>LPNX010971442.1:21085-70541 GCA_001517045.1 Pseudotsuga menziesii | reverse complement strand
ATAAAAGTTATATATTCCGGAAGGTAATCCGATTGTCCACGTTTCATATTCTTACACCATATTCCAAAAAGTTGTGTAGGTACCTCTAATATTGCTTTTTGACATTTATATTTATATTTTTCTAGAATTCCATTGCAACGAACATGTCATAAGTGACCAACATTAGCTTGCACCAGCCCATTATCACAGCAATTGTTAGATGTTTTCTACCTACATATGACTGAGGTTGATGGCATTGATGATTGGGTGACCAATTATTTTCACAATACCTACATTATGTCTTTTTTTCTTGTCGATAATGGTTATGGCCTCTTGTTTTTATGCCTTACAATTTGTGTTCTATGGCTTTTTGTTTATAGGCTTGCCACTTCTATGTTAGGTATTCCATGCATCTTCAATTACTTTTGGAGGTATGGTTTAAGGCCTCCTAAATAGTTTTCGATTCTTTGTTTGTCAAACAACCCAAATACTCGTGTCAATAGGGATCCCCATTGATGTGTGAATTCCTCAACGTTTCTGACCTATTGTAATATGGTAAGTTTACTAAAAAATTCATCTTCTCGAATTCCTTGAAACCAATTAAAAAAAACATTGTTGAATAAGTACCGGGTGTAGGAAAAATTGTCTCTCTTCCACCATAAGTACCAATTATAGGTGTACCCTTGCATATGCATTGATGCATATTTCACCTTCTCCTCGTCAGATTGAATATTGTAAAAGTCGAAGTATTCTTTCACTTTGTTTAACCAGGCAACACATTGGTCTTCACTTCCATTGTATTTCAACAACTCTATTTTTTCCTTAGGTGGGTACACTATGTAAGGATAATATTGAATGCCTTTTGCTTTATGGTTTGATGGTGGCTCAGGGCCATTGGACGATACAACTGACATATTTTAACTGCTTTGTTGTTGGTAATGATTTTTATCCTTTTTCTTCTCTACTATCTTACTGATAGCGTCTATTTTTCTATTTAATCGTGCCTCCATATCTCTCAGTAATTTCATTTCTATCTCTTGTCTAAGTGTCATATCATTAATTTTTATTTCTTTTTGCAAATCTTCTTGATTCTTGGTAAGTGCTTTGTGTGTGGAAACATGAAATGAGGCATCTAACATGTCTGTACTACTGATATGGTATGTTCCAGGCATTAGTTTTTGTAACACCTCCATTAATGTATTATGGCTTTGCATCATCGTGCTCAAGTTCATCATCATCATAGTCATAATCCTCTCATCATCATTGTCATCCTCCTCCTCATCATCATAATCATCGTCATCATAGTCATAGTCATCGTGATCACCATCATCATGATCATAGTCATAGTCATTGCGATCATCGTCATCATCATCATCATCATCATTGTCATCGCCATCATCATCATCATCATCATCCTCATCATAGTCATCAACCTCATCTTCATCATTGTCATCCTCCTCTTCCTCCTCATCATCATTGTTCATCATCATTGTCATGGTCATCGTCATCATTCCATTACAAATGCTTGAAAATAAAATCAAAGAAAAGTTTCAACTAAATCTATGCATGCACACGTATTTAACACATACGTACTCTAAAACATGATTGTGCTTATAGAGCGTGCACGTGACTCTTTAGACTACGCGCATGCGTGATTTAAAAATTTAGAATTTTGGTGTGCACCTTTTTTCCAAACTACGTGGTGGATGACTTGGCTGCTTTGGTTTTAGGTTCAGGTTGCAAACCAAGTGGTTTGGATTTTCCTATCACAGAAAACATGTTTTGTACCACTTCTCCTATTTCATGCATGATTTTGCATATTCCATGCTTGTCCACTGCTAATGAAAACTCACAAACTTGTGTAACTTTGTCTGTAGATTCTGAAGATGTAATTTTTATTTAAATCTATCATCTTTTTCTATTTTTTATTTAACTTTAAATGGACTAACATCAATCTAACACAAAATGTAGGATATTTTCTTCGACTATAACTTTTGATTGGGTCACCTATTTAGAAAACATAAAAGAACCCACACAAGAAGACGCAAAGAACTACATCCTACAAAAATATATCGTTCATTGATTATGTTAGGACCAAGATGTCATGGACCAATGCTTGACCTTGTCATTTTAGGGCATCAATGACTTCATTAATTTAAAATATATAAAATATAAAACAAAAATAAATATGGAAAAATAACACTTCACTAGACACACCTGTTAATTACAACTCTATATAACTTTTTTCGCAAAATTCCACCATTTTTATACCAAACAAGTGGACCAACGCAAACATATTCATTATTTTTTGGGAAAAAAATAACATACCAACCTTAAAAGAACCTCATTTTTTGGGATTTATATTTAGTTTCCGTAAATAAAAATTATATATTCCAGAAGGTAATCTGATTGTCCACATTTCACATTCTTACACCATATTCCAAAAAATTGTGTAGGTACATCTAATATTGATTTTAGATGTTCATATTTCTATTTTTCTAGAAGTCCATTGCAACTAACGTGTCATAAGTGACCAGCATTAGCTTTCACCAGCCCATTATCACAGTAGTTGTTAGATGTTTTCTACCTACAGATGATTGAGGTTTGTGGCATTGATGACTGGGTGACCAATTATTTTTACAATACCTACATTGTGTCTCTTTTTCTTGTCGATAATGGTTATCACCTCTTTTTTTATTCCTTCCAATTTGTGTTTTGTGGCTTTTGCTTTATGTCTTGCCACTTCTAAGTTAGGTATGTCATGCATCTTCAATTATTTTTGGAGGTATTGTTTAAGTCATCCTAAATAGGTTTTGAGTCTTTGTTTGTTAGACAACCCAAATACTTGTGTCGATAGGGATCCCCACTAATGTCTGAATTCATTAATGCTTCTGACTTGTTGTAATCTGGTAAGTTTACTGAAAAAATCATCTTCTCTGATTCCTTGAAACCTATTAAAAAATCATTGTTGAACATGTTCCAGGTGTAGGAAAAATTGTCTCTCTTCCACCATAAGTACCAATTATAGGCGTACCCTTCCATATGCATTGACACATATTTCACCTTCTCCTCGTCAGATTGAATATTGTAAATGTCAAAGTATTCTTCCACTTTGTTTAACAAGGAAATGCATTGGTCTTTACTTCCATTGTATTTCGACAACTCGATTTTTTCCTTAGGTGGGTACACTATGTAAGGATGATATTGACTGCATTTTTCTTTACAGTTTGATGGTAGCTTGGATCCATTGGATGGTACAACCGACATATTTGAACTACTTCATTGTTGGCAGTGATTTTAATCCTTTTTCTTCTCTATTATCTTACTAATAGCGTCTATTTTTCTATTTAATCATGCCTCCATATCTTGCAGTACATTTGTTTCTATCTCTTGTTTAAGTGTCGCATTGTTAATTTTTGTTTCTTTTTGCAAATCTTCTTGATTTTTGGCAAGTGCTTCGTGTGTGGAAACATCAAATGAGGCATCTAACATGTCTGGACTGCTGACATGGTATGTACTAGGCATTAGTTTTTGTAACACCTCCATTAATGTATTATGGCTTTGCGTCATGGTGTTCAAGTTCTGTGTTATGGTGTTTATGTCTTGAGTCATGGTACTCATTTTTTCATCCAAGTATTTTTGTTTCTCATTCAGGATGTCAATTTTTTCATCCGACCTTCTTTCTATTAGCAGAACAACTTCATCTTTGATTTCTTTCTTAAGCATTGTATTGTTATTTTTCATTTCTTCCTTTTAGATTTTTTCGTTAGCGATGAGGGTCTTGATGTCCTTCTCCAATTTCTCAATTTCGTCTTTTAATTAAGCCATGCTCTCGATCCTTGTATGCGGAGGTGTGTACTTGGATTCTATTATGGCTTATGTCGTGAAGGGAAAAAACAATAAATAACTAAATAAAAATATATAAAAATATTTTTTATATTATATATATTTTATTTTTATTTTTATTTATTATAAAGTTGGGTAATAGATTTTTTTATTAATTAATAAAATAAATATTATAATATTTTTATATATAATATTTAACTTTTTATTAAAATTTGTTTTGATGTATAGGTTTTACATGGATAAAGCGGGTGGTGGTAGGAGTTATCAGATGGTGGTGTGCATGGCAATGGAGGAGGATTAAGCGCATATTGAGATGGACTGCAGCGGCTGGAGCATGGTGCAACTGGATGTGAGTGTGAGGTAGAGTGGGAGCATGGGAAACTGGGTGCTGAAGAAAAAATACAGAGGCAGCGTGGAAGCAAAGTGTTTGAGTAGGGTTGATGGGAGAGGGGATATGGCAGGGGCATGGGACGGGATGGAACGTAGGAGGAGAAGTGGATGAAGATGGTGGCACGATGGTGGATAAGAGGATGCAGGTGTGGCGGTCATGGTGGAGAAATTGGGAGCAGGGGTGGCAGCATCGATGAGAAGGAAGGGGAGGCATGGAGATAGGGAAGGGCGCGACAGAGAGAGGTAGGAGAGACCGGCGCAGGGAATACTAATGGAATGCAGGGAGAGGAGGATGGTGAGGAACGAGAGCAGGTAGGAGAGTGCGTGGAGAAAACATGGGTAGGTGTAATGGAGCAGTGGGGAAATGATGAAGTGGATGAGCCAAATCTAAGCTTAGTGCGAGAGGAGTGTCTTCGCTCTGATACCAAATGGTACAACCACATCCAGGTGGATAGTTACAAAGAGAGTCTGACTTCCATGATGAATAATAAAATAATGATATATTGATAGATGATGGATAAAATTTACAATGAATCTCGCCTTTGTAAGGCTTGAGCATGCATAGTGAAGGGTTACGCCCTTTCACCAGTAACTAATAATCTATTTATTTATAAATAATAATATTATATAAATATTCACAACAAATACACATTAAGCTCAACTTCTAGGATTCCCAAACACAAGAAAGAGGTCACAAATATTCAATTTCAAGCATGGAATATATTCATTATCATGTCAATGAACTTCCAGAACATAAAAAAAAGAATTTTGTTGTGCTTAAGCTGACTAATCTACACAAAACTGAAAACTAGTCAATTTCTCATTGAAATCTAGACAAGGTATAAGAAATATTTATGAAAGGCAACCAAACTGATTTGAATTTATAGAATAATTGTAGAGATGCATAAATACATCAAAATAACCAGTGAGGGCCAAAATGAATATCAGAGGAAGCTCAAAGTTTACATCGATTGGCATACACAAAATTTATAAGAAGAAAGAGAATAGAAATCCTTGGAAATTGGAGTGGCAAACTACCCAAACTATACAAAAGGACTGGTACTTCTCTAGACATGATATTAAATCATGCAATTGTCCACCATTAATGGTTGAATTCAATCAATCATCGCCTATGACTGGAAAAGTAGTGAGGGCACATCTCCCTAAGTCTTAGAAGCTAAAGTTCCCAATTCAAAAGTATGCCTCACCAAAGATGTGAGAGTTGTGATAATACATCATTTTATAGAAGAGGATGCTTCTTGTGAAAGTATCCTTGTCCCATCTGGCCTCATGATTGGATTAGGATGTGCTTTGTTTGTGCTTTTTCTTTGTTCCTAACTTTTCCTTCTTTTTCGTGCTTTGTTGCTTTTTCCTTGTTTTTCTGTGTTTTTCCTAATTTTTCTTGCTTTTCTACTTTTTCCTTGTTTTTCCCTACTTTTATTGTTTTTCTTACTTTTGACTGCTTTATTATGCTTTTCTTTCGTTTGTGCTTTTTCCTGCTTTTGTGCTCGGCATTCCTTGCTTTGTCTACTTACTTGCTTTGCACTGATTTTTTCTTGACACACCCTCCATCTTTCTTCCATTTTTGCAGACTTTCCATAGTGTTATGTCTTATACCTTGTCATAGTACGTCCTCCTAACCACCTCTACTTCACATTATCCAAATTATTTTATTTATGAGAAATAAGAAAAATTAAGTTAAGATTATTTACAAACTATTGTCTAGTCAACAAAAACAAAATAATCCAATTAAAAATGCTCTCCTCAACCCGTATTTAATTAATAATGTTTTCATCAATCCATAGAGATTTAATGGCTAGGATTTGGTCAAATGCCCAACTAAAAGAGGGACATGATCATAACACTATCCATTTTTAATTTTATTTAAGTAAATATAAATGGTAGTGTCCAATATACTAATTATGATATTATATTACCCTTTAATTTTGACATACAATACTCTATATCCTATTTTACAATTAGATGTAACTGTTATTAAACTACAAAATATTTTGAAAATAACAAAGATCATTTTGTTATTCACGTGATTTTAAAATATATTGTTTCTTGTTTATGTTAATTCAATAGATGATTAAGAAGTATTTTATATAAATTCAAGAGACCATTGCAAAGGACTTTGAACTAAGTTGCATGAAATGGGGAAGAGAAACGGAGACAAGTTTTCGAAATGGGACAGGTTGGAAATGTGACCCCAAAAATTTAGGAAACGGGGTAACCAGATATATATAGAGAGAGATTAAATTCAACATCACATTTAACATTTTTACTCATAATTTACTAAGTAGTAATATTTAAAAACAATCCAATGATTTTACTCATAAACAATTCCATAATGCAAGTGGAAATAGCCAAAAAAACAACCTTCAAAATGAGGTTAAGCTCCTAATACATATATATCCAGATTCTAAAATCAGCCTTTATATACTAGGCTACAAGTACAATACTACATCAACATGAACAATGAAAATATAAAGAAAACATGAGCTGAAGCTCGAAGACTAATAGTCATCATGCCCGGACTTATCTTCATCCTCCACCAATCTGCAAAACAAAATGGAACTACCGTGACCACACTGTCAATATTCAACAACCCAACCAGCTGGTGTCCACTTCTTGAGCCTCTACCTTGACCTTTGCACCACCACCATGAAATGGAAATGGAGGTATGAGTTACCAAAGAGCCGTGAGGATGAGCCATTCTGCCAAGATAATGTATAAGCTAAAGCCAGAGATCCGTGATGATGAACCCTAAGCCTTGAGCTATGCCAATGCACCATTAGTTATACCAATGGATTGTGAGCTGCAAATGAGCGTTGCGGATAAGTCTTGATGGAAAAAATGAGGCATAGGTGTTATTTTATAACAAACCCAAGGCATAAAGAACATTCTAGAAGCCTCTAAAACCTAGTCGAAAAAGGAAAAAACCCAAAAAATTAAAAATACAAGTTTTTTAGATGGAATGTGAAAGGAAATGCGGGATTTTAATAAAATGAGTTTCCCACACGCAAAATGATCCCATCAATTAGAAATGGGTTTCCCCTCCATACGGTACGAGTTTCCTAGTTTCCAACAAAAAAACAGTCTGGAAACGTGGGGGTAAAGTTTCCTGTAACATAGCTTTGAACATTCTTTGGTTTGGAGTTTACGAAAATATAAAAGAAAAATATTTTGTCCGAACAAGCCAATGACGCGCTCTCTAAAGTCAAGTCACAAAATCAAATTTAGTGTTTTGAGAATGAAAATTTAGTATTTAAACTGAATTCAACTCGGCTATCCTGCACAAGAGTTGTACTCAGAGGAAAACTAATAAAATAATCTATAAACTATTTTTGATATGATTCGAGTATGATGGCCTCAGGGATATGTTTTGATTCAGCTATATAAAACGCCGCTGCTTTAAAGGACCAGATCATTCCTTGAATTTGTCAAACGAAATACCCAAATTCTCATGCGTTTCCTCTGTTATCGTCCCCCTCCTCTCTGGGTAACTAATTCATATATAAATTTGTACATAAGGAAGATACAATCATATTACCTTTATTCCTCCTCTGTATCGATATTGTGGCATTCAATTACTTATTTGGAATTGGGACTGTGAAGAGAAGAATTGTATACGTTCTATGGATACGGGAATATCAACATGACTGGTAATATTGATTTCCTTGCTTATGCTGGTGACAATGGTTACAGAAAGTTCGGCTTGCAGGCCACTGAAACTAAAATTCATATTTTAGAGAGATGAAGTGGAGAATAATAATAATAATATTGAGATGAAGAATATTGGGTTATTGGAATCCCTTCCAAGGGGTCTCGTAACTCCATCGGGTCCATCTCAATGTAAAAGCTACAGGTCTTTCCGGTGGAGGTTAGTGTCCTGTCAACGAGATTAACGCTGCGGGGGTTAATCCAAGAGAGATAATACACGGTGATACAAATAAAAATAACATTAAGATGAAAAATGGGTGGCTTGAATCCCAGCTTCCCAGGGGTTCCGTTCCTCCGTCGGGCCCATCTCAGTGTAAAAAATACATGTCTTCTTGTGGAGGTTCGTGTCCAGTTTAACAATTAGATCATCACTACATTTTGGAATAATCAAGATCCAGCTTTAACAGATACGTCGTTCAGAATCGGAATCAGAATAGTTAACAGATACTTTTGATCTGTCGTCCTTGAACGATCCTGACTCGGAAAGGAAATAACATATATATACTGTATATTACAATAGATCTAGTGAGGAAATTAGGTTATCAACAAAAAGGTAACCTGGACAATGAAAATAATTTTGTACAGCTACATGAGGATGGCGCACTAACAAGCCTATTGATAGTATAGGAAGCCTATTATAATTCTTTTCAATTTATTATCATTGTCCATTCTTTAAAACCATGTCAAATGCATCACATTTGTTCAGCTATTCTTTTGTATTCTCAGTCATGTCTATGGCCTTAGATTGTAGATCATGCTTTTCATTTTGAAATAGAAAATTTTCTTATATTTCATTCTGATGACGATTGCAAATTGAAAACAAATTGAAAATCTTGCACACATTCTAGGATGGAATAAGTTTTCTTGAAATTCTATAGTTATTGGTCCCTGCCTTCAGGCTGGCAGGGACTATATGATTTGGCTTGCAGCCGTTTTCATTTGTCTACACAAAACCCAATGATTATTCAACCAACTTATTCTAAGTTGAATCCGTTGGCTGCCTCCCAATATAAATTCAAGCATAAAAACCAATATAAATCCAAGCACTTATCGTAAGTTTTCTTTGCCAAATGCTTACATAGTTTCTTTGGACCAATAAAAGAAACATAGTTTTCTTTGGACCAATAAAAAAATTTGAGGCCTTATTTGGCCTCATTTCTACGCCAATTTCATATTCAGAGGTTCAAACTTAAGGTTAAAACAACATTGAGAAATCATAGCTAATATTCATAGATTAATGCTATCTCCAATATGACATTACTTAGCTAACATAAAATGTTAGTGACGTTAGATTCTATGTTAATGCCTTATCCTGTCTTTGTTGTAGCTGCCCACATGTGGATTCTTGCATGTTGTCCATCTGTTCATGCATCTCTATTCCTACATGTGTTCACCACCTCTGCTAGAGCTGTCTATTGGAGCGTACCTGTGTTCACCACCACCTCTGCTAGAGCTGTTTATTGCAGAGGTATGGATTTGTTCATTTATCTCTCTTCTTTACCGCACTACTTGTGCTTTTCCTTACTGCCTGTAGGCATCGGAGCGTACCTGTCTATTGGAGCGTACCTGTGTTCACCACCACCTCTGCTAGAGCTATTTATTGCAGCGAAGTATGGATTTGCTCATTTATCTCTCTTCTTTGCTGCACTACTTGTGCTTTTCCTTATTGCCTGTAGGCGTTGATATGTTGTGCTGTTGCGAAGAATGGTTTTGAATCCTCAAGTTCCAGCATCTCTTCGGGCAAATTTTCCAATTCCAGCATCTCTTCCATTGACAGGGAAACTTTTATTTTGTTGGAATCCTTAGTGCAGTAAGATTCACGTTATATTTGTTAGTTAAGGAAACTAATAGCAAATCCTTATAAATCCAATATCATTTTGAAATCACTTTTCTCTGCTGAATCAATTACATTTTTTACATTTTTTTCATGGTGGTGCTATCGAATTTCGACTAAAAGGATTGTAGGGTTTAACTTGCAGCTTACCTTAACCGCAAATATGCATTATCGCCTTCCTCGCCAGGACAGTCTCGCCGGGCTGCGACGGGGTCTTCTTAGAGTTTCTTCAATATCACACCGTCACGGCCAACGTTGAAAGATTTTTGCTCTGAAAGGCAGAAATCATCCCGGTGCCTCTCAGACTTGGGGGGAGGGTTTTGTCTCCTAATCTTTCTGCAAGAAGTCCACCCGCCATTGTTGTGCTTTGAACAAGATCTGTGTATATCTGTGGTTTAAATTGCACCGGATGAACCGCCATTCAGAGGTGTCTAGGAGACATGAATCGCGATGCTTTGAGAACTTTCGCGAAGTTATAGTGAAAATCCTTGACACCCTTACTTCTCTTCTTAGATGAGCTCCTCGAGATTAATGTGGATGAATTTGTGTCTATTGTATTGGGGCACACAGGAATAAGCTGCCGCAGAGCCAAGTAGTTCATATAGACACGGCTGAATCATTCAGTGTCTCCATCTTCAATTGGCCTCTTTTTAGTAAAAAATGCATCATCCCCTTCATCGTCATCCCTAGATCTCATTTTCTCATACTCTAGAGATAGAATACCGGAATCTTTATTGTTAAATTGATAATTTAATTTAGAGTGTTGTTTTACTTGTTTTGACTTTCCACTTGTAACATGTTGTAAGAAGTCCTTATCTGCACCATCTGCACTAGCATCTTCATTCTCACTTCTTTCGCTATCTTCAGGATCTTGTTCATGCTCAGCACTTACAGTCTCCATCTTTTTCAGTTTGCTTCCATTCCTTTTTAAGAAAGGTATCCGGGGAGCTGTAGGGAGACCTAAAGAGATAGAGAAGTCTTCTATTGGTAACTTTGATAAGTCAAATATTTCCTTCTCCTGGCGTAAATGTATTGACCTCAAATATGTCACAAACTCCCGCTGTGCCATATATTTCAGATCTGGATCTTTTGACATAAGTGCTGCTAGTGGAGTTGAGATAGACTATAGCTTACTTGCATTTGCCTATGTGGTCACCCAATAAATATTGAAAGACATTCTTTTCAATATGATGGATTATAATTGAAGCTTAAAAAAAAGACTAAAACCCAAAATATAACAAATGGCCATCAATGCTATCAAAGAGGCTTTTCCCCTATTACAATAAATAGCACACCTTAATCACTTTAACTGGAATCTTAGCCTCCTGCAGCTGCATCAACATTTTCATTTCAAAAGGCATAAAAAACACAACAGAACAGCCCCCAGCATTAAAGCGAGCTATGCCACCAACACGATGAATGTAAGATGGCACATCTTCAAGGCAATCCACCTTTAGGTTCCAAAACAAAATAATAAGATTAGTGCAAGCACATACAGTGTACAAGAATAGGACTAGACTATTAAGCAATTCTTCCATTTCAGCATAGTTCAATGACTGAATATAACTGCCTTTAAATTACAATTCACCTGAACCACCCAATCAATAGCTGGAAAATCTAAGTCCCTTGAAGCTACATCAGTTGCAAAGAGAGGAAATGTTTTTCGTCTGTATAATTAAAAAGTACCAGCATCCTTTGAGTTTGTTTCATGGGACCATGAAGACATCTCACACGTATACCAGGGCGTAACTTCTTAAATGATTCATAAATAAACTTTACCTGCATAGAGTGCCAAGATAGCTTAAATTTTTGGATGAGTTTCAATATTAAAGCAATCGCATCATTGTACCATTTATAGATGGAAACGTCACACCCTCAGACTCTACTTCAAATAAGAAAACTCGAAAGAAAACAAAATGACAGAAATGTATGGCTATTGAGTAAAAAAAATTGTTCACTCTGACCTGCTTACAACTTGAAAGAAATACAAGTATCTTTGCATTGAGATGAGTTTTTATAAAACTCCATAACATATCAAGTTTTTGTTCAAGAGGGACAATGATTACACAAATAGGATCCCTGTAGAGAGACCCGGTTTCAATAGCCCTAATTACACAAATGGGATTATATATCATAACCTATATGATCTAAGTGACTAGTTGGGAAACATTCCGGTCGTGGTTTCATTGTTGTGGCTGGCCATTCCCTGTTAGCTTTTTTAATAACCATCTTTTTCTCTCAAAAACTAAACTATTACATCCCCCGAGCAAAGAAGTAAATAGACCGCCTGTGTCTTGCTAAATAAGCCAACTGATGATGTTCCTCGGGCCTGGTATGCCTCTATGCCTGACGACTCTATGCCTGCTGTTGTGGTGTTGTTTTTCTAGCTACACGCACTTTCATGCTCATCACATTATTCTATTTGATGCATGGATGCCACGTTTTCTTCGTTTAAGAGTGGCCATAAGATCTTTGTTTCAATTCGAATGGTCAAATCACTACTTTTGCAATGTGCCAATAGATCTAATTTGACATAGATGTTGGGAATCACTTTTTTGTCACATTATCATTATGCAAAAAAGGTGCATCTCAAGAAGTATACAAGCTCTGTCACAATAAAATTTCATGTTGTGCATTTCACAGGCAGGCTTAAAAGACCTGGGTGAATAAATAAATAAATTCTAACCCTTCCAGTCTTCTCAAAAAAAAATTTCTTTTTCTAATGGCTTAGAGATGGGTTAGAAGATTATGTGTTTTATCCTTTTTTATTTCTACTAGAACTGGTCTGTGAGCAATGCCAAAGATTATTAATATGGTAAAGGACTTCAACAAGATCAATTCAGAATATGTGAAAGGCTTATTCGAAAAATATTGGGTCATCTGCATTCTTTGTTGTTTGAACTGTTGTATGTTCAAATGCAAAGGTTTGAGGAAATCTCTAAATTCAGATGCCATAATCGGATTAAACTATATTGAAATGTCATGATACGAACAATATTGAAATGTCATGATACAAACACCAGTTGATTTGCATTTTCCCTTGACATATGTAGCCATTTTATATGTATGTATAATTACCATGTCAATGGAATTTTAAGCTTTTTTTAAAGTATAATTCTATGCAAAACTTTTCTTGTATCTTGTCCATACTTCATATCTATTATAGGAAGTGGAACCTGGTTTCAGCAACCTAGTTTCAAGGTACACATGCAATGACTCTACCTACTTAGACACATGAATAGCTTATGATTTCCTTATAGTCTTTCAAAAAAGTGAGAGACATGCTTATATTGAAAATGCACCATCACAATCATTAGTTTTGGCCATAGAATTGGTGATCATAACCTTGTATTGGCTTTGCCTTTGTATGGTTTGTTTATTTCCAAGAAAAAAAACTTATATTTGATATTTCTAAAGAGAAATCAAAATATACATTGACTCTTCAGCAAGCTTGGTTCTTCCTTTCTCTCAAAACTGGAAGTACCTAGACAATCCAAACATTTTTAAAGACAAGCTCATCAAAAAAGGCAAGAAACAGCAGAAACTTTGTAGACACTGCTCCAGCCAATTTCTGTGCCCCTAGATAAATACGAACTTAGCTACTTTTGCGACTATTAGCAACAAGTATTATCAGCAATGAGACTTAGGGCTTATGTACTAGAATCATTTGCTTTTTACTTAGGCAGGGACTTGCTGCTTAGCCGCCCATCTTGTTTTTATTGTTTCGTAAACGTGAACTTGAAAAGGAAGCATATCGTGATGAATTTATCTTCCATCAAACATTATCTCACTATGATATTTGATTAAACCATAGTTAACTTTTTTTTGTCCTTTTTCACAATAAACCGTTATGTTTGGCCATTAGTATGCCTACCGATTGTGATCAGAAGCTGCAAAGTCAATGGTTTACTTAAAATAGCTGTTACAAAATATTTAGCAGTTCAACATGTCCATGCTTTTTTTTTTAACTATATGGGTATCATCTTACATTTATTTTATTACTTTAAAATTCATAGGTTATCTTATTTAGCGTCAATAAGAGGTTTTCAATTATTAAAAGATAATTTGGTTATAAAAAAAAATAGAAGATGAACAAAAGGAAAAATGAAAAGGAGAATTTGGTATGCTATTTTTTGGATGGCTCTTATTTGCTGGCTGCTATTTTTTGTGGCCATAATTTTATTTTCTTTTTTAATTAGGTCAAAAAGTCAAGTAGTAAGATGCATTCATTATTTGATAATTCTGATTTTATCTTAGCTTTATTAATACAAGTAAAGCTAGGTTTAGTTGATAAAGCATGCATGCACAACATGCATAAATGAGCTAGGTTAGGGTTTTAGCATGTAGAAGTGTTTAAATATGATGTAAATTAAAATCTACAAGATTTGCACCCAGAATCTTGCTATTGTTTGGGTCAAACTAGAGTTGAAATTGTAAAAATGATAGATTTGGGTTGTTGGAATTGCACAATCCAAGTGCTCTATGGGTAATTGAGATGGTTAGATCCGTTCCTATTATCAAAATTGCAATTCCAACAACCCAAATCACAATTTCAACAATTTCTCCATCCTAGGGATAGTCAAGGTGGTTGAATCTGTTCATCCTATCAAAATTGCAATTCTAGCAATCCAAATCATACTTTCAGTAATTTATCCGAAAGTAATATCATGTTATTGATATCAATCAAAATTTATTGAGATTGATGGAAAACAAAGGATATAATACGCGAATTGCAGATGAAAATTGTGCTTTGAGTGTGCAGAAGAATGCATGAAGGTTGGACACAATAAAAAGACGAATATTGTGTATTTATGACGTATATTGATGGCATAGAAGGATGGATCAACGAGCCATTAAGCTCGATGGTGAAGAATCTGTCAAAATCCTGACAAGAATTGCAGGAAGATCCTTGTTTGAATGCACAGAGGGTATGAATTTTTTGTCCAAAGTCGATCAACAGTCACAGAGCATTGAATATTTAGATCAACGATGCAGAAGCAAGGTTATAGTAAGTGCCTTTTCATTGACTGTGATGGGGTCTTGGTCAAAGTGTTTGGTCGTGTGTATAAAGGTGACGAGCTAAGAGCTAAAGGATTAAGTACAAAATAATCTACTCACAAGTATATAGTGACAAAGTGGTGGAGGATACCAAAGCTAGAGGAGTGGTGGAGGATACGAAAGCTAGAGGAGGAGGTAAAGATAGTTAGATTTAACTATTTTTACTCTATGTTTTTGTATATTGTTGTTTTAAATATATAAACCCATGTTTTATGTTTAAAAGAATAGGTCGAGAGGTACATTATCATTGTTTTTTGGCATTTAGTTAAGGATGCTTAACTAAGAGGCAGTTTATAGCTACATACACTTACTAATGATCCTCTTATAATAGCCTTAGAGGGATTTAGGCTATCATTTTTGGTATTATAGCAAAAAATGGATTATGTGTGAAGGTGTGAGAGTGTGGTCACAATAGTTCTTGTTTCTAAAATATTGTGAATTGTTAGTTTATGAGTTTGGAGTAGTTTTCCTGTATGAAAGGTACGATTATTTTTACTCCTGTATTACTAACAAATTCATAGCAAGTCATTAGTGACAGGAAAATTGGATCTAGTAGTGAATCATTGTGTCAGAAGATGGAGGTCAGAGTTGGAAGAGGTCGGGGGAGGCGAGGAAGACATGCTTCCAATGCAAAATTGAGAGAGGAGATAATAAATCTGAGAGCAAGGTTGGAAGACTTAGAAACTGGAAGACATCATGCACACACTAAAGACACAAGTGATGAAGAGATACATGAAGAGGAGGAGGAGACAACTGCTGAATTTCATGAGGTAAAAATGTTGAGATCTATTTTTGGTGTAGGTTCTAGTTCAAGAGTTGATGTGCCATTCTATGGTGGAAGCTTGGATCATGAGGAGTTAATTGATTGGATCAATTCTATGAACAAACACTTCGACTATGTTGAAGTGAAGGAGGACATGCAAGTTAGATTTTCTATCACGAGGTTAAGAGGGCATGCATCATTGTGGTGGGATGGTGTGCAAGAGGAGATGATCTTGAAAAACAAAGCCAAGATCAATAGCTAGACAAGAATGACAACTAAATTGAGAGGTAAATTTCTTCCGAAGGACTATAAGTTGATTTTGTTTAGGCAAATGCAAAAACTTAAGAAAAAGTTAAAGATAGGTAGGGAGTATACTAAGGGACTTTATAAGGAAAATATTAGATCTGGACATGTGGAAGACACACCTAAGAGGGTATCTAGGTATGTTAATGGTCTAAGATTTGGTATACAAGATGAATTGAGTTTGTGGTAATTGAGATCTATTGAGGAAGCATATTAGATTGCTTTGAAGTTTGAGGAGAAGCTAATGATAAATCCAAGTCAGAAAGCAAAGGTGAGAGGCTCTGGAGGAAGGGAACAACAATAGAAAGGTGAAGCTAGTAGATCAAGCCAGCAAGCACAACATAATAAAACTAATGAGAACAGAGGTGGATGAATTGCTTCAAGAGGAAGAGGCAGAGGAAGAGGTGGACAAGTGAGATGTTACACATGTGGGAAACTTGGCCATATGTCATGGGATTGTCCCAAGAATGTTGTAAGACAGAGAGAAGCACAAGTAGTGGAAGTTGAATCTAAAGGTCCAAAATAATTAGAGGTGACTAATAATTACCTTGAAGAAGGTGAAGCCTTGTTGTTGAGGAAGGTAATTTATGAGTTAGTTCAAAGAAAGAGCCTATTCAAAATAGTTTGCAAGGTCAAAGGTAAGTGTTGTGAATTGATAATTGATAGTGGTAGTACCGATAATATGGTTTGTAAAAAAATGGTGAACTAGATGAATTTAAAGAGGATAGTACATCCAAAACCATACAGAGTTGCATGGCTGTAGAATGGTCATCAATTTCTTGTGAGTGAACAATGGCAAGTAAAGTTTCATATTGGGAAATATCAGGATGAGGTAAGATGTGACATTATAGAGATGGATGCTTGTCATGTTTTATTAGGAAGGTCTTGGCAGTTTGACATAGAAGCAATGCAGGAGGGAAAGAGGAATGTCTATTCCTTTGAAATGAATGGAAAGAAACATAGTTTTCATCCATTCAAAGGAAAGAAAGAATAGGTTAGTAATAAATTGTTGATGACAAATGGAAAGAGGATTGTGAATGATTGGAAATTTGAAGCAGACGTAAGAGTAATCTCACAAGTGAAAGATTATGAGATTGAAATGACTAATGTAGTGTGCAGTGATCAGTTGAAGGAAAAAATAGAACAACAAGAGACATCAAATGCAAGCATGGAATTGATGGAGGAAGCATAGCATGAAGTCAGAAAGGATGATGGGAGGTACATGGTTAGTGAAATCACTAAGGGTGGTGAAGTAATAGAGGAAACAAAAAGAGAGGAAGACCAAAGAGTTCATGCACATAATTCTTGGATGGAAGACATATTCATGCTAATGCATTTCATGTTTTCCTTTGTAATAGGGAGGCTGATTTGTTTATACAAAGATGAAGATAAGTTTACTGATAACTTGTCTGAAGGTTTGATGAAGGAGGAACTTATGTTTTGAATGAATTTTGAAAATGTATCGGAGAAAACAAATGAACCATTGCAAACAAAATGCTAGAAGACATGGTTGACGAGACTGTTCAAGATGAGAGCATTGCCCATATTTACATTTTGGGTAACTATTGCAATCCTACAGAAAAATAGTAGGGAGGGAGCTCATGTACATGAGGCCATGAATAGTTTCAATATAGGGAGTCCGATGTAGGAGCATAGGCTCATAAATATGAAGTCATCCATGGCTTCATCAAAATAAATTGAGTTCTTGTAATGAACAAAAATATATAATAAATAAACACTAGATAAGTACTAATAATTAAATAACTAAACTCTTAACAAAGAGTGTAACAAATATAAAATAATATATTAATTATAGTTATAAATTACTAAGTGAAAGGTTGTAACCCTTCACTACACATGCTCAAGAAAAATAAAGGAGGCGAGCCTCAATGTAATTATCATCATATCTATTTTATGAACCCATGGATTTTTTGTATTTTAGAAAGTGGAAGTTCGAGAATTTACAGTAAAACATTTTTTACCATTACAATGGTATTAGAGCTAGTTTGTGATCTAGGCCTTTGGCCATATCGTGATTTTTAATCATAATCCCAGGGAGTCCCTAAATTTATGTTCTTTGACAAAGTAAAAAAAGAAAAAAAATTCAAAAGAGAAAAAATAAAAAGGGAGTTCAGTAAAAAAAAAAGAGAAGAAGAACAAGGAAGATTTCCCTAAAAAAGGAAGGTTAAAAAAAAGGTAAAAGTAAAAAAAAAAGGTAAAAGTTAAAAAAAAGGACAAAAGTGAAACCACATGTGGTTTCTTAAAGTGGTTTTGGGTTTAAATATAAAAGTGCATAATAATTACTAGTAAAGAGTAAGTGATATTTGAACTTAGGTGGGGAATGTAACACTCATTCATCCTAACCACTTAATCTACTCACATTTTACAAAACTTAATGAAAAAAAAAGTGCATAATAATTGCTACTAAAAAGCAAGTGAGATTTGAACTTAGTTCGGGAAGGTAACACTCATTCCTTCCAACCACCCAATCTATTGGCATTTCACAAAACTATTGGAAAAAAAAAAGTTAACGACTAGAATTTGGAAGGTGAAAATTTTAAAGCATATAAAGAAGTAAAGTCCAAAATAAATAAATAAAATTTAGAAACAAACAAACGAAAAATGGATTCTTATGGCAAAAAACAAGGAATAATTCCAAGCACTTTAAAAACTTATGTTTCAATGTTACTCCAAATAAAAGGAACAATTAGAGCGAAAGACATTACTATTTCTATTGCTCCTGGCGAACGTAATAATTGTATTGGTGATGGAATTGCTAATGAGCTAATGATTCCGAGGACAAATATAAGTGAAAGGTTATACTTTTCGAATAACAAAGAATATGCAATAAGAAATTTACAATGGAACATTGGTGATTATACTGGTGTTTCGCAATTTATAGTTAAATGCTTGTGGATTAGTAACAGTGACATGGTTTTGAGATTAGCGTGGCTAAAAAAATTGGGGAATTTTATCTTAAATGCTAAAAAAAAGTTTTTGACATTCCCCTACAAAAAGAAAAAAATCACCTTGCCGAGCACTAACATGAAGATAGAATCATAGGTCATATCACCTAAAGAATCGAAAGAAATATCAAAGATGTTATCAGAGGGGAATGAGAAATCAATATAGAATACAGAACAATTTCAACAAGGTTATTGCAGGTAAAAAAGAAGGGATCTCTCATCTAAGAGATCATAACCAGAAATTACTTATGTAAATCAAGAAGGCAAAGGATAAGTTTCAACACAATAAACAGTCAGAAGAGAAGAATAAAGATCTTCAAAAATAATTATCATGCAAAGATGAAGAAAGGTCTTCTTTAAAAAGGGTTAATCAGGAATTGTTACAGAAAATAAAAAACCTAAAAGAAAGAGAACGCAAAAATTAAGGCAATCAATATGACGTCATCAAGTCAAACTATAAAGAAGAACTCTTACACTTAAAGGAAGTTAATAAGGACATGCTTATACAAGTTAGGAAGCTAAAGCAGGGAAATAAATATTTACAAGAAAATCTAGATAGCAAGAGATCAAGTGTTGACAAAGAAACGGTGACTAATGCAATAGAGAAGTCATCAAGGAATCAAATTCAAACATTAGAAAAGGGAAGCAATGCAAATCTTGTCAAGTTTCAAAATAAAAATCTTATTGTCACATTGCTACAAGCACCAATAGAAAATGGTTCCAAAAAACAATTACAAAAATCGTTAGAAGCACCAAAGGTTGAAGTTCTAGTAAGCACTTAGCAAAAGATTTGAGTTCCATATCGCCATCCAAATCACAAGATTCGTTATGATAGATGACAAGATCAAAAGGAAAATTACTTGTATTATTCCTACAAAGAGAAAAGACAAAATTGACAACTCCCGAAACTCAATTCGCAAACAATTTCGTTAAAGGTATATCTCGGAAGGATGACTTCACAAATGACGCAACATTTCCACACAATTTTTAAAAGAATGTATCATCTTATTTCATCGAGTGTTGCAACCACCAACACACAATGTCATCAAAAAGCGCTACGAGAAAGAACCAGAGATAAATTCTTCCATAATTGTGCTTTGAGGACAAAGCAATTCTAAGGGAGAGGCAATGTAATGAACAAAAATATATAATAAATAAACACTAAATAACTACTAATAATTAAATAACTAAACTCTTAATGAAGAGTGTAACAAATATAAAATAATATCTTAATTATAGTTATAAATACTAAGTAAAAGGTTGTAACCCTTCACTACACATGTTCAAGCCTATAAAGGCGAGCCTCAATGTAATTATCATCATATATATTTTATCAACGCATGGATTATTTGTAATTTAGAAAGTGGAAGTTTGAGAATTTATAGTAAAACGGTTTTTTAATGTTACAGTTCTAAATAGACTTAGAGTCTCACACATGTAATTTATTTTATTTTATGTAAAGTTGAATAAAAGTAGAAAAGGATATTCAATCCTTCCACATGTAATAGTTAGAGTGAATTTGGTTGAATTAGTTGAGAGAAATTAGCAATCTGTTAGTGAGTCATAGGGTTAGTAGAGATTAATAAGGACTAAATCCCTTCTTTGTAGGATCTAGAGAACTGAATAGTAGTTGTATTTATGCTAACTAAGTTATTGTGTTAAGAATATGGAGATAGATCCTAGAAGATTTCAGGGTATCTCGAGTTGTTTAGTTAGCTCATTAGAGATTTTAGTTAGCTCATAGAGCTTTAGAATCTTGAGGAAGATTAAGGTTAGGTCAAGGGAGAGCTCAGAATTAATTTTCATGGAGTATGCACAGAGACATATTGCTCTATTTGTCAAGACCTAAGTGATAATTCAAGCTTGAAGAGATTATTGATGAACATAAATCTAATTTCTGTCAATACATGTGATTATTGTTTTAAAATTAGTGTGTTCTTTATTTAATATAGAGATTTCATTATCGATATGGAAAATTGTGCATAGGTTATATGAATTGATGGAGGTTCAAAGCATAACTAGGAACAGTTCTTGTTTAATTAATGTCACATTATTGATCTCAATCGAAATTTATTGAGATTGATGGAAAACAAAGGATACAATATGAGAATTGCAGATGAAAATTATGCTTTGAGTGTGCAGAAGAATGCATGAAGGTTGGACATAATAAATCAACAAATACTGTATATTGATGAGGTAGATCGACGGCATAGAAGGAAGGATTAATGATCCTATAAGCTCGATGGTGAAGAATCTATCAAAATATTGTCAAGAATTGTAGGCAAATCCTTGTTTGAATGCACAAAGGGTATGATTTTTTTGTCCACAGCCGATCAACAGTCACTGAGCATTGGATAGTTAGATCGACGGTGCAGAAAAAAGGTTATGGTAAGCACCTTTTCATTGACTGTGATAGGGTCCTGGTCAAATTTCTTGGTCATGTGTATAAAGGCGAGGAGCTAAGAGCTAAAGGCTTAAGTATAAAATAATCTGTGCAAGTAGACAGTGAAGAAGTGGTGAAGGATGCCAAAGCTGGAGGAGGAGGTAAAGATAGTTAGAGTTAACTATGTTTACTCTATGCTTTTGTATATTGTTGTTTTAAATATATATAAACCTCTGTTTTATGTTTAAAAGAACAGGTCAAGAGGTACATTATCATTGGTTTTTGGAATTTAGATAAGGGTGCTTAACTAAGAGGTAGTGTATAGCTACATAGACTTGCTAATGATCCTCTTATGATGGGCTTGGAGGGATTTAGGTTATCACTTAACACCTTTAATTATAAATCTCTATATAACCAAATAAAATTTAACTGTTTTAGCCAGTATAACCCCTAACTATTATAAAATCTATATCCCTTTGACCTTATAATCCATGATTTTTTTAAATATATATTTAATATATCTAAAAACACATAAACATATAGCTAATTATAGTTATAATTATAACAATTTAACTTAATTATAATTTATATTTAATAATAAAACACATAATTCTAGACTTGAACTCTTGCATAAAACATATAATAAAATGTATAACTACTAACCCTTGAACTCCTACATGTAATTGATAATTCCCTATGCTTCAAAACTCTTAATAAGAATATTAAGAATCATTATAACCATAACTATTACTCAATGTAACATTTTATATAATATACTTCCATTATATAACTTACAAATTCTATTAGTACCACCGTATTCCATATAATTCACAACTATTATAATGTTTACCACCCTTAATTTCTAAAATCCTCAGAACTATAAGTATTAACACTTCGAAATTATAATACATAACCATTAAAGCTCATATCATTACAATAACCCTAACTCCTTTAACTATACAAATATCTATTATAACCTAATAGCCTTTAAAACAATTAACCATTAATCTTTATTATAACTTAATAAAATTTAACTATTATAATCTTTAACGTACTTAACCACTATAAAATTTATAACCCTTAGCCTTATAATTTGTATTTTCTATTATGAACTCAAACCTCGTAACAATGGAATTCATTCCTTAACCTTCATAGCAAAACTTTATATGCTACCCATTATAATCCTAATTACTATATTTTTCATTTTGAATACCAATATCATCATTATCATCTCAATTATTTCTATAATCCCTCATCATTATAAATCACATATTTTCTTACCCTTATAACCCCTAAACCTAATAAAATTTGAATTCTAATTCTTATAATTTGTAGAAATTACCACTCATTTAACCAGGGTAATTTTTAGTGGTGAAATTTCGCCAACTAGCTATTTTTAAGGTTTAAAAAAAAAAAAAAATCGCTATTTGGTGTCTAATATCGCCTATATTTACATAAAATATGTTTGTTTATCATAATATTTGCCAAACTTTATACATTTCAGTGTTAATTTTATGTTTCATATTTAATATGAATGCCTACCTATCTGTAAACATGTTTTTTCAATCTAGAACAATCACCTAGAATACTATACTTAAGTGTAATATTAGAACCCTTAAAAAATACCTTGCATTTAACCATTAACATAAAACCTATATAACTTCTAATACTCTTAACCATTCTCATGCATATACTTACAATATCATTACATTTATGAAGTTCATAACCTATATAACTCTTGTAATCATTAACTTCTAACTCCATTAAAGGTTGATTTATAATCTTTATATATTTATATTAGTGGTTATAACTTGCGTAGTGATGTAAAATCTCAATATTTTTGTTTTTATATAAGAAATGAATAAGCCTCCTTTATCACTTGCATTTCATTTTGTAGGAGGTACTTGAGTATTTTATTTTATATAACATTAAATTTTCTTAACATTTTTTGTATTTATTTTTATCTAAGAGATCAATTTTCTAACAATTAATGAACTTGAGATTAATATTTCCTTGCTTGTGATAGCTTGATGATAGCTTGATGTTTTAAAATTCATTTCTCTATTGTAGGATATTTCATCTATTTATCATAGACATCTTTCTCAAGGAAAATTTATCATACAATAACTAAAGGGTGAACCCAACCTACTTAGCTAATAAGTTGATATGATAATAACA
Organism: Pseudotsuga menziesii; assembly: GCA_001517045.1. NCBI lineage: Eukaryota > Viridiplantae > Streptophyta > Pinopsida > Pinales > Pinaceae > Pseudotsuga > Pseudotsuga menziesii. The sequence continues at coordinate 47,115 of LPNX010971442.1, read as the reverse complement.
TGTCTAATTATATGATAGACCATTTTTGTTTCCAAATAGGTCTATCATTTATTTATTTTTGTCAATATGCCATTTCACTACCTTTTTAGTTTCCATAGATCCTAATGCAATTATTATGACTTATCTTCACACCATTTATCGATTGATCCACTATTTTGATGACTCCGAGCAACTCTATATTGGATTCATCTTCATTTTTTAAAGGAATTTTTTTAGAATAAATATGGAGAAGTTGTTTCCCCATGTTTGTTGATGATATTCATAATAAATCTACCGTTATATACTACTGCACCTAACACAAGAGGATCTAAAAGGGGATAAGAAAAAAAATAAACAATACATACTTTGCAAACATGTTTTGGCCAAATTCCCAACAACATTGACAAACATCTTGTTAAACTAACCTATTAAACTTATATTACACTCATTTATATATGAAACTTATATCTTTACAATTATTAATTTCCATTTTTTCCCATTAATTTGATCCATACACAATAAATAATAAAAATAATCATTTTCTCAAACATTAAATAAAATAAATTGTTAATTGTTAATTTTAAATACAATTATGTGCATTCATATTGATTCAAACCCTAATTTCTATAGGGAAAACTGAAAATAAAAAGAAATGTTATGTAATTATTACATGTTTTTGTGCGAGGCAAGATTGTTAAATGCAAATCAGTGGGGATAAGCATTGCATAGGCTAAGATATCTTGGTTTTTTTACCTTTTTAAAAGGAGAGTTATAAATTATATATAATGTAAATTACAACATTTTATTGAAATATGTCTTTAAGCTCTTGATAAACAAATAAACTCATGACCATTCGAAGGTTGGGAGATGGTAGGCCCAAAAGAGAACATGACTCTGAATTTCTTTGTTGATATATCTGAAATTCTTGTTGATGGCCACCGTGTTGTTGCATCAACTTGGAGCTTCTCTAATCATTACAGATTAGCTTGGTACCTACCAAGTAAAAAAGGTGGGAATCCATTAGATTTTTCCTGCAAGATGGGTTTTGTTAGTAATGTTAGGGTTTTATCTCTTTTTGATGACTTTTAATCTTGCCTTAGGTTTTTCCAGAAGTGGGTTTCTGGAAAATTTCTAACCCCATTTAGAAAAGGGGATCCTAAATTCCATCATTTTCTCTTTTTCAAGCAGGAGACCTGACAAGTTGAAGTGACAACTACTTGGGTTTGCGAAAATTGGTTGTACTAGTAAGTCATGATCATTCCTTTCTCAAGATGGCTCTGATATTACCAAGATAAAACCCTATTTTCAGAGCATTCAAGTTTTGATAGACAGGACAAGGGGAAAAAAAATCGTTTATATGGAGATCGTGCATGGTTGAGATGTCGGATTAAATCTTATAAGTTAAAGGAAGGTTTAGAAATATTTGATCCAGGGATTGATGTTGATTTGGATATAGTAGAAATTCTTACAAAATGGGAGATAATTGTTAGAGTGGAGTTTGTGAAGCTCAACAAAAATGAGTTATTGACCTCGGTAAACAAATACTGGGTGTCGAAAATGGGATATGCACCGAGGGTTGGTATGTTAATCAATTCTTGGATAGAATTTGTTTTTATGGATGAATATAAGATTGAGACCATTCTAAACAAGGTTTGGCTCTACAATGAAGGCTCTCTCATATTAAAACGTTGGCATATGTCCTTTAATCCTGCTAGAGAAAAACAAACTAGGAGACACTTATGGATGTTGTTACATGTTTTTCCTCTATAAGCTTGGTCGAAAAATGTCTTGGAAGGTCTAGAAAATGTTGTCGTAAATTTATCAAAGTGGAAAAAATTTTGCTCCATGGATACAATAAAATGGTGGTAAAGGATATGCTTGAATTTGACATTACAGAAGGTTTTACCGTGGAAATTGAGTTCATTTGGGGAAACAATATCTTTCTTTAGAAACTTGATTATTTTAAGGTTCATTTCTGTTGTTTTTTCTATAAAAACATAGGGCAACTAAAAGATTATTTCCCTGATTTTTTAATGGGGTCGAAGCCTTGTAGGTCAGAAGTTTTCAAACACTCTCCATTCTCATCTTGTTCTACGAAGATAATCAGAATCTTTGGTCTAATCATATTTTATTGGTATAAAATGGTAACTTTGTTTCAGGTAAGAGTAAACTTGACTCTTGCACACATTATGAAATTTTTTATAAAGAAGAATTAAACTTCTACCTCTTTGTGGAAAAAAAAATATACCTTCGACTCTCTACTGGGAAGAAAATCTCAGGTTTAGATCATACCTCTATGAAATTTTTGCCTAAAAGAAATATGAATATGGTTTTTGAGCTTGACCATATTGAATCTAAGTCTTTGGATAGAGACTCAAAAGGTTTTATCCCTCTAGTTTCTAGGGCCTCTGGAGACACCCTCACTCCGTCTAAGAGAAGAATTCCTAAAAACCATCCTTTGGCTATGGTTTCACAAGTCTTGGAATAGTGCTTTAAGGGAAATAACCCTTTATATTCTTTGTTGGTGGATTATAATATGAATTTGGAGTCCCTACCTTGGTGGGATAAATTTTTTGAGTACCTATGAAAGGAGTTCTACTTGCCCAATTACATTGAAGAGAAGTATAAGAAGTGGTAGCAGCTACAAAAATGGAAAGACCAGTCTATGTAGAGTTACAACGACAAGTTATATAGACTCATGGCTATACTTGGCATCCAAGAAGAAGATAAATTACTTGTCCTAAAGCACATCAGTGAATTATCCCCACCCATTCAACAATATAACGAGTTTCTGACTGGCAGTATGCTTTCAGATGCATTCCATTACACCAACAAGATTGAATCTAAACAAAAAGGGAAAGCACATTTCATGACCAAGCTAATATGTTAAACATCTAACATGAAGTCACAAGTCGACTCCGACAAGTTAAGGAACCCTTATCAACCAAATTTTCCAAATCCAAACTATCACAAGAAGCACTCTCTGAAAGACAAAAGGGAACATCAAAATTAGCCCCGTGTAGGGAAATGCTGTGACTATCATAATTCATCATGGCATGATACATCAGAATGCAAATATTGGAATACATTTTTAGCAAAATTGTTGACATCTTACTTGTGCAATAAAATGCTAGTATAATCTGAACCATAAACACTAAAACTTTTGAGATTGACATTGACCACTCCAACAACCTCGGCCATCGTTGATGAGGAGAAACAAGAACACGTATTCCATACATAGATATGGGTTCAAAACAATCCATTGCATCTAATTTTGGATAATGGCAGCGACAAGAAATTGTTTTTTGAAGATATTGTGAAGAAACTTGGTCTTATCACAACTCCACACCCTTATCCTTACAATATCAGTTGGATGAAGGATGTACAAGAGCTAAGGATAACCGGTCAATGCAGACTAAGCTACTTCATTAAGCCCTTTGAAGATGAAGTACTTTGTGACGTGGCACCACTTTTCATTGTTGATGCGCTATTTGTGAAACCTTACCTATGGGATCGACATGGAAGTTATCATTTGCGGCCTCAGAAGGAGATTGTAAAATTTCGGAACCAACAATATGACATATCAATCATTAAACTACACCAATGATTGCAATGATCTTTTCCAAACAAACAAAGAAGCTTATCAACCATGCTCATAAATTCAAATTGATCATGATAAAGCCTCAATATTCCAAGAATACTACAACAACCAGTCAACTCACTGACTAGTGTAGCTCTCGACAACAACAATAGAATGACCGCATTCTTAAGGAATACTAGAACATATTTCAAGAACCAAACAAAGTACCTCTACACTGCCAAGTAAAAAACTCCATTGAACTTGTTCCTATTTCTTCATTACCTAACGCATTTACTTACAAAATATCCATTCTTGAGAATGAAGAGATTCTTATACAAAGTCAGGATTTGACCAACAAAGGTCGCATCTAACCCATATCCTCTCCTTGTGGAAGTCTAGTCGCCCTCATTCCAAATAAAGATAGGACTTGGCGCATGTGCTTTGACTACTGGGCTCTCAAAAAACATTTGGTGAAGAATAAATACCCTCTTCCAAGGATAGACGAATGCATCGAATTTCTAAAAGGTGCTAAATTATTTACTAAGATCGACCTCTATTCGGGATACTATCATATTCCTATCGATTCCATGGATGTATGGAAAATTGTTTTCAAGACCAATGAAGGATTGTTTGAATGGTTAGTCATGCCTTTTAGTTTAACCAATGCACCTACGACCTTCATGCAATATATGGATGACTTTCTACAACCTTTGATTGGTAACTATGTCATTTTCTATCTCAACGATATCTTGATTTTTATTCAATCATGGGAAGAACATTCCAGGAAACTTCGACAAGTTTTCCACACTCTCCAGCAACATTGATTATATTTAAACATGGACAAATGCTCATTTGTGATGAACAACATCAAATATTTGGGGTATGTAATTGACTCTGCAAGAATTCATGTCGACCTAGAAAAAGTACAGATCCTCAAATATTGACCCATTCCTCAAAACATTCATGAACTAAGAATTTTTCTTGATTTGAGGAATTTTTACTAACGGTTCATACTCAACTTTAGTCAGCCCTTGAACCAGTTGAATAAGTGAATGAGAAAATTGTCTTCAAATGGACACCAACACAAGAGTAAGATTTTGAGAAAGAAAAAAAAAACTTTGTACTGCATTAGTACTTATGTTACCTTATTTCCATCAGCCTTTTGAGATTGATATGGATGCATCAGACTATTCTTTAGGAGCAGTGATCACTTAGTCTGGTCACCCAATTTCTTTTCATTCTGAAACTTTTAATGAAACTGTTAGAAAGTATTCCATGTAATAAAAATATGTGTATGTCATTCTACAAGCCCTTAAGCAATGGAGACATTACATCCTTGGGAAGGAAACGATCATCCTTACTGAACAAAATACCTTATAGTTCACCTCATCCAATTAGAAACTACAAAAAACTCGACAACTCAAGTGTATTAATTACCTACAATCATTTCAGTTGCTAATTAAGTATCGTAAAGGTAAAGTCAATGTCTCAACCGATTGTCTCAATCGACCACCCATTACTCTACTTTATACAGTGATGAGTATGAAGGGTTACAACACCAACACTTGGCCTCCATTTTATTCGTTATATTGCGGATTCTCCACAATTTATTGATGGCTTTAGACTGACACATTGTCTATTACTGACTACTTCTTGAATGACAACCTACTATACAAGATTGGACAACATTGTGTACAGACTGATGAGCATGGACATCAACTCATTTGGGAAATGCACTACAACAAGACTACAGGGAATTTTGGAGTAGCAATGACTCTTTTTATCCTCCAAAAGTATTTCTACTAGCCTTCAATTAAATATGACTTCAACAAGTACATTCGATCATGCATGAATTTTTCCATTGCTAAAACATTGAATCCATGACAAGAAATTTATATGCCTTTGTCAGTTCTTATTCAACCATGGGAATGTATTTCTATGGACTACGAGACGGGATATGCAAATACCAAACATCAGCATGACGTGATCTTAGTTTTATTCGAAGTTTTTCCAAGATGGCTATTCTCATTCCATGCAAGAAGACTATAACAACACAATAGATTGCTCAGGTCTTCTTTGAACATGTTTGGAAACACTATGGCCTTTTGATGACCACCATTTTCGATAGATATTCCATATTTTTTAGCATATTTTGGAAGACTCTCTGGAAACATCTCGACATAAGACATTCTTTGTCGGCAACTTTCCATACCCAGATAGATGGACATGCGAAAGTTGTGAATTGCATGGTAGTAAAATTGTTTCGCATGTACAACCACAAGAATCATTGGATATGGGATGAAAGTATCCCCTACATAATACACAGTTACAATTATGCTCAACACAACTCTACGAGAAAGAGTCCATTCAATATCTATATTAGATTTCAACCCTTAGCACCCATTGATTTGATCAGTTCATCGACACAATCGAATGACACTGAATCTGACCAATGAGAAGTTTAAAAAGCATTTAAGTTTTGATATCAAATATAAAACATCTAGAAGAAGCCACAGGAAATTTTGTAGTGATCCAATGCGAAATCCAAGGCCTGACACGATCAACATTGTACTCCTCCTTTATTCCAAATTAGCGATCAAGTATGGTTACATCTAAAGAAGGAGAAATTCAGTGGTCCATATAGAAAGTTAAAGAATTTGACATATGGTTCATACATTATACTTAAGCATATTAGAGAAAATCCTTTCCATATTGACATTCCTTAATGCTTGGGTCTGCATGGAATGTTTAATGTGGATATACTTCGACCATATCATGCAGCCTTGTTGGAACATAATGAATTGTAGACAATAAAACCTAAAGACTTCCATCTAGATGTTTATGAGCCTCTTCCTTACGACACCATCATGGGATGACGCATATGCCATAAAATTATTAATTCCATTCCCTTATTTCAAGTGCATAAATCTTGACACCTCCCAACCCAAGGAAAGTGATACTCTACTACTGAACTCACCAACAAGTTTCCTCACCTAAATGAGAAAACAATGGGGAACATTGTTTCATAAGGAAGGAGGAATGATCCACCTAGCAGTTTCCTTGTTTTTTGACTTTGATAGGTTCAACATCAACACAACCTTGATAGGTTCCCCATTGAATTCAACAAGTTTAGCATCGACACAACCTGGACAGGTTCCACATCTCAACATGCATCGTTGACTCCAACATCTTGACACGACTACGGCATATTGTCTCTCTATCTTTGATTCATCTCTAACGGTTGAAATTTCGAAGCATTCTAAATTATTTGTAACTGAACATAATGGGTAGTCACCCAATAATATCAGCATCTTATATAAGCATGTATACTATTGTAAAATATAAGTAAGTAATAGAGAAGTGTTTGTAACTTTGGAATGTTGATGAAGCAAGGAGTGTTGATTTATTTGTAACTTTGGAATGTATTCACTTATATATTTTATATTGTATTTCATTGTACCCAAATGGATATGTTTGTTCCTCTGATCAGGAGAGTCGTTAATATAATAAAGTAATGTAAAGTCATTGAGTTCAACCCTCTGTTGTAAGTAAGGGAAATAGTCCCCACAGTTAAGGGTATTAGGGTTATTAGACTCTCCTAGAAAAGTCGGCCCTATAGAGTAAATTTCAAGTGGAAAACAACTATAAATAGAGAGTGAGACTCTCTATTTGAAAAACACACTCAATCAATTGTAGCGCATGAGTGAGAGAAGAGGAGCTCGCACAAGTGAGAGAGAGAATAGTTGTCAGAGATCATCTTTGTATTTTTGGGTTTTAATTTTTCTATTGGTGCGCATTCTATCTCTGAGGAAGTTGTAGGGTCTTCTCCTTTATGGTTTCCCCAAGTAAAACTCTTTGTGTCTCTTATCTCTTGTGATTATTGCTGTGCATGTTATTCTCTTAGATAAGATCCTAGATCATATTAATTAAATGATAAAAATCTAACATGGTATCAAAGCTAACCTGAAAAGAAGACATTGTGTAGCTACAGAAGCTATGGATTCTTATTCTTTTGGGTCTATCTACACATATCATCATCAAAATGAGCCAATGTTGACTCTCCATTGAAGGGCGCATCTTTCTATTGAAGTAGAATTTGATTCTAGGCATTTTTAGTTTTTGACCTATCACTACTGCGAGAAACTTGGGCTCTTCATAGAAGAGAAATTTTTGAGTGAGCCCATCATAGGATTTCTATCCTCCTCAAAATAAAAATTTAGAGACCAATATCGAAGTTTTTGGTTGGGTAAAACTCTAGGAAATTCAAACCCTAATTCGACCCCGGACCAGAAAATCAACATTGCAAAAGATCAACTACAGATCCAGTTTAGGAATCTAAAATTGGTAAGATATAAATATCTTGTATTTCTGTTTGAGGTTCTCATTAAAATATGAATCAGATAAGTTTCACTCTATAGTTGAAAAACAAATACAATGGCAACTAATGGAAATTAGGGTTTCATGCCTGAAAAACCCTAAAATACTAACACTAGTAGTTTTGGTACATTTTCTATATATCTATTTTAGAGAAGGCTCAGGAGCTAAAACTTTTAAAAACCGAAGATTAATTCCTGATGTACCTTTTTTAAAAGTTTCAGCCTCAAATTCTCTATATTATGGGTGATATGATTCCTCCAAATCAAAGTTCCGTAATCTCCCTCGATTTATCCCTAAAGAAGACACCTAGGAAAAATTGCTATATCTCGGGATACGAAGGTTAAAATGAAATTTGGAAAGATTTTATATATAGGGCATGGACTTTAATTTCTATGGTATGCATTTCAGACCCTGAAGGTGAAACAGTGACACGTGGTAGTTTGTACAAGTTTTCTAGGTTGAATAGTCCTGAAATAAGTCACCTTGGGAAAAATCTCATACGTCCCAATTGGTAAAACCAATGCTGCTCAAACCTACGATTTTGGAAAGAGGACATACGAGGATACCTCAATGAAAAGTGTCAGACACATAGGAGAATTAATTTCAGATATATTGCAGGATCAATATCAGAAAATTCTGTAGAAGAAATTGAAGAAAACTAGGGCATCAGATATTTTGCAGATCTGATTATAGTTTTGGGAAAATGAGTATGCTGCTTAGATCACCTTGAGGAGGCACATATTTCTATTCAATCAGATCTGAAAGACTCCAAGTTTTTAAAATTAGGTTTTCTCTGACAAACCCTAGATCATCTAGATCGAGAACCAGGGCAGACAACTCAAATCGGTAAGATCTAATCTTTTTCTATTTACATTTGAGGTTCTCATTTCCAAATGACCTATCACACCAGCTTGATGAAAAGCTTGGTGAAGCTGATGAATTCCAAGTATAGAAGTATATGACCTCCATGATCCTTGAATAAATTAACTTAGATCAGGTCTAAGAGCCAAAGGGAGATGTGGCTAAGGCTAGATCCAAGGGAATCATTGCAGATTCTATTAAAGATCATCTCTCATGTGTCATCCCTGAAGACACCAATGAGGAAGCTTTTGATGCTATGATGAAGCAATCAAAGAAGAATAAGATATTTTTATAACCACCTTGAATGGCCTCCCAGGATCATGGGATTCATTCATTCAAGGAATGTGTGCCAAAAGGAAGTGATTACCTTCAGCAGACTCTAGGAAGAGTGCACACAAAAAGAAGCTCGACTCATAATAAGAGAAGAGAATATGGGAGCAACTGAATATCAAGCTCTCATGATTCAAAGAAGATCCCTCAAGCAGTGAGGAATATGAAGGACTCAATTCTTAAAGAACCTCTTATCCATATTAGCATTTGGATAATAAATGATGATGTTATGAATGAAGAAGATGATGAAGCTGAAGGCCCAAGAAGGAGTCTAGCCACGAAAAAAATAAAGATAAGTATTTGAATTGTCTTTTCCTATATATCTAGTTGTTTATATGACATTTCTTAGTTGTAAAATGTTTGCATTAATGACAATATACTAATAGTATGCATGTGATGGGTAAGTAGCTCATGGTGCTATACAAATCTCCATTACTACTTATCTATAATGAAACCTCTTTGCTGACATATTGGATTAGTGCACAATCTCAATAATGTCATGGTAGAGATGGAAGGCATCTAGAAAGTTTTCATGAAATATGGATGAATGTTGTATTGGATAAAATAGTTGCATGATTATATTTTTATGCCTAAGAATTTTCCATTATAAATAGGCATTATGAAAATTTTCTAAGCATACAACTGGTGCATTTGACTTGTAGAAAATATCATGTACAATTGCCTACAAGAAAAGAAGGATGAGAGTTGTTCCAAAGAACAAGTGACGACATTTCAAGATTCACTCTAATAATCCAAAATGAAGAATGATGACTAGAATGTGATATCGAATACCTTAAGGGAAGTCCATAGTATCTTCCATATGGATCTACAAGATCTAGGATGCAATAGACAACAACATCGTGGGATACAAGGCAATATTTGTAGCATGAGGCTTCTCAGAGAAAGAACGCATAGACTACGAAGAGAAATGTTCAACCATTGGAAGTCCATACACATGACAATTAGACTCATGTGTGCAAATTAAAGAATGCCTTGTATGAGCTCAGAAGGTACCCATGGGATAAGATATAAATTAGGATCTTGGAGATCACCTAGAGTAATGAAGATCTTAACCTTTGCTACAAGGTTGAAGATGAAATCCTATAGAGGATGACAAGCTCACATGTGGGTGCGAGAATAAATTTTGAAAAGGTTAAATATTGAGGATCTTGGTATCCAGTGACCCTAGATGGATACATAGAATATTAGTAGCAGAGGAAGCTACTTGTCACTCCAGTACAGAATGTTTCAATGCATAGAGTATGAAAGGTAGAGGGAGAATGATGCTCCACTTCAAACGGAGTGACTATAGAAGATCCTGAGGTTTGACATGGTATGACAGGATGGACAACTTACTGATGGCCCTAGGATTTAGTAAGAGTAAAGAAAATTCCAACCTTTACTTCAAGGTTGAAGGTGGAATACCAATGATGCTCCTATTATATGTTGATGACTTGTCCCGAATAGAATAAATGTAACTCATTAAAGTTGCAAGAAGGAGACTTGTTGTTGATTTCTAGATGAAAGACTTGGGTACAGAATTGGAGGTGTGGTAGAGTGCATATGAAATATACCTTGGACAAGGGAAGTATGCAATGGAGATCCTGAAGAGGTTCGAATGATGCACTGCAAGGCCATGACCACACCTATGGCATCGAACTTCAAGCTATTGAGTGATGCTTCATCAGAGTTGGTTGATGTCGCAATGTATCATCATATGATTGGGTCATTGATATACCTGATGAATACAAGACCATATATTTTCTTTGATTTGAACACATTGAACCATTTCTTGACAGATGTGAGACATGTTCACCTAATTGCTACAAATCATATTCTAAGGTACCTCAAGGGTATAGTTGAGTGTGGTCTCAAGTATGATACGAATCAGAATACTAACTTGCATGATTATGTTGATTCAGATTGGTAGTGCCAATGAGAAGAACAGAACCTTGGAATGCTTCTTCAGTTTGAGATCTAGTATGGGCTACTGGTTTGGAAGGATGGATTCCTGCATGGCGTTGAGTACAGCCAAGGAAAAGTATGTTGCCACTTGCTTGGCTATTTGGGAGGTAGTATTTTTCTTTTGAAAGATATTATTTTATTTTATTAATATGACTTGAATTTTTGTATGGTGCAAAGAGGAGCAGTGAAGCTCGAGTTTATGATCCAAATCAAGATCTCTTGAAAGAGGGACTTCTAGCATATCCGGTGAGACATGTTTTCTGAGCATAAGATCTTGGTGAAGCTCGTAGGTTGCTTAGATGTAAACGGTATTGTAGGCTGTCCTCGGATGTAATCAGTCCTAGTGAAGCTCGCAGGTTATCCTTGGACATAATCATCCCTAATGTGATTATATACTAGAAATTGCTAGAGTGAAGTTTGAGTACTTCAGAGAGAAGCTTGGTGTTCATCAGATTGAGGTTCCTTCCAAGAGGAAGTGATGAGTCCGTAAACCTTTCTGACATGGTGTTAGGATTGGTTCCTCCCATGGTCATATGTAAGTACTATGCCTTTATAACATGGTGGAAGGATTGGTTCCTCCCATGGTCAGATGTAAGTGCTTTTTCTTTCTGACATTGTGGTGGGATTGGTTACTCCCATGGTCATATGTAAGTGTTTTTATTTTCTAAAATGGTGGCAAGATTGGTTCCTCCCATGTTCAGATATAAGTGTTGTGCCTTTCTGACATGGTGGCAAGACTGGTTCCTCCCATGGTTAAATGTAAGTGTTGTTCCTTTCTGACATGGTGACAGGATTGGTTCCTCCCATGGTTAGATGTAAGTGTTGTCCCTTTCTGACATGGTGGCAGGATTGGTTCCTCCCATGGTTAGATATAAGTGTTGTGCCTTTTTGACATGGTGGCAGGATTGGTTCCTCTCTTGGTCATATATAAGTGTTTTTCCTTTCTGACATAGTGGTAGGATTGGTTCCTCCCATGGTTAGATATAATTGTTGAATATGTCAAGACCTACGTGGAGGCTGGGCCTACATCCAACAAGGATAACTCTATAGAAATTTCTATGGCGAGTAGAATTGAGAGATAACACCATTTGCTTGAGATAGAGGAAGCAGTGATGATGATGATACAACTTTTATGATGATCTAAATTTGATGACGATCCATCTTTGATGATGATCCAGTAATGAAGACTTGTGCTGATAAAATGTGTCAAGAGAATACCTTCCTAGTTAAGAGGGAGTGTTGATGTATTTGTAACTTTGGAATGTATCGAATTGTATATTTTATATTGTATTTCATTATACCCCGACGGAGATGTTTGTTCCTCCGATTTGGAGATTCATTAATATAATAAAGTCATGTCAATTCATTGAGGTTAACCCTCCACTGTAAGTCAATGAAATAGTCCCCACAGTTGAGGGGTATTAGAGTTATTAGACTCTCCTAGATAATTCATCCCTACAGAGTAAATGTCAAGTGGAAAACAAGTATAAATAAAGAGTGAGACTCTCTATGTGAAGCACACACTCACTCAATTGTAGCGCATGAGTGAGAGAAGAGGATCTCACACAAGTGAGAAAGAGAACAATTGTCAGAGATAATCTTTATGTTTTTGGGTTTTACTTTTTCTATTGGTGCTCATTCTATCTCTGAGGAAGCTGCAGGGTTTTCTCCTTTATGGTTTCCTTGAGGAAAACTCTTTGTGTCTCTTGTCTCTTGTGATTATTGTTGTGCATGTTATTCTCTTAGATAAGGTCCTAGATCATATTGATTAAATGATAAAAATATAACATGTGTCTAGGTGTGTGAGGTAGTGTTCTTGTGCACTAAAAAATGTTGGAGGTAGAAAATTTTCCATTTCACACATTAACCGAGGGATTTCTCTCTTCCAATACTTTATATCATTTTGATGGATTTATTTCAATGAAAAACATCTACATATTATGATGTAAGAAAATAATATGTTTCAAGAAAACATAATATATATTACAATTGAACTAAAACACATGTCGTTGAGTACAAGAACAAATTGAGAAAACATTTTTCATATAAATTAGTCATATCTAATTAACTCATGCATTTTTGAAGATCATATATAGCTTGTTTAACATTGTTGTCAAAGTTGTTTGGGAGAGATGGAGGTAGAACATACTGTAACAATTAAAAAGAAACATTATTTGTTTAAAAAATAGAAAAAAATAAAACAAAAATCCAAAAAGATAAATACTCCCAACATATAAATATGAATAAAAAAATTATTACCTTAATGAATGTATCCTAGTCGTGGGTTTTAACCCCACCAAATTCACCTTTCTTGGTTAAGATATTATTTATGTTTGAAGAAAAACGCATGGGAAATTTAATACTTTGAATGACCTCTTTTACATCATTGCTTGTTTCTTTGTTAATAACCATGGAAGGTTATTTCAGTCTCCATCACTATTTGATCGAATTACACATTAGATTGCATGATTGGATTCTTCAATGTCAGTCCAAATTTTGACAATTTTTGCTTTATCCCTCCTTCCATCTATGATTCACCATAATTTTTCTATCACATCCTTCCAAATATGCATCGTATGGAACAAATTAGCAAGGTGTAGTTGTTCATAATAGGGAAACCTCGCGAATTGAGTGGGATAACATTTCTTTCCTTTTGGAATCCCATTACTTCTACCTTCATGAAGATGACATTGATGAAGCATAAAAGAAATGGAAATAAAAATTATCAAACAAAATAAAATAAATTTAATACTTAAAATATAATTTCAAAATTAAAACAATATTACATATACATTACATAAACAAACTGTGTACCTTGAAAATTTCTGTTATACTCCAACCTCCATAGGATATGTGTCATTCTTCATGGTTTTCATCTAGTATTTTCTTTCCTATTGAAAATATGTTTTTTCAATAAAATAAAACATATGGGTATTTGACAAGAAGTGACTATACTCATCAAACACCATCTTTCCTAAAGATTTTGAATAACCATCTTACAACAACAAACTGGACATGCAAATTTACCCTTTCTTTGAAGACCTGCAACATATGGATTAATATCATTATAAAATGGATTATTAAAAAAACACGCATGATATTTTCGAAATGATTATGTAGTATTAAAGTGCAACAAAATGTTAATACATAAAAAAAAATGTGTTATTACAGGGGCATCATAAATTGTCCATACAAGCATTTCACGAAGTTGAAATCTCTGTTTCCTGATTGGTTTACAGATGTCGTGGATAGTGATACCATTCCATAATTGTATTATCTCATTGATAAGAGAATCAATATGTACATTCATATATTGAACTTGGTACTTACCTAATTGTTTGAAATTACACATAATTACTACCATGATATGCATGTATAAATAAATAAATAAATAATAAATAAATGAAAATATGCAAAAAAAGACAAATGAAAATGTCACATTCAAAAAATTAATATAGACAAATACCTAGAACAAACACTGTCAACATTATGTGCTCCCTCTTTATTGACATATAAGGAGGAATGTTATTGTTGATAAGAAAAATATGCCACGTCGAATAAATTGATCAGCTCTCAAAATGGATTAACACCCTCAACTGCCAATGAAACTCTAATATTGCGACGTTCATCTTTAAAATATATCCATTTTTCCTCAATTTTCCTAAATGCATATCCATTTGCAAGCATTCGAAGAAAAACATCTCCACTTTTGTTCTGCACATGGTAATCCATAAACTGTGCTATGATTTTGCAACTAAATAGTCGCTGCAAACATGGAATTATGGGAATATGAGGAAGAATCTTTCGAGGAACCATTTTTGTTACTTGATTGATTCAATATCTACTAATATGACATTCAAGGAATTCATTTTTTGACACATGTTGTCGATAATATATAATATGGTCATTAGGGCATGCATATATACTTTAATACTCCATTCCAATGTCTTTGATAATGACAAGCAAATATTGATATGTGCGAGGTAAAATATTTAGGTATCAAAAATTTACCTAACAATCTACATCATAAAAATTAACTAATTAATGAAAATAATATTAATTGTAAATATTACATTCTTATTTAACACATTAACTAACGTTAAAAAAGGTGAAAAGGTCAACCTTTATGTATATCTGATGAAACATATTATATGCCTTAGGATCTGTGCCATACAAGTGTTTGACAAATGATTCATAACCTTTAAGTTCATTAGAAGCAATGTAGCATAGAGAATGTTTTCGCTTAACCCTTTACGAAGTCGTTTCATTGCATTTTCCATCAAAAGTTTCATTACAAATACAATAATTGTCCCCATCCTCATCTAGTTGACCGAACAAGTCTTGAATCATTACATTTTTCCCATCATATTCAACTATGTATATGGTCTTCATATACTTCCTTATACAACATCTTTTCTACTACTAATAAGTGCATTTTGCAAAATGTTAAAGAGAAACTCTAATTTTATTATTACAAGCAATCATGAAAAATTAGTGCATGTATAACATACACTAAAACAATATAAAAATTTTCAAATACAACCAATATTAAGAAATATGTAGAGATCTATTACCATAGGACGATATTCATTCAATCTCCATCCATGTAAACATATATCCTACAATTTTTTCTAGTTGTTGTTGTTAAAATACTCACCAGACGACTCATTAAACAATTATTGCCAGGGAAAAAATATATACCATCACCCTTTTCACCCTCTTCATTTCTTTCCCTAAATATAATATTTTCTGACATTCTTCCAAGAAAAAGTATAGTGATGATTATAAAAAAATCCACTTTTTTCTTGACAATAACAACCTATCTCCTTTCCAGACCATCGTTCATATAGAAAAATTGTCACAACGACCATAAATTGGAGCGTATTAATAAATTTTAAGCAATCAGAATTATGACAAAACTTGACCAAGTCAAGATTTACTTCCTTAAACTATGCTAGACCATTTGGAAAGGGAAAGGGAATGACTACTTTTTTTTCTAGTAAGTCAATATAGATGAACACTTATATCATCGTTATTGTGAGAGTATGAGATTCATACTTTTAACATCAACAACAAAGGATAATCCATCACAATACCAATGATATCGAGGAGGTTAGAAAAACAATCGAAATTTTGTATGTTTTCTCTTGATTTTTCCTACATCCATCAAAACCCTGTAGTTAAAATTTTGTCTAGAGAGGATGAGCCATATAAATTTTGACAATATTAGTAAGAAACAAGTTGTCCAATAAATACCACAAATTACAAAACTTGCTAATAGTTTATGCAAGCATTGCACTCTGAGAAACAAACAAGACTTGAATTTAAGAAAAAGGAGCACTCCATTATAAATCCATTACATATTTTTCACATTGATATATGTGGGCCAATGAAGATGAAAGTATTGAATGGAGAGCATTATTTCATGTTTTTCATTGATGAGTATACAAGGATGACATACGTGTTCTTTCTCAACAAAAATTAGAAACATTCAAACGTTTCAATATATTCAAAAACATGCTTGACAATGAAACTAAGTTGGAAATTAAGACCTTAAGATCAGAAAATGGCGGTGAGTTCAGCTGAATTGAATTATGGGAATTATATTAAGACATAGAATAAAAATGGAATTCTCATCATCCAGAACAACAAAACAAAATGGAGTCGTGGAAAGGAAGAACACAATTGTAGAAGAAATGGCTAGAACCATGATGAATGACTCCAATATAGGTGATATATTTTGGGTACAATCAGTACACGCAACTCATCAAATATTTAATAAAGCATTTCTTAGAAGTAAAAGTGATCAAACACCATACATACTCTTGAAAGGAATACCAGCCAATGTCAAACATTTAAGAGTATTTAGAAGCATGTGTTATATAAAAAGGGATGATAAGAAGATTACAAAATTTGACTCCCGAGTATATAAAGGCACATTTTTTCGTTATTCTTGCAAGTGTAAATCATATAATTCTTATAATATTAGGGTAAGTAAGATAGTGAAAAGAGTCAATGTAAAAACCTATGAACTAAACCTACCAAATAAGGAAAGCGGAAAACCAAAAATTGAAGAACCAAAGTTTGAAGAAGAAGAATATCAAGAACATGAAGAAGAAAATTCAAAAATAGAAAAAGAGGAAAACAATCATAGGGAGATTCAAACTCCTTATAGAACACATTAAAATGTAGAAACACCTTTCACAACACCCAACTGCAATATTCAGAAGAATAATCCTCCATAACTAATTATTGGGGAAAGGAGCACTGGAATACAAACCAAAAGTAGACAAGCTCACATTTCAGAGCAATAGAATTTATCCCTAGGGCCTGCTATCTACAATTGAACCAAGAAACTTAGAATAAGTAATAAGTGATAAACATTGGATCAAATCTATGGAAGAAGAACTATATCAAATAGAGAAGAATGAAACATGGGAATTTTTGCTAAGACCAAAGAATAAAAATGTGATTCGTACAAAATGGGTTTTTTGAAACAAGCTAAATGAAGATGGGCATGTGACTAGAAACAAAGAAAGACTTGTATGCAAAGGATATTACCAAGCTGAAGGAAAATGTTTTGATGAGACGTTTTCTCATGTGGCCAGAATGGAAGCTATACGAACAATTTTGGCTTATGCATGTTGTAAAACAATTAATGTAAATCAAATGGATGTGAATCCTATTTTCTAAATGGAGAATTAGAATAAGAAGTCTACATAGAACAACCAGAGGGATTCCTACTATCATAAAATAAATACGATGTATGTAGGCCAAGGAAATCTCTATATGGACTCAAGCAAGCTCCTCTAGCTTTGTAATCAAGATTAGATAGTTACTTACAACGACAAGGATTTAAGAAGGGAAGTGAAAATGGTAATCTCTACATAAAGGTGTATCAAGAAAATATGATCATTGTTGAAGTATATGTAGATGACATCATATTTGGAAGTAATTATGATAAGATGAGTCTAAAGATTACCAAGGATATGCAAAGTGAAATTAAAATGTCCCCGCTTGGAGACTTAAAATTTTTCTTAGGACTCCAGATAGCTTAGTTAGACATTTTTTATTTCCCAAACCATGTATGTCAAAGAAATGTTGAAGAAATTTAGAATGAAAGACTCTGAACCTATAAGTACTCCTATGGTTACCATATGTATGTTAAGAAAAGACGATAAATCGAAAGAAGTGGATCAGAGGCGTTATAGATCAATGATTGATAGTCTTCTCTATGTGACAACTTCAAGAACATATATTATGCATGTAGTGTGACAAGTTGCAATATTTCAGGCAGATGCAAAGGAAAAGCACCTTTTAGTAGTGAAAAGTATTTTTAGATGTCTTCATGGGACAAAATATTTTTTACTATGGTATCCAAAAGGAAATAAGATAACATTATCTTCCTACAAAGATGTAGATTAGGAAGAAAAAATTGATGAAAATTGAAGCATGGTTGGGGAAGATTTGTTCCTAGGTGGTTATTTAGTGTCTTTCTTAAGTAAGAAGCATAAGAAGAATACTTTGTTGTTGCATCATGTTGTACTCATATTCTTTGGATTCTCAAAACTATGCAGTATATTCAAGTGAAATATGATTAGACTATTACAATCCTATGTGACAACACAAGTGCTATAATTATTTCAAACAATCTAGTTATGCATTGCAAGAAAAACAAATTCCTCTCAATGTATCGCTTTCTACGGTAATAGGTTACATAAAATAATATCAGGATGGAATATATTGGGATAAAGGAACATATTTCGAACATATTTCCAAGATATACATTTTAGGATCTTCGATAGGGAGTAGGAGTAATTCTTGCTCCAAATTGATCCATCGTTATCTTTTCCATTGATGTTAAATGGGAGGAATATCAGAAGCATGAAGAAAGGGTGAGAACCATGAAGTCAAGGGTAGCATGGTCCCATGGGGAGTATGTTTCCATAAATGAAAAAGGGGTGTATTATTGATGCACTAATGCATATCTAGTATTCATTGATGTCAAAGGAACCATTTTGAAGGCTTCTCAAACACAAAAACCCTAGTGGTATGGTTAAGTATCCCCGAAGTGTGGGAAGTATGCCATGCGATAAAACCCAGAAGTTGTGGACAAGATGCCCCAATGGGGTTGATAATATCAGAAGATGATTTAGAAAATAATCAATTTGATCTGTTAGATTTTTAACATTAAGCTAGCATTATGTTAGGATCTTTAACTGAGAGAATAACAAGTACAACAATCAAACACAAGAGACAATGAACACAATGTTTTTCCTTGGGGAAACCATAAATGGAGAAAACCCCACAAATTCCTCAAAGATAGAATCAGCACCAAAAGTAAAACCCCAAAACAATAAGATGATATCTCGACAGCAGCAACCTCTTTCTTCCTAGCCCCAGTGTCTTCTTCTTCCTCAGCTATGCGCTACAATGGAGTGTGAGTGAGTGTGTGATAAATAGAGAGGCTAGCTTTCTATTTATACTAATTCCTGACTTGAAAAAACCCTACTAGGGCTGAATTCTCTAGGAGAGTCTAATAACGCTAGTGCCACGGAACTGCGGGACTTTAACCCTTGATCAATGGGAGGGTTACCCACAATGACTTGACATGACTTATTTATATTATAGAACCTCCCGATAGGAACATCGGGGCATGACATGACTCCAGTACATTACAGACACATCCTATAATAAACATCGAGGTACAATACACAAGATATACAAGTGAATACATTCCAAAGTTACAATTACATCAACATTCCCTCCTAACTAGGAAGGTATTCTCTCGACACAATTTATCAGCACAAGTCTTCTTATTTGTATCATCTGGATCATCATCGAGTCCTCGTCATCTTCAAGCCATCTTCATCTTCAAGTCATCTTCATCTTCGAGTTATCTTCATCTTCAAGTCATCTTCATCTTCATATCTGGATCATCACTCTATCTAGATCATCATCACTGGATTTGGATCATCACTGGAGCATCATCTCTGGATCTGGATCATCACTCGATCTAGATCATCACTACTGGATCATCATCACTGGATCATCATCATGGCTGCTATATCATGATTCTTCTCGTCACAGGAAGTTCTACAGAGCCAACCCTTTTTCATGTTGGATGTAGGCCTAGCCTCCATGTAGGTCTTCTTCAGTGCTTATATGTAACACCAAGTTAGAATGGCTCACCCAGCACTTACATCTGACCATGAGAGGAACACATCCAACACCATGTCAGAAAGGCACGCCCAACACTCACATCTGACCATGCGGGAACACATCCCACAACCCTATTAGAAAGGCCCAACACTCACATCTAATCATGCGGGAACACATCCCACAACCCTATCAAAAAGGCTCAGCACTTATATCTAGCCATGCGGGAACACATCCTGCAACATTGCTAGAAGGGATCTACACTTACATCTGACCATGCAGGAACACATCCTACAACCTTGCTGGAAAGGCTCTGCACTTACATCCAACCATGCAGGAACACATCCTACAACCTTGTTGGAAAGGCTCTGCACTTACATCCAACCATGCAGGAACACACCCTGCAACCTTGCTGGAAAGGGTCTGCACTTACATCTAACCATGCGGGAACACATCTTGCAACCTTGCTGGAGAGGCTCTGCACTTACATCCAATGATACGGGAATACATCCAGCAACTTTGTTGGAAAGGCTCTACACTTATATCCAACCATGTGGGAACACATCCTGCAACCTTGCTAGAAAGGCTCTCAACCCTAGGTTGAGGGTTCTTGCTAACTGACTAGGTGCCTCCATTCTCCAAGAGAATGGCATCATCCCTTATATCTGATCAAGTGGGGACACATCCCTCAATCACATCAGAATGACCATGCACTCATATCTGATCATGTGGGAACAAATCCCACAGTCATATGAGAATGGCCCTCAGTCCTAGATGGAGTATTCCTGGTAACTGACCAGGCACCTCCATTCCAAGAATGGAAATAGCCATTATATCTGATCATGTAGGAACCAATCCTACAGTCACATCGGAATGGCTCAACACTCATATATGACATGGAATGAACCAATCCTCTCACCATGACAGAATGGCTCAGCCCTTACATATGACCATGGAAGGAACCAATCCTCTCACTATGTCAGAATGGCTCACAGACTCATCACTTCCCCTTGGAAGGAACCTTGATCTAAAGAACTGGAAAGATTCTCCCTAAAGCACTCAAACTTCACTCTAGCTAATGGCTTCATCAACACATCATCTATTTGTTCATCTAGCATAACATACTGGAGCTTCACTGCTCCCCTCTGCACCATATCCCTGATATAGTGATACTTGATCTCAATATGCTTTGTCTTGTCATGGAACACCGGGTTCTCCAACAATTTCACACAACTCTGGTTGTCACAATATATACAAGTAGCATATAACTGGAGATCAAATAAATCACACAGTAGCTTCCTCAGCCATACTACCTCACAGCTAGCTAAACAAGTTGTGACATACTCTACTTCAGCTATACTCAGTGCCACACATGATTGCTTCCTACTAAACCAAGAGATCACACCTGATCCCATACTGAAGCAACACCCTGAAGTGCTCTTCCTATCGATGGAACTGCCTGCCCAATCTGAATCAACATAACCCTCCAGGTTAATCTTCTGATTCACCTCATACTTGAGCCCATAATCAAGTGTACCCCTCAAGTACCTCAGAATATGCTTTGCAGCACTCAAGTGAACATGTCTCTGATCTATTAGGAACTGGCTCAAGGTGTTCACAGCAAAGCAAATATCTGGTCTCATGTTCGTCAAGTACATCAAGGACCCAATCATATGACGATACATCGTAGCATCAACTACTTCTGATGAAGCATCACTAAATAGCTTCAAGTTCGATGCCATAGGTGTGGTCATGGCCTTGTAGTCCATCATCTCGAATCTCTTCAGGATCTCTACTATATATTTCCCTTGTCCTAGGGAAATTCCATCTGCATTCTGCCACACTTCCATGCCTAGAAAATAATGCATCATACCCAA
This sequence comes from Pseudotsuga menziesii, assembly GCA_001517045.1. Classification (NCBI taxonomy): domain Eukaryota; kingdom Viridiplantae; phylum Streptophyta; class Pinopsida; order Pinales; family Pinaceae; genus Pseudotsuga; species Pseudotsuga menziesii. The sequence continues at coordinate 24,987 of LPNX010971442.1, read as the reverse complement.
GTCCTTCATTTCGAACTCGACAGCAAGCTTCCTCTTCATATCAGCTATCAACCCATCCATACCTGTTACAAACAGATCATCTACATATAGTAGGATCATCATTGGATTTCCATATTCAACCTTGTATTAAAGGTTGGAATATGCTTTACTCTTGGTAAATCCCAAATTGGATAGAAAGCTATCAATTATGTCATACCATGTCCTGGGTTCCTGTTTCAAACCATATAGGGCTTTCTTCAATCTACATACATGAGAATCCCCATCATGTGTCTCAAAAATGAGTGGTTGCTCCACATACACTTCCTCTTCCACTACACCATTCGAGAAAGCAGTCTTGACATCCATCTGGTGTATCTTCCATTTCATCACTGCAGCCACAGCAAGTACTGATCTGATGGAAGTTTATCTAGCTAGAGGTGCAAAAGCTTCTTCATAGTCTATTCCTTCTTTCTGGGAGAAACCACGAGCAACAAATCTTTCTTTATATTTTTCTATACTACCATCTGCAACATGCTTGATCTTGTAGATCCATTTGGAAGTTACAACTAACTTCCCTTCTAGTCTTGGGACAACATCCCAAACATCATTCTTCATGATCAATTGATACTCTTCGATCATAGCATCCTTCCATTCTTTTCATTCTACTGCTTCTTCATAATTGGAAGGTTCTTTATCAATGAAATCACATAATAATGCTACATACCCGGAGGAGGATCTGGTCCTCTTTCTTTCTTTGTGATTCTCTTCTGGAGCCCCCACACCTTGGATAGCTTCTTGTGCCCAAGCAGATTTTCTCTGGTGTGGATTCTTCTCCTGAGGTGGATCTATAGGTTCTTGTGGTTCTTTAAATTCTCGATCTTCTTCTTGAGTTTCTTCGTTCATGGTTGTATCATGAATTCTGGGTGCTTATGCTTCTTCAGGTTCTCCAGCAGGTGTTTTCCTGGATTTGTTGTAGGCTGAGTATTCATCAAATGTCACATCCTGGCTGATGTCGATCTTCTTGAATCTTGGGAAGTATATTCTGTAAGCCTTCGATATTTCATAGTATCCCACAAATATACCCTTCTTTCCTGAAGGATCTAATTTTATCCTCTTCTCTTTTCGAATGTGTATGTACACTAGACAGCCAAATATTCTAAGATGGATGACTTCTGGTTTCTTGCCAGAAAAGACTTCTTTAGGTGTCTTGCTCTCGAGTACTCTGTGTGGAGTACAGTTCTATACATACACTGTTGTTCTGGTAGCTTTTGCCGATATATGCATAGGAATATCTTGATCATGAAGCATTTCTCTTGCATCTTCCATGATAATTCTATTCTTCCTTTCTACAATCCCATTCTGTTGTGGATTATATGGAGTGGACAACTGCCTCTTAATTCCCGAGTCTTTGCATAACTCTTTGAATTCACTTGATGTGAATTCTCTGCCATTATCTGATCGAAAAGTCTTGATCTTCTTTTCAATGTGGTTCTTGATCAAGGCTTTGAATTCCTTGAACTTGCTGAATACTTCATCTTTCTTCTTCATGAAGTAAATCCATGTATTCCTAGAAAAATCATCAATAAAGGAAACATAGTATACATACCTGCTTAGTGAACTTGATGACATTGGACTGCATACATCGGAGTGGATGATTTCCAAGATTCCTTTTGCTTTGCTCTTGCTACTTGGAAATGTCTTCTTTGTGTTCTTTCCTTTCACACATCCTTTGCAAACTCCATCATGTTTTTCTTGAATTTCTGGAAGACCGTCAACAACTTTTCTTGCAAATGGTAGTGCTATGTAATGCACATGTGCAAGCCTTATATGCCGAAGTTCATTTGTCTCTACTGTGTCATGGACCAAGGCTTGTTCTGGATGGCCCCTTCAATTTGTATAGACCTCCTTATTGTTCCCCAATCACTACTGCATCATTAATATTCTTTCCATTTGGCCACATGATAACTTGGCCATCTATAAATGAAACCCTCATTCCTTTTTCATCTAATGCAGATATGGAGAGGAGGTTATTCTTTATTCCTGGTACAAACAAAACTTCCTTCATTGTCATGGACTTTCCAGAGTCTAGCTTATAGGAGGATTCCCCACTACCTTTTATTGGATACTGGTAGTCATCCCCAAGTTTCACCTTTTTAGGTGAGTCATGTTCAGATAGTTTCATAAAAGGATTCCTTGAATCCTGTCATATGCTTGGAAGCCCCACTGTCTATAAGCCAATCATTGCTTCCATGAGTAATGTTTCCCATGAGAGTGGAAATCAAAACATATTCTTCATCACTTGAAGAATCTTCACTTTCATATCTGGTTCTCTTTGTGGAAGGCTCATCATCCTCTGTAGCATGAGAATGATGCCTTCTCTTGTTTCCCTTCTTCTTATGGGAGTTGATCTTGTTTCTAGGACAGTCTTTGGAAAAGTGTCCTCTTTCATCACATGTATAGCATCTTAATTTAGATAATTATTTTCTAGTGTTATCTTTCTGGTGGAAGGTCTTACCTCTGGAGTGATGATATTTTCTTCTGCTTTTCTTGGAGTGAACTATGAGATCTTGCTCTTCACTTCCCATCTTCTCTTCTTGAGCTGCTATCCGAGCTTCTTCTTGAGAGCATTCTTCCCATAGTCTGCTGAACTTGACTTACTTATTTCTGGCACAAATTCCTTGAATAAAGGATTCCCATGATCTAGGGAGACCATTCAAGGTGGTCATTACAATCTCTACATTTTCCACTTCTTCATCTACTGCTTCTAGATGTTCCTTGATCTAAGAGACCCTTGTAAAGTAAAACTGGATGGTCTCTGAATTCTGGATCTTTACATTCTTCAGTTGGTTTCTTAGAGTCATCTTTCGATTTATGTTCTTCCCTTCAAATAATTTGGTTAGGGCATAAAACATAGTTTTAGGTGTCTTTAGGGAGGAAACCTATGGTATGAGGTGATCTTGGATTGAATCAACAATAATCATCTTTTCCATAACCAACTTCTTCTTGTGTAAGGTCTTATCCTCATCTCCCTCTAGAACTGGAACCTCCTCACTGATATAGGATTCCAACTCAATTTCTTTTAGGACCGGGAAGTTATCAGCTCCCTCAAGATTTTCATCAATCTTGGTATGATGAGACATCTTAATTGACAACCTCAAATGGAAATACAAAAGATTTAGATATTACTAGGTCAAGATGTCAGATCTGGATTTAGACCTGAAATTCTAGTGCAGTGCTGGTTCAGGAGCAGATTAGGGTTTTGCTTTTCCAGAGTTCTATCTAACCAAATGCTTTGATCTTGATATCTAAACTTTGATTTTTAGGAGGAGATCAATCTAGGCCTAGGCTCACTTAAAAAATCCACTTCTGTGGAAAGCCCTAATTTTCGGCAGCAATGTCGGGTCCAAAACTGAAAAACCTTAGAATTGGATTCTTCTTCGACAGAAAGATGCGCCCTAGGGAGGAGAGTTAATCCAACCTTACTTTGCTGAAAATGTGTGGAGAGAGATCCACAAAGTAGGAAGCCCTAGTTTCCGCAACTGCATAGTGTCTTCTTCTTAGGTTAGCTCTCATACCATGTTAGATTTTTAACATTAAGCTAGAATTATGTTAGGATCTTTAACTGAGAGAATAACAAGTACAACAATCAAACACAAGAGACAATGAACATAGTTTTTTTCCTCTGGGAAACCATAAATGGAGAAAACCCCGTAACTTCCTCAGAGATAGAATCAACACCAAAAGTAAAACCCCAAAATAGTAAGATGATTTCCCGACAGTAGTAACCTCTTTATTCCTAGCCCCAGTGTCTTCTTCTTCCTCAGCTATGTGCTACAACTAAGTGTGACTGAGTGTGTGATAAATAGAGAGGCTAGCTCTCTATTTATACTAATTCTTGACTTGACAAAACCCTACTAGGGCTG
>LPNX010971442.1:0-19290 GCA_001517045.1 Pseudotsuga menziesii | reverse complement strand
TATGTATGTATGTATATATGTGTGTATATATATATGTATATATATGTATATATATATGTGTGTATATATATATGTGTGTATATGTATATATATATATTGGGTATTGACTTAATCTATATAGGTGATGGCTACGCAAGTATAGAAAGAAGATGAATGTCAAAAAATAATAATCGAAATTGCAGTTCTGAAGTAGCTAATCCAACACAACGAAAACATTCAAAGTCTGGAAGAATTGTAAAATCCCGGAAGCAATGTTGACAGTCGAAAGAGTAAGAAGAGTCAGAAGTTGGAAGATTTGGGAGTTCAGAGTCAAAAGTTGAAAATGTGCTAAAGAACAGTTTATGAATTAATAACCCCACATTGACATCGAAAGTTAGAAGTTGAAAAAGTCAAAAGGCTCAAAAGTCAAAAGAATTTGAATTTGGAAGAGCCTGAAGTCAAAAGAGTTGGGAGTTAGAAGTTTGAAGTTGAAAATGTTCTAAATATTAGTTTTAAAGTACTAATACCGTAATGACATTGGAAGTTAGAAGAGTCGAAAATAGGAATATTCAGGAGTTGAGAGTCAGAAGAAAGAAAATGGTTTTGAGATCAATTCCAAAGTATAAATTCAATAGAGATATCAAAATATGGAAGTCAAAAGTTGAAAGTGTCGGAGGTTAGGAAACAAACATTAAATTAGTAAAATTTGAAAATGTAAAACAATAATAAACAAAAGCAATTGGGAGGTAGGATGGTGAAAGGACATGTTAAGGCTTGTGATTTCAGGGGGTTGAAACTCCCTTCAAGTTGGCGTTGGTGAATTAGGTATTTTGAACTTCCTTCAGGTTGGATCTTGTAAATGAGGGCATTAGGGTCTCGTTCTAATTTCTTAGAGAAAAGAGGTGAGTTGGATCTTCCTTGTAGTTGGATTTGGTAAACATATATTAATGTAATTTTGACATGACATAAGCCAATCATTTTGTGATTTTTCACCTATTTAGGATTCCACATTAAATATCTTGTGTGCTGTGTATGGTTTAGAATAATATTGTTTATGGTTACTAACATTTAAATTGGTAAATACTATGAAATACGTAGTCACCCCCCTCTTAGTGTTTCCAACATTCGTAGTTAGAGAGGAAGAAGCTTCTTTGAAAGCATAAGTAAGGTCATAAGAATTAGAAGTGGTAGAGGCTACAATTTCATCCATTGATTTAGATGAAACCGAATACATAAAACCAACACCAATAGAAAGAGAGGATGAAAAAATAGATGAGTCGTGTCCTTTTCAGTAGTAGCAACAAAGATAGGAGAAAACTACCATAAGAGGAAGTGAGAAACTATTGAAAATACCTTACAATCTGGTTTGAAAATACCTTACAATCTAGTTCTAGTAATTCTAACAAATAGAACAAGGTTTCAGATCATTGTGTAGGTGGACAGGGGGCTCTTCCCTCCTCAACTTGTACTATCTGACGTCATCCTATAACTACTTTAACTCCTAGATCCATTTTTTAAATGCTCCAATACTAGAAAATTCCCATTTCCACCTTTACCAACTAAAACTTTAGCATAAACACTAATATTTATTGAAACTAGTAGATGAACAATGGCCTACGCTGATGAACACAAGGATTCTTGGAAATGTGCCCATTAATACTTTATGTATGGCTTCGACATGGCCATGATTTTTATTGTAATTTGGATCAAGTTGCATTATTTGAATATGTTCATATAGGTGCACTATTTCAATGTGGAAATGTATGGTCCAAAATGTTAAATTAGGATGTGGATCTCTCTTGAGTTGTATGTATCTTGGATCACTTAGTGGTCGTACAAACTTGATATCTTTTAGTTTCAGTATCAACCAATAAGGGATTTGATGAGTTCGCTTGCCACAACATCTCCCTATAAATGCATACCCTAGCACTTGTAAAATACTGTTATCTGAATCTTGAAATCGATTACAACTAACAATAAAATTATGTAATCAACATTTAATAAATGTAAATCTAGTGTTTGCATTTAGGATAGTTAGTCCTACAAATATTTCTAGATATCTTCATATTTGTTGCACTTCATTTAATTTGTGGTTAGTAATTGTACTGGGCATTTACTTAGTGACAACTTTCTATATTGTTTCTCTTATGGTCCAATGGGGTATTATTTGTTGGCATGTTTACCATTAGGGACAAATACTAAACAAATATTAGTTATATGATAACTAAGATTATAACTTTATTACCATTATATCAATATCCCTAACAAGTATTCATATTTCTATGGGTATATATGCTATTAATTAGTATGATGTATTTGAAGAAACCTTGCCACATAATGTAGAAACATGGAGATGGCATGTGATTTGTCGTGTTATCTAGTTGTCGGTGCCAATTTTTCCACTATTCTTCATTTTCCTTATGGATCAACAAGACATATTTTCCTTTCCATTCAAATTCAAAATCTTTCACAATATTTTTTTTTTAATATAAGAACATTGTAAGAATATCTAGAAAGAGATTTTGGAGAATTTTTTTACTAAACTATTGCTCAATTGACAATTTGGGTAAACAATTTCCCAATTTCAAAATTTTCACAGAGATATTGAATGCGGTCTACCACAATAACAATAATTTAAATTTTTCTCAGAGATATCGAGTGAAGTATTTAGTAGAAATAGTTAGATTGAATACTTAACCTTAAAATGTCCCATATACCGTTCAAAACAGTCAACTACCCTACCAAACTAATAATACTAGAATTTACTAACTACAACCATTTCTTCTATTTGGTGTCTCTTGGTGTAATCATTATACAATACTAATCATTCATTCACCGAAATATACCAAAATAAGAAAACTATTTGCATCCCAAAAATCAAATATACTTTAATCTCTGAGGGCCATTACAGATAGTGAAGGAAAACAAAATTTAACTCATGTAATATCAACGAGTTGGATTGATATTGTTAGCAACAATAAACTAGTTAACCATACTGCAAGAAAAAAATGGAAACGACCAAAGCAACCTCTTCAATGTACAATGGATTGTCATTGTATTTATAAACATTTGTCACCACTTTTAATCCTATGAGTTATTTTTCTTTCCAAGCATATCAATTTAGTTAAATAAATCATTCTCTTCAAGTTTGTTTTTTACTTTTGGCGGGGACTTATTGCTTTTCAGTTGTCTCTGTTCAATTATGGTTGTATTATGTTGTATGGGTTGTTGATAGGTTTAAGGGAATTTTTCTATTTACCTTCATAAGAGGATTTTGTAGAAATTCTAAAACCTTGATGGCATAAGGAATTTCATAAACAAGCTAAGAATCTAGACACACAATTGACCTGACAGAGAATTGTAGAGAATTAGCATAAGGAGAGAAGAAGAGGAATTAATGAACACACATTAATGAATGATCAATAAATGATAATTGATATTATTACATAGGTAATACATCCTTATAAAGGAAAATAAAGTTGCTAGAAGATAACTCAAGCTAGCTCATAAAGTAGGATTAATAATTATGATAAACCCCATAGTTGGCTAAAGCACTTTCCAATCTACCAAGCACCTAATGAATTAGCAATAGCATGTGTAAGTAATGAGTGAGTGAAGGAAAGAATTGATAACCCTAGAATATGGAGAGAAAATAATGGAGGATGGATTGGCAACAAAATCTGCCAGTTTCCTAGTTTACTAGCTTTACCTTATCCATAGAAAAGCAAGATAAAGAAGATAAAGCAGAATAAAGTAGAATCTACTGTAAAGCGCAGTTACCAATTCTGGATGGTGATAAAGTGGTCAAGATCAACCCAGAATCAGAAATAAATCATTCCTAGGATGTATATGGCAAGTTTTGACTCTAAGGTGCAAGTGGATGCCAACTATCTAAGCTAGTGGGTAGGAAATTAATCAAATAATGATTAATTATTTTATGAGTGGGTTTATGATATTCCAACACCTCCGTTTAATACTGACTTTATGGTGATATCTCTGAACTAATATGAAATATATATGCATATAGGGTCCAACAACAAGGCTATGGTCACCGTTTTACAATTGATCTTGTCCAAAGAAATGAGGAAAGAGGAAAAACCACAAGGGGAAAATCATCCCTCAAGAAATGACATGAAAAGAAATACCAAAAATGATGAACTGCTGGTGTTGTTGTTGCTCCAAACTAAATGTCGATGTATAGAGGAATATTCTTCTTTGGAAGAAGATAAATCTTCTCACCTTGACCAAAAACATAAATACCTGCAAGATGGATACTAGGACCATGTAGAACAACTGAGATCCAATGATGTGAAGCCAATTCTGAAGCATCTTGAGACTTGTAATCAGCTCCACAATGATGAGATGACTCGAAATTTGAACCAGTAGAGATGAAATGAGCTTGAGCTATGTGAAACAATTGTCCAAGCGAATGTAATGTCTCCATCTTAATTTACGCATAGAGGATGTGTGCAAGTGATCTTGTAGGAACATAGAGAAGGCATAGGATCAAAGAGTGTGAATGCATGGGATCCATGGGTTGATATAGCTTCCAAAGAATCCAAGAGATCACAAATAAGAACAACAGCAGACTCATGGGAATATACTAGTAAATAATACTCTATGGTAGAAGTATGAGAGGAGGAAAGATAGTGATATTCAAAATCTTCAAGGAGGCTTTGAGAATGAGTGCCAAGAACAAAGGAGGATATGCAGAAGTGCATGGGATCAAGTATGGTAAGTGGTAAGACACTAAAAGAACTTGATTTGGATAAGAAAACATCCTGGAAGTCACTGGGTTGTGCACCATCAAGAAGAGAGGCATGCACAAAGTTTGAGAGGTCTGCAATATGGATCTCTGAATCCATGATAGAAGACATAGAGAACACTGAATGTGTGATTGAATCGCCAATAGAAATAGCATCTCCATTAGTCACTTAATTTTCATCAACATCATCATAAGAAGATGAATCAAGATCTTCTACGTCAAGAGACACAGAAAAAGATGGATCTTCAATATTTGCTTCTTGATTGACAGAGGAAGCATTCAAATCAAGGAGAGTAGTAGCAACAGGAACTGTATGAGAAACTTCTTTTTCATGATCAACTTCATCAAAGACTATAGATGCCAAGACATATTGAGAGAGAGAAATCATTGAGGAGCTAGAGGCACTCTCCACATAGCTAGAAGGATCCTCATTGTCCTTTCCCAAAACTCTATCCAATGTTGTCCAGAGATCCTTTGGGTATTCAACAGAATCAATAAGGTAGTGCATGCTTGGAGAGATAGCTAGAAAAATAGCTCCAATTTCTCTATCACAGTCATTCAACCAGACACTTGGATATTCATAAGACTCTTCACCAGCTCCAATAGATATCTCATAGAGACCTTTTCTCTTTAGATATAAATCATCTTCAATTTCCACTCTTAATAGCTTGTGAATGGAGAAACAAGAGGAACTTATACTCTTGAATCCATTCGAAGTTGAACCTACAAATCTAAAAGGGAGGATTAATTAATGAACTCTCAAAGATGTGATATATAGATCTTTGATATCATGTGCTTTGACACCATGTAGAAATTCAAAAGCCTTGATGGCATAAGGAATTTCATAAACAAGCTAAGGATCTAGGCACATAATTAATCTCACAGAGAATTGTAGATAATTAGCATAAGGAGAGAAGAAGAAGAATTAATGAACACACATTAATGAATGATCAATAAATGATAATTGATATTATTACATAGGTAATACATTATTATAAATAAAAATAGAGTTGCTAGAACACAACTCAAGCTAGCTCATAAAGCATGGTTACTAATTATGATAAACCCCATAGTTGGCTAAAGCACATTCCAATCTACCAAGAACCCCACGAATTATAAATAGAATGTGTGAGGGATGATGATTGAAGGAAAGACTTGCTAATCCTAGAATATGGAGAGAAAATAATGGAGGATGGGTTGGCAACAAACGCTTCAAGTTTCCTAGTTAACTAGCTTTACCTTATCCACAGAAAAGAAGGATAAAGTAGAATAAACTAGAATATGTTGTAAAGCACATTTACCAATTCTAGATGTCCATAAAGTGGTCAATATCAACCCAGAATCATAAATAAATCATTCATGGGATATAGATGACAAGTGTTGACTCTAAGGTGCAAGTGGATGCTAACTATCTAATCTAGTGTGTAGGAAATTAATGCAATAATGATTAATTATTTTCATTAGAGGAAATTTCAACTCAAAATGGGCCTTTTAACTTTAACTCAAATTCCATGTCATCATGTGTTAGCCAATGAAATTGATTTAAATTTGAAATAATGTATAGGTCTTAAACACTTTTTTAATATAAACTTGGGGATAGGTATCATAAAAAAAACTACTTTTTTTGTTTGTATTTTTGACATATCTCCCCGTGTTTTTACTCAAATTTCAATCGGGAGCGCTCGTTGGACGCGGAATTAAATTTTGTATCCAACGAGCTCTCTCGATCTAAATTTGACTAAAAACACATGGAGATATGTCGAAAATACAAACAAAAAAGTAGTTTTTTTTCTTTTCTTCCAATAAATATTATTTTATTATTTTAACTGCTATTTTATTAATTTTTTTTAGGAGGCCCATTTTGAGTTGAAATTTCCTCTAATGATGAGTGGGTTTATGATATTCCAACATATTTTAGGTATCTTTTATAAAAGAAAATTTTGATTATATATGGTTTCATTATCATATCCTAGACATTATTATTTTTCAATCAAAGTTAGTAATTTTTACAATTTTTAAAGAAATTTATCTTAATTGCTTTTACACACATTCACTTATAAGTTTTGTTTTTTTGGTAAAATTAGGTGATTGAAAATGGAAAAATGTGTGCTTTCAAATTCTACCATATTTTCACACAATGACCAAAAACCTGCGTGGCCTTACCAATCTTTTAAGTCATCTTTAGCTCGTAATATATCCCTTACTCTCTTTAAAAATAAAATAAAATATAATTATTTATGTTATTTAGAAACCAAATCAAACATTATATTTTATTCTCACTATGTTTAATAAATAATTGTAACAGACCAATCGGATCATATTGGTCATTAACTCCCTTTTCTCAAGAAAAATTGAACAAACTGAAACTGCAAGGGGGTTTGTACTCGTTAATATATCAGGGATCAAGGAGGTAGGACCACACAAAAAAGGGAAGTGGTTTATTATATCTTAGGTTACTATTCGCAATGTACTGGGACCATTTATTTTTTGAACACCATCCAAGATAAAGTCTACTTTAATGTTCCTGGGCACCCCAATATATGCAAACTAAAAAATTTGCTTGTCACTTCCCAAAAACCAGTGGTGAGGGAACTTGAATCACATAAGCTTGAAAATATATGATATGATTTTATATAATAATAAATATGTTTATGAAAATGTATAACATACTTGGAAAGGTTAGGAAGTCCCACTAGTAAGACTAGTCTCTAGGACTACACAATATGCTCAACTTCTAGGATTCCTAAACACAGAAAGGAGGTCACAAATCTTCAATTTCAAGAATGGAAGATATTCATTATCATGTTCATGAAATTTAAGAATAGAAATAAAATAAATTCAATGTTGTGCTTCATATGACTAATTCACACAAAATTGAAAACTAGTTAATTTCTCATTGAAATCTAGACTGGGTATAAGAAATCTTTATGAAACACAACCAAACTGATTCAAATTTCTGGAATAATTGAAAATATCAATAAATAGATCAAATATAACCACTAGGGGATGAAATGAATCTCGCACGAAGATCATAGTTTACATCCACTATGATAAAACATTATTACATCAAGTAAGAGACTGGAAATCCTTGGGAATTGGAGTGACAAACTATCAAAGATCTACAAAAGGACTGGTACTTCGCTAGATCAGATATTAAATTTTGCAATGTTCCACCATTAATGGTTGAATGAAATCAATCCTCTCCTATGAATAGAAAAACAATGGGGGCACATATCTCGGTTGTGACTAGGGGCACGCATCGCTAAGTCAAAGAATCTAAATATCTCAATCTAAAAGTATGACTAACCAAATATGTGATAAGTGTGCAAACACATCATTTTATAGAAGAGGGTGCTTCTTGTGCAAATAATATTGGCCCATCGGCCCTCATGACTAGATTAGGATGCGCTTGGTTTTTGTTTTTTCTTTGTCCTTGACTTTTACTTCTTTTTCTTTATTTGTTATGTTTTCCTTGTTTTTCCTACTTTTCTTGATTCGTTGCTTTTTCCTTGATTTTATCTTATTTTCCTTCTTCTATAAATTTTGTATGCTTTGTCTTGCTTCATTTCTTTTTCTTGCTTTTCCTTCTTTTCTGCCAGACTTTCCTTTCCTTGTCTACTTGCCTACTTTGCAATAATTTTTCCTTGGCACGCCCTCCTTCCAGATTTCTTCTCCTTTTTGCAAACATTTCATAGTGTAGACATTATCCCTTGTCATAGTGCACCCTCCTAGCAACCTCGAGTTCACATTATCCAAATTAACTTATTTATGAGAGATAAAGAAACAAAATTAATTTAGGATTATTTACAAACTATGGTCTAGGAATATATATATATATATATATATATATAATCCCAATTAATTAATAATTCTCTCCTCAACCTATAGGGATTTTATGGATAGGATTTGGTTAAGTGACCACCTAAGGAAGGGACATGACAATCCTCCCCTCCCAATATTGTTTGTCCCCACGCAACTGCATTCAGGGATGGTGTAACACCTGCTCTCCTACCTCAACATTTTTCTTCCAAGCTGCAAATGTAAAACCAACAATGCTAGGACCCCATTATTTTTACTACATTCCTCCAGCATCAACATTATCATTATTTAAAAATCTTCCATTCCATAGAATGCCAGGATCCCATTGGTTATGCAATAGTCATTAAACAACTTGATCACCTAGAACAGATGGTCATTCTAAATTATATTGGGAACATATAATATTATTTGCATCATTGGAAACATCAGTAATAACAAGAACTATTTACCACCATAAAAATGAAAATGGGGATGAGAAAATCATACTACCACACTGGAAGATCAATATTTCCAGTGCAAAATCGACACTATGAGGGCCCTGAAAATAATTTATGAAACTCTTCAATGTATGGCCAAAACCTTGTGAGCCTTCTCCTCTAAGCATAGCCTGATGCACATAAGTATTGGATCTCACAACTTTATTTTTGCAATAACGTAGATGTTAGTCCCATGTACTAATAAAAATTTAGGCATCTTCTAATAACCGTAGATTCCTATGTTTCTCATAGAAGATGTAGGATTTGTCCATTGAAACTCCATTGGTGTAAGAAAAATGCACACCCTCCAAGGTGCACAACTCCAATAAGTACATATCCATCCATTCCATGGATGAACAAATATTGCAACGGTTAGGTTCATATGGAAATATTGTGGATTTCTCATGTGTACACTCCCAATGGATCAAATCTCTACCATTGGTCATGCAATCACCACAATTAATTCAAGAATCCAAGGTAGGAAATTGATTCCTTTTCTGCTATTGAGAAGGGGATGGTTCTCTCATCAAATAACCATGTATGAGTGGGGGAGTTTCCTGCTCCTCATGTGGCACTAAGAGAAAGAATCCCTTCACCTAATTATCATCCTCATGTGTTATGGTTGTAGTATAAAGTGCATTGGATGAAAGGTCATGAGACAAATTAAAACTTATGAAATACTCATCCACCAATAATGTGGATGGATCCTTGTCTTCCATTATTGTTTCATAAAATGTACCATAATGTGCCTCCTCAAAAACTATACAACTTCTACTAAGAGGAAGCTCCACGTCTCTCTGAAATAGTGTAAATGTTTGGCCTTCATTTTTTTTACATGCAACCTTCTCAAATACCTACAAATCAAATCATACCTCATGATAAACCATCTCATGTGATTCCTCCTCTAGAACTTGAATGGATTCATCCATTGGATGATTGATTGAAAGAAAGGAAGCTGAAAGTGATATTTGTAACTTCTTATGGAGCTGCTCATTCTGCATCTGTGATTCTTAAAGGGAATTTTGGAAACTCTATAAAGAATCCTAGGTGGAATTTAGTTATTTTGTGAGCTTTTCATTTTGTTGTGCATCTTTTAAGGTCATTCCATGATACATTTCAATAATCTACAAAAAATAATCCCTATCAAAATCAAATTCAAAATGTTACCTTTAGTGTTGGATATTGATTTTTGGATTTTCTCCATATCCTCCATGCTCTAACATATTTTCGAAAAAAAAGCACGTGTTCCTTGGAAAATATTGAGGACCTATGGAATCTTTTGTTCATCCATCTTTAATGAACCTACAATAAAATGGGGTTCTTGCAGATGAACCTCCTCTTCATATTTCATCACAAGATCAACTTCAATAAGTTCATTTTGTGAAGGTGAAATTGATCCTAGGGCCTTTTCTTCATCTCCTATAATGTCTTCATGCTCATAGAAATTTGGTATTGTAAAAAATTATTCAAGTGGAATCTCTATGTCACCAACATAGAGAGGTTGGGCATGAATCAATACATGTCTCACTAGAAATTGAGCACACATCAATAGGTACTCTATCATTTGTGCCTAGAGTGTCACTTGTCTCTCTGGATTTTTCTTTTATAGCACTGGTAGTAGGGTAAAGTGAATGGAATCCCTTCTCTTTTGTTGAAAAATCCTTGTAATTAAGGATTTTAGTTATGTCATTTGCTTAATTTCCATTCTCCTTTAAGAAACTTGAGACTTCTTGTAATGTCCCAAAAAATCAAAAAATATTTTTTTTATTAGGCTAGTAAAAACTACCTATTCATAACATTATTTGCCTTGCGGAAATAGATCATACACTACATGTACCACTGTTTAGTTGTAAGTTGTTCCTACGTTTTGTCATTTACTTTCAGGTAACATTATTAGTCTACTTTACTTAAGATTCCATGGATCTGATCACTACTTGATTCTTATGGCTGCACTTTGTTGTGTATGTGCTAGTTACTGTGTTTATATACTTCATTCGTTTCTGCATAACGTTACTAATTATTTGCAAAGTCCTAACCTATCTTTGTTTGTGGAAACAAAGTGGGCGAAGTGGTGGGACTCATTCTCCCATGACGGTTTGAGAGGTAAAGTGTTTACATGTCTGTAGGCTTACTTAGTTCTTTAAACTAAGTTACCTCTTTTATCTTATTTGTAGATTTAACATAGTGACAGAGACTTATTTAAAGAGCACTGAATATCTTGATCTTTGATACTATACCTATTGTTTGTTACTAAGGTCTCTTTCCAACTCAGATTAAAATGAGGTAATTACTACTTGCATTATTTATTTAACATAGTTAAATTATCTATGTTGTACTTTCATTATGTATTTATATATCATGTCTATTTTATTACAGCTATTAACATAGCTCTTGTTTCTATTGGCAGGTTATAACTTGGGTAAAAATAAAACTTGGGTCTTATGTTACCATCAATACCATAGCATATTTCATATGCCATGGTTACTAAGAATTAAGCTTATGGAAGGCGCATTGTAATAAGGATTTAAGCCTAATGTTTAAACGTTACATATCTTATGTTCTACTTGGCACATGGTGCAAGGACTTTGGGTTGGTACATAATATTACCTAGCATAAACATTACACTATTTATTACATTGTAAAATTCTTTTGGGGTGGCACATTAACACATGGTTGAGCCATATAAGATTGGGGTTTAAGGCATCGCATGGAATGGAGAACAATATTAACGAATCATTTGCAAACTATAGGAATGTGGGTTTTAGTTTGATAGTGGACACCAAACTAGCACCATTAATGCTCCTTGGGGATCGTGGAAGACTCAACATAGGGTTTGTCTCTCATGATGGTTCTTATTTCACTTGGTTGTTGGTTGATTTTGGGCTTGGCTCTGCATAGGAGATGAAGTTGACACCCTGGTTCATGAAGGTAAGCACTGTTGGTTTTGTGACAACATTGATGTTTATCTCGTTGCTTATAGACAGTCCATACTTCTCATCCTTGTTTTTTTTGGTGGTTTGCAAGTGCTAGGGTTGGCGAAGCGCAGCATGGCTCAAAGATTCATTGCTGGTACATAGGTGGTCCTAAGGTGTAAGGTAAGACTAAAACAAAACCCTATGCTTGTATCTCTCAGCCTGTCTATGTTTTCATCTTCGTTCATTTGGTTTGGGGCTTCTCTATGGGGTTTTGATGCACCTTCGGGCCTGTGTTAATAGACTTGGGTTTTTATTTTTTGTGAGGCCTTTTGGCCATGGAGCGAATTTCAATTCCATTATAGGAGCTATGTATATATTATGTTATTTGTAATACATAACTTGGAAATGGGGCTTTCATGCTTGGGAAGCTCCATTGCTTGCAATGGTGCCATAACCCTTGGCACGTCTAAATAATACTTGAATTGAGTTATTGGCATCCCTGTACATAATATATACTGTTTTTGATGAAAATGAAATGGTAATTATATTTACTATGTATGTGTTGAATTTATGCTGCGTTATTTTTTTATTACTGTGGTTATATGTGGCATTCGCCTTCATTGATGGACTGTGTATTAAGTGTTTTTATTTAGTTGTAATTGTTGAAAGCATTTGGGTTGAGGCCTTGCCATGAGTTGCATGAGCCTTCCCCAAAGTTGTTGCGATAGCTTTGGATGGTTACATTACAGTCATTATTTCATTGATTAGAAAATAATATGGATTGTGAAGGAGCCAGGGGTGTAAACCCATGATGGGCTTCATCGCTGTAAACTGACTTTTAAGGGACTATGTGTTTTGATTAATTTGGTTGTGTTCGTGATTACAGTGCAATGACATAGATTAAGTCTTATGACTTAGCTTAGTGTAAATGTTTGTTATTAACAATATTGAGTTTAAATACTAACGTATCCTGCATACATTGTATGTATAGAGTGGTTGTGATTTATTGTAAACAAAAAACCCACAGGTTTCAAATCCTGTTCGTGGTTTGATGTAACAAGTTGTATTTTTATGTGGATGCGAAATGGGGCTTGAAGGCCCACAAGATTCAATTCCTATCCACCCTTGTAATTACTTAGAACTATGTAGATATTTCGATATGGTTTATAAAATGGAAACGATTCCTGTGTATGAATTTATATTGGGGTTTTTAATATGACAGTTTCATGGTTATGTAAATGATTACTATGTAGTATTTTATGTGGTGCTTTTATTAAGCCTGCGATTTGTCTTTTGTAACCCAAAGGTGTTGATACCACGACATCTGGATAACTTATAGTTTAATTTAATGGTTGAAATGTTTTTTTAATGGATAATCGTTATGTAATGGACGAGAGTAGTATTAGGTAGGACTTAATGATTAATGCATGTGATTTATGATAACATTTATTTAAGATTTATACTGTATATTTTAATTATTAAAAGAGACTCAAACTTGGACCGAATGAATGGTCATGATTCTTCTCCGTTCATTTGATTATGATGATGTTATTCTAGATGGAATGATTTAGTAATTATCTTGTATTTAATATACAGACCTTGAAAGGTCTTTCCGGATTTATTTATTTTACCTTTTAAGTAGAACATTAATTTTGTACTTTAGTTTATAAATACTGTATTTATTAGATTAGATTCATAATTCTATTTAATCTCTAATTTGCATATATATTTATATATACCTATAGTAGTTTAGTTTGTAGTTAAGAACTTGGTTTATCTAGGCTATAAGTTTAAACATAAATGTATTTAAAACTTACTTCTAAGATTAATCTATTTAAATCTAAAACATGCCTCTACTGACAAATGGAATATGTCAGTAGAGTATAAAGATCAAATGAATAAATAACAACAGATCTTAAATAAACTTAGTTTGTACTTAACCCAATTTCATCAATAAAACTAATACATGAATTAAAAGTAGGGTGAAAAACCCTTGATGAACATTTGTAAATAATTGACCTTGCAGAAGTAAACTAATGAATAAACCTTGGGTAAACCTTGTATAGAAAATTACTTATAGCCTAGGGTTAATATTTTAAAATGCAAACCCTAGCAGATTTAAACAAAGAAACATATACATTGGGTTAGGAAAAACAATGAACTCATTTTCCAAATATAGCTAGCATTTATTCTAGGAAAGTAGTATAGACAGTTTAGGGCTTCATACCTGTAACTTGAATCTCTGTTAATGGCTGAACCTGCACACTTAAATAACCAGCGTTAACAATTCAAGGAAGATCTGACCTTTGTTTTTGATGACCAAATCACTTTGGAACTACCACGTTCCACCCAACCATCACTCAGAACTGTTCCTGGTTTTAATCAGGATCCCTTTGAGCTGGACTCCAACATGCAAGTAGCTTAGAGATCCTAAGATAGGGTTTCCTATCTGCTATTTTAGATCTAGATCAGTTCTCCTTTTTCCTTCCAGGAAAATGTTCTCCAAGAATTACTTGAGATAAAATAGGCAGAAAGTGACTCCTCTAATGATAGATCTGAACCCCAAGCCTTTCCTTGGCTTGAGTCTTTATAGACAGACTTTTTAGTCAAAGGGTGCCTAATGAAATTCCATGAGTATGTTGGATCAAAGGTCGCCTTCTTTTGGAACATACAAACGATTCTTGGACCATAGTAGTCCGGATTTGTCTACCTTCTATTCTTTTTGTTGTTGAAATAACCTGTCCTCTTGGAATTTCTTAAGGATTTCCACATAGAAGGGGTCAACTCTGTTGGCCGCTCTAATCCTCTCATTCAAATATGCATAGGTTTGACTCAAAGTCACATCATATATCATATGAGTTCATTGGCTCAAAGCATCGACAACCTTATTCTCTTTTCCCTTACTATTCTTTAGCTCGAAATGGTACTCACTAAGGAAATCAAACCATTGGGCTTGCCTTGCATTCAGATGTGGTTGATCAAATAAATATTTTAGACTCATGTTTCCTATCTTCAGAAGGAACTTCCTTCCCATGAGGTAGTGCCTTCACATCCTCAAAGCCTGGATGATGGCAGTTAACTCAAGATCGTGCATGGGGTAATTTTGCTCATGATAGTTCGTGATTCATAATAGACCGCATGATCATTCTACAAGAGGACTCCTCCAAGTCCTTGCTTACTTGCATCTATGCAAACAACGAAACCCCCATCAGGATCCACAATTCGTAACACCGATGCTGTCATCAAAAGCTGCTTAAGATTCTTAAAATTTGCTTCAGACTTGTTAGTCCATAAGAACGTATTTGCTTTCTTTTGCAAAGCAGTGATGGGGTAAGTGATTCTCGATAAGTTCTCAATGAACTTTAGATAATATCCAGCTAATCCCAAAAAGTACCTAATGTTAGTGACACTAGTAGGGGTAGTCCAATCCTTTCTGGCCTTAATCTTTTTCGGGTCCACAACTATCCCTATCACAGAGATAATGTGACCTAAATACTGAATCGGTGGTTTGTAAAAACACATTTTTTAAACTTAGCGTAAAGATGGTGTTCTGTCAACACTTGTAGTACTATGTGAAGGTGTTCTTCATGTTCTTATTTATTATTCAAATAAAACAATATGTCATCTATAAATACCAAGACAAACTCATCCAAATACCTACTGATTATGTTGTTCATCATACACATAAAGTTTGCGGGTGCATTGGTCAACCCGAATGGAATCACTACAAACTCGTAGTGCCCATACCTTGTACTAAAGGTGGTTTTGTGAATATCCTTGTCGCGAATCTGTACCTGATGGTACCCGGATCGCAAGTCAATGTTTGAAAATATTCTGGATCCTCCCACCTGATCGAACAAGTCATCGATCTGAGGGAGTAGATAATGGTTCTTGATAGTCATTTTGTTCAACTAATAGTAATCAATGCACATTTGCATAGTTTCATCCTACTTCTTTATGAACAATATTGGTGCTCCCCAAGGAGACACACTAGATTGGATATACCCTTTCTCTATCAATTCCTGCACCTGTATTTTGAGTTCCACCAACTCAGGTGCACTCATGCGGTAAGGGGCATTGGAAGCTGGAACTGATCTTGGGGTCAGTTCGATGAAAAGTCTAGGTCTCTTTTCGGAGGTAATTCTGGGATTTCCTCAGGAAACACATCCTTGAATTCTTCAAGAATGGGGAAGTCTTCTATGCATTGCTTTCTATCAGGTTCTATGTCTTGGATGTTCACTGTAAACAACTTGCATCCCTTCTTGATGCATCTCTTTTCTTGTAAGGTAGATATTATCCTTACAGAAACTTTCTTTGGAATTCCTTAAACTTTCACTTGGTTCCCTTGGCTATCAGTACACAAGATAGAATTGTGTAAGCAATCGAGCATGACATGGTGCTATTCTAGTCATTCCATGCCAATAAGTACATCGTATGATCCTAAAGGTAGGATGTTCAGGTTTACTTTTGTAGGAAAACCATTCAAGTTTTCCTCACATTCTTTAACAATTTATGAAAATTTTCGTTTAGTACCTGTGGCTAACTGAACCAACCGAGGTTTATCATGTTTTACTTTGCCTAGTTTTCATTCATCAACAATTTTAGTTGAAACATAGCTCCAGAAAGCACTGAGATCAATAAGTATTGAAATATAAGTGTTCAAGATCTTACCTTCTATCTCAACCATTGCAGCTTGATGATCTACCTATCGGCCATCTAATGCTACATAGATCCGCGATGTTACAACTATGTCCTCAATAGTTGGTTCTTCTTGTAAGTTGTGCAAGACCCCACTAGTCTTGTTCTTAAAATCTTGGGCATACTGAGGCCTATTGCATTTCCAACACTCACTGATATGTAGCAGGGTAGCATGGGATCCATGTAATGTTCTGAATTTTGGCCCTACCATTTATAGGCATAAGCCTATTGATCATGATGATTATATTGATGTTTTATTTTTGGGTCAAAGACCCCACTGCATATAAACATGATTATTTGTTTTGTATATTGGGAATAAGCCAATTGTTGATTATATATAAGTATATATATGTTTTTTGTTGGGTGTGGACCCTGAAGCACATGATTGATGAAATGTTTGTGTTGGGCACGAACCATGAAGCACATGATTGATGAGATGTTTTGTGTTGAGCGAGAGGCTCTAGAACATATGAGTACTTACATTTGTGTTGAGCATAAAGCTCTGGAACACATGAAAACATAATTGGAAATGTTGGGCATAAGCTCTGGATTATTCCATGTTGGTGTTGAGCATAAGCTCTGAAGCATCGGATCTTTAGACATTGTATCCCTAGGTGTATCATACAAGTACATCCTAGCATTTAGTATTGAGAAAGAGCTATGGAATTGCACTATGTTTGTAACTCCCTATTATAAGCATTGAGTATGGGCTCTGGTAAGTGCTAGGGGTTACTAAAAAGATTAAAATCACCTCCAACTGAAAATGACTCGAGGAATAATATTGATCTCATCATACTTATTTTTAAATGATTAAATGAAATTTCAAATTTCTGTATTCTCATCAAGTACTGAAGAACTACCACATTATACGAGGGATATCCAACATGCAAGGATGTTTAGAGTTTCCTATCCTAGTAGACCTGAGCTATATATCTATTTGACCTTCATAAAGAAGTGTCATTAAGTCTAGGGATCATGACACATGATGCACGAAGACAAGTGTTAACAAGTATTTTAATACTATGTATTTTATACATAGTATGTATAAAGAATTAATTATGATGAATTATATCATTTAATAAAGAAAGAAGAGAAGCTCCACCAATTATTATTTATTATTAAAAGATTAATAAATAGTGAAATATCTATGAAAGACTAACTAGGAACTAGTTAAAAGTTCCTAGGTTAAGAATTGAAAATTACCCCTATAAATTAAAAAGGGTTAAATCAAGAAATCAAGGATTTCTTGACTTAACTGCCCCTTTGACTAAAAATTCTATCTATAAAGACTCAAGCCAAGCAAAGGATTGGGGTTCTGACTCTGTTTAGGAGAATCATTATTCTTCCTGTTTTTCTCTCAAGTTTTTTCTTGAAGAAATTTTCCTTCAAGGAAAAGAGGATTGATCCAGAACTAATTTCCAGTTAGGAAACCCTACCTTAGGAGCTCTAAGCTACTTGTATATTGGAGTCCAGCTCGGGGGATCTGGATTAGAACCAGGAATGGTTTCGGGTCATGGTTTGGAGGAACGTGGTAGTTCCCAAGTGATTTGGTCATCAAACAGAGGTCATATCTGCATTGAATTGTTAACATTGGTTATTTAAGTGTGCAGGTGTAGCCATTAACAAAGCTTCAATTTTCAGGTATGAAACCCTTGAAGGCCTATTATGTTTCTTTCCAAAGTTTCATTACTGTTTGTGTTAAGTAATGGCTGCAATGAAATTTCTAACCCTCATGGTTATGTCTTATGGCTAAAAAAATATTCTAGGGTTTGTATCTGTAATTTACTAATCATAGGTTGTTTATATTTAGGATTGTGTCTCTCATAAATGTTCCTATATTAACTAGGTTTGATCTTGGTATTATGTTTTTACCTTGTCCTCAGTATTTAATAATCTGCTGACATATTCCATTTTTCAGCAGAGGGTTGTTTTTTAATTCAAGATTAGTTCAAGAGTATAGGTTAAAGATTTATAGATATAGAATTACATATATATATCAGCCTTCAAATAGTTTTATAATTTATGTACTATTTTGATTTATTATAAACTAAAGAAAAAAAATCATATAATAAACAAGCTAACAAATTATTAAATACCTTCTAAGGTTTGCTCTACTTAATCATGTAAAAACAAATTAAATATCATCACATTTCATTTTAATAAACATAATAAAAATTAACCAAACAGAGAAGGCATCGTGACCATCCATGTGGTCCATTATCAAACTCTGTATTACTCTATAAAATCCACAATCGAAAACATATCCCTTAACATAGCTCGAATGTTTAAATTTACATTCCTTTTATTACAGTCATCCTTTATAAAAACATAAAGGGTTTTAAAAGCCCCAGTTAAAATATATACATAACCAAACATCTTATTAACCATTCAAAACATTTAAAACCCATTTTTGACATCAAGAGGTCACGACATCAAATCGTGTAGATGTCCAGACACATTTTAATAACACTAATAAAACCGTAAGTATTTTCTTATACAATCAGTAATCCATCGCATAACCTTTCTCTATAGTCCATGCTGTTGAGTCTCAAAAATGTCCCTTTTTCATCCACTTTATCTTCCCTATTCCTTACATTTCATCGTCCCATTACCCTTTTATCATACCATTTTCATACAT
>LPNX010971414.1:26540-75201 GCA_001517045.1 Pseudotsuga menziesii | reverse complement strand
ACTCTACGTGGACACGAGCCACTTATTAGCTTCTTCAAATTTTTAAGGTCACACAGTTCATTAAATGCAAAAATTGACACATTAAATGACATCGGAATATTTTTTTAAAAATATCACTATGAAGCCAACATAATATTCTAAAATTTGTTTTCTTACTGCAAGTCAAAATTCACATGGCATATATGCGTTTTGAGGGCTTCTATCTAGCACATGAGTAAAAAATCAGGTTTTCATCGCCAAATTTGGCCAAAAAGTGTTACCCATCTTCATGGAATCACCCATAATGCATCTCTGAATGTAAGATAGTATTTTTCTCTTACATCATAGAATAAGGGGTTTGTATAGGTAGGCTATTTTTTATTTTTTTGAAATTATTAATTATTAATTTTGGAAGACGCCCATAAAATCAATTTGTATAGTACACTTGTCTTCATTTTTGCACGGTTTATCGCCACTTTAAACCCCTCAAGATACCCGAAAACGTTATTACGTATGTAAATAATATTAATTTTGTCTTTACTATATCTCTCGTTACCGAAATCATCCGAGCTTGCAGCCCCTCTACCAAATAAGTGACTTGGAATAAGGTGGCTTACAAAATACATCCTTCATAGAACCAAAACCTACCTAAAGACTTTACTTGTTATTAAAAGACCAATTTATAGATTTATTCCTCTCCCACAAGGTTTTATTTCGTCGATTGGTTAAATAGGAATCTTGAATTATAAATTATAATATGTAAAACATATGTTTTTTAAATATAAAACGATATCAAGATAATAAAATTAATATAAAATATATATATTACACAATAATAATATAAAACAATATTAATATAATTGATATACTTTATGCCTTTATCAATGGTTCTCAACGCCACAAATTTGAGCCTGCAATCCTCCATGTCGTGATGCCAATTTATGAAAGTGCAAAAATCAATGCAAATATTTTTTAAGTGCAAAAAAATTGAAATTTAAGATTTGATCAGCTAACACTTAATAAAAGCATGAAGCACAAGAAAAGTAAGAGTTTGTCTGGCACCAAGGGGTCTGTCAAACATAAAACATTTTTGCATCTGACTGTATAGGGTCTGTAGTATTGTGGGACCTTAAGGCCTGACCTTTCCTTCCAATGTAAAAGTTCAGGTCTATGAGCAAGCAAGTATAGAAAGGGTTGTTAATACACCACACTAGGTTGTTGGTTGCTGGTTGTAGGTCAATCGCACTGAAGTACTAAAGTAGGATAAAGCTAATAGCCAGGGGTCCCTGAAAAGTGTCAATGTTTATGTTTCATACTGTTAAAATGGAAGCATAGTTTCATAAGGCCGTCCACATAACCCCTTCACATGTCAAACCACTGCTAAGTAGCTTCTGGATTCTCTCAATTGCCATGAAATATTCGTAATGACTTGTTAAACACTTTGGAATCCATTAACTCCATAGGATTTCACAACTACAAAAATGTTACATATATTTGAAATTAATTAAATCCCTGCACTAGTTGAATGGAAAAATTGTAATGTTGACGATGGAGGATTGTCATTATTGCTGACCACCTCATGAAGGTATACTTGTGGCAGAATACTTTGTAGCGGCGTAGCAGTGCCCAGTGAAAACCTCATCGTCAAGCACAAAGACAACCATCATTCTTTTCATGGTGTCACTTAGATGACCATCATTCTTTTCATGCAAGAAAACACATGTCAATATCTTGTTTTCATGCATATATGGTTGTTTTCATGCATATTCGGTTATCCGACCGGAATAAACTTTTCATAAACAAGCAGCATCTATTGTTGGTTGAATGGAAAATAGAGAATGAAATGAATAGCTTTACAAGCATCTAAGCATCCATAGAAGTTTCATCATGGATCGCTTCCTTCCTGCTGCCAAGGCCATGGCGGCTTCGGATTCATCGGCCCAACGAACGTAGGCGGCGAAGGAGCGGCGTGTTTCAATGGGAAGGGCTGGTAGCCGATCTGTTGGGCCTCTGTCACACCATTCAAGACCATATGTTCTTGCGAACCCGAGCTCGGCTCTGCGCGAGACGGATGATGATGAAGACGATGATCGGCTGCCCTTCAAGATGGCCTGTGAAAGCTTCTTCGCCTGGCATTTAAAGAACGCTTTTGGTCATGTTGTTTATCCTCTAGTCTGTGCTCGGAAGAAGACTACTGATAGGCGTAGTCTGTATGAGGACGAAGAAGAAGAGGACAGCTCTAGCAGGACGGATATTATTGATGAGGTAATTCTACTTTGTTGCTCACTGTCACTTATACTAATCCCTAAGCCCAAATCACAGATCTACTTAACTGAAAAAGAAGATCAAAACACAATTTCAATGGGATTTTTTCCTGCAATGTGCTTGGATGGTGGGTTTTTTCCTGCCATCTGCACAAAATCAAATTGATGAGAAAACTGATGAGAATGAGAGGAAGAAATAGTCTAGTCGGCGGCTTATTCGAAGAACCGGGCCTTTCAAATGGCAGAGAGGCCGAAGAAAAACAACGGAGGAGAAGGGGCCGGGGTTGAATACTATACTTGACGATTACTGTGGGGAGTCTGAGAGCAGTACTGAAGAAATCAATTTTGATGAATTTTCGGATGCTCTGTCCCACACACACACGGAGGCTTGTAGTCTGAGTAGAAGTAGTTACTTGGACAATATAATAGTTACAAATGCAGAAGTAGTTTAGAAACTTGTTTGCATATTTCCTCAATGAAAAATATAATGGGACAGATGTATTATTACCATGAAAACTTGTTTGCATATTAGGTCTACTTGCAGAGTAAGCTATGGGAGGCCAGACTTCTTAATCTCCAAGAGCTCTTGGCAACCACTCACAGAGAACGAGATGAAGCACCAGAGAAGCTGCTGAAACTCGAGAAGAGTCTGGAAGAATATTGCAATTATATGCCATGCAACTAATGCACAGCAACATGACATGTCTAACGGTCATTACAACCTGGTCTTAGAGGATTTGTCTTAATTGGGTTTCCGTTGCAAAATATCCGTGGATCTCTTACTTGATACCGGTTCACCATATTCCGCTTTTTCATATTCGAGTGGAAAGAAGGCTCACATAAACTTCGTGGTTGTATAGTTAAGCGGCTAGATTCCTTTCTCCAGGTTGCGCAAACACTGCAGCAACTGCAATGGCAGAAGCATCAACATGGAAATGAAACAACTAGTTCCAGTCTGGTCATTGCTCTGCCTCACCTCAAGGTCGGCCTCAAGTGGCTCTGTTAGATGGGTAGGCATGGTTGCTAGGGTGCACCTGAGAATGGAATGCCACCTGGTGTTGCTGCTGCGGTTCATGCCATTCGATGAAACTTCATTGCTACTCCTGCCTTAAAAGAGGTAAGCGTTTGCAAACGCTAATGCTAAATATTGGTTAATGTTCTTTGAAATCGTGGATTATGCTTACATTAGAAGATTCTTGTATTTGAAACACAAAAGCAATTCCAGATTGCATGATGAATAATGCTATAGAATAAATAAGCTATCCAAATGATTTATCACCTACTTTTGGAAATTATTGTTCGTTTGATTTCAGTTGCTCCTCTTTATTGACAAGTGATGATTTTCACCTGCTTTTGGCTGTAAAACATGCAGCGATGATGAGTTTCTTTCACCGGAAATCATAAAATCAAATCCCTAGCTGCAAAACTTGCAGTGGATGATTTTGGAAACCAGTGGCCATTTCTCAGGACACAAAACTTGACCCCTTCTAAAGGTAAAATTCCATCTAGTTTTGGAAGGGCCATTTGATTTCAGTTGCTATGAAAGCATGAAAGGCGGTGAGGCGGTGGACTGTTCATGAAAGGCGGTGAGACGGTGGGCTGTATAATGATGATGGGCTGTGTAGTGAGGCTACCGTGTAGTGACAGAGGCGGTAAGTGGTGGCATAGCAGCATGGCGGACTGCACCGCTTGACCGCAGACTGGACAGGAGCATGGCTGACTACACTGCATGACCGTGGACTGGACAACAGCAGTAATGGCAGATGGACTGGACATCAACGATGAACGATGAATATCATCCTAATCGTCGGACGAAAAAAATCTACAGCTGGGGAAAAAAAACGCATTAATTGGGGGAGTCGACTCCCATTTGTTAAACGCCTCATGGCGTAATTAAGGAGAATTTAAGTTATGACAATTACATGGATATAGTATAATTATCAAATTAAGGAAGATACAAATTTATTATGAATTTACAATCTAATTATCCAAATTAAAGAGAATTCAAGTTGTCTTAATTATTATGAGAAATTATAATCATTCAAATTAAAGAGAATTGGAGTTGTGATAATGGTCATGCATACAAGCTTGAGGATGGAATAGGTCACATGATCGTTATATGATTTCTCACCATGCACAAGAGAGGGGAGACGTTGGGCCAATTCCCCAATAAGGGTATTATATTATGGGTGCAATCTGATCAATCTAATCATCCAAATTAAGGAGAATTTAAGTTGTGATAATTACAATGGGTACAATATAATCACCAAATTAAGGAGAATAAGAAGTTATTATGAATACAATCTAATCATCCAAATTAAATAGAATTCAAGTTGTGACAATTATTATGGATATATTATAATCATTCAAATTAAGGAGAATTCCAGTTGTGACAATGGTCATGCACACAAGCTTGAGGATTGTATGTAATGGTTGTAGGTAATCACCAAACTTTGAATCGAAGGTGTAAGGTAGCATAAGGTTGTTACATAGAGTTTGATGAATGTGTACAATGTTTTTTCTGGGGGGCTTGCAATGACATTATGCACCCATTGTGATTGTGATTTTAAAAAATGTAAGCATGTTTTAGGGATATCGACATATTTGTGTCTAAATACTAAATTTTAATTTTAATTTTATTAATAAAAAATTATGCACGTGTGTTAAAAGTGTATTTGTGCTTTCCTCCTATTCCTTCTACCTAAAATGATTGTGTTATTACTCATTTGGCTCAATGTTGGTGAGGAAAAGTAGGAGCGACATTTACATTGTTGGCACTCAGAATTTTAGAGGATGGAGCTCTCATTCCTATGTAGATTTTATTTGAATTCTCATTTCTATATTTGTTAAATTATAGATATTTACATTAATTTTAAATATATTTTGTTATAGTTTAAATAAAAAATTTATTCCATCATTATGGAGAAAAAACTTGATCCAAACTCGATTCTTATAGCTTCACAAGGTCCACTTTGTTTGACGTCATTGTTGATTCCATTGGTCATGTATATGGCTAATAATCCAAAATACCTGAATGTAGGACTAGGATGTGAAAGTATTACTCAATTTACATTAGCAAGGAATAGGTGAAAATTTTGCATCTAAAACGAGAGAGATAATTGTTCCAATGCTTATTGACCCTAGAACCAACCAACCACTTGATCTCAGAAAAAATGACATTTCTTCATTTTCCCCTCAACATGTAATGCTTTCTTCCTACTCCTTCGAGTCCCTAACAGTGAGTAAATTTTATTGTTGATTTGGCCCAATATTGATGAGAAAAAACAAAAGAGACATTAGCATCATTGATAGTTTACATTTTTTAGAAAGGAGCTCTCATTTGTTGGTAAATTTTATCCGAACTCTCATTTTATATTGTTAACCTATTAAAAATTATATAATCTATAAAAATATTTTGTTATGGTTTAAATGTCGTTTTTATCCCACCTGGTGTATAGAAAAACCATGATCTAAACCCAAAACCTACCCCCCATAAGACCCATACATAGAAATTAATTAATATTTAGAGGAACTCAATAACTTAATTGGTGAGCTTAGGAACACTAGAGGTCCATCTCATATTTCATTGGTCACTTTGCTTAACATCATTGTTGCTTCCATTAGCCATGTTTGTGGTTAATTATCCAAATGGATAGGATGTGAGAGTGCCACTCAACTGACATTAGTAAGAGTATGTCTTGCAACTTGTATTATTTTCTTATCAAAGTTTCAAGTTTCAAGTTTTAAGTCGAAATCTATTAAGGACTTAGAAGGATATCCATTTTTCTTTATATTAAATTTGTAATTAAAAAAAATACACCTTAATAAATTAGATCATTCTTAATACTTATAGATCCTCGTTTAAGACAAATCTTAATACTTATAGATCCTCATTTAAGACAAATCTATATTGACCTAAACTCAAACTTAATATAATATTATTATTATTTTTCAATTTTAATTCTCAAAAACATATGTTTTCTTGATTACCTCATTTTATTCTTAAACTACGTAAACATTACATAGATTAGAGTCACTGTCGCTTAATCTAATTTTCAAAAATCATAAGATTCGAAACACAAGTAAGAATTGATGCCCTTCACAGCTGTATGATCACACTCTAAAATCCTCATTTGTAGTTTTGGTATGCAAGATTGTAAAATAGCACTTAGATTTTTCTTATATCTCAATAGCTTTACATTGCATAAATCAATAAAATTCATGAAAAATGATAGCACATTCAGCGGGAAGTGTTGCCAGGCTAAGTTTTACAGAGCATTTAACCCATGGATAATAGCTTTCCTGATAAAAAGAATTCAAATAAACAACCAGTATCAATGGCCGTGTGCGTCTGAACGACTTGAAGAAAGTTCGGGACAGATAACATATTTTAAAAACAAATGTGTAACTTATGTATGTCCTGTAACAGAAACCTGTACTTAGGAGTAAATCGAGCCCTAAAACAAGGATAAATCGAGCCCTAAAACGGTCAGAAGAAAGCATTCGAAAAAAACAAATGCAAAAGGAGCCCAAACAAGTGCCCGAGTGTGGTCGAAATTTTGAAACCCCTTGATATCTTGCATCTTTCTTGAATTCTCCATGAGGACCATGGTTTGGAATTTCATAGTTCTGGCGGGAATTGCGAATGCCGTAGAGAGCCGTGGCGCCATCGATATCATCATCGGTCAATTGACGCTTTATCTTTCTGGTTTCAAGACTGGGAAACATGATGGAGCCATTGACACTGGAATGGTCCAACCCAATCAAGTGCCCTATTTCATGAAGCGCCACCGTTTCAAGATCAATGGCGGATTTATCGTCTGTCACTGTCATGCTCGTCGTCCAAACCTCAGCATTGTCGAGGTGAAATCGCCCGTCCTCTGGCGGAAACGCATGCGACAGAATGCCAAGAAGCCCGTCGAAGGGCCATCCGTCGACGTGGTCTCCAGTAAGAAACTGGATCTTTATATTCGCCCCTTCAAAGTCATCGGTCTCCTTGAAATCAATGGGAACAACATCGGCCCACGACTGGAAGGCCGAAACCATTGCAGACCTAATTTCGTCTCTGGAAAGAATATCCGACTGAGCGAGATTTGAAAACGCGTAGGTCAGGTTTCTTGTGGTCGCCCCGATCAATGGACTGAGCGGTGTAGACGTTCAAAAATATTGTTTGGTAGATAATTAATGCAGGACGCGGCGGGGCAGCAGGACGACGGCGGGGTGGCAGCAGGACGACGGCGGCGGTGGTGTGGCGGTGGCGAGACGGAGGCGGACGAGGCTGCCGGATTATTGCAAAATTCCTTTAATGCACCAAGTTGACCAGCCGTAGGGCCCAGGGTAGGTGGCTTATCAGCATGAACGTACATGCTGGATAAGCTCAGCCTCTGGCCGGTTGGGGGCGTTTTTGTTGGGGAATTTTGAAAAGCCAAGTTGAACACATGTATATAGTAGGACAGTGCATCATCAAATTAATCGCATGAAGCGTTCATTATATTCCTTGCTGGAAGGGACATCATTAACTCACGGCGACGTCACAATCCAGGCCTGGGCCTTGGAACGTTGGAAGCCCCATTTACTTTAAATTAAGCAAACGTGACAAGAAAGTGAGGCATTTCATTTCAGACACTTCTATGACCGGATGATGATTTTCATGGAAACCCCATGTTTATCTGTCAATTCAATATGATCTGTGTATAAATGTACATCATAAATGTTTAAGCTTGAAGGCGTCGACAGACCCGTCACTAATTCAGACAGCCAGCCAGCCAGCCAGCCACCTCCCAATTCCAAATATAAAAGGACGACCGTACTTCAAAGTTTTGGCTCCAGAGGATCGTGATTTTATGATCTCTCACTTCAATTCAATATGATAAGTATTCTGTGTGTGTATGAAATTTGAATGAACATGTTTAAGGGTGATGAGATGGACAGAAGCACTTCGCAGTTGGATCTCAATCAACTTTAAATCTAATGGCTACCAAAATACCAGCTCCAACATTCAGTGCTGTTCTAGGGTGTTTATTTTTTTTTTTAACAGAAACAGAAAATTTTATAAATTTTAAAAAAGGTTGTAGCCCAGCCAAGCTTACAAGGAGAAATTATGAGAAAGAAGGCTGCTGGCCTCAAATAAAACAGTCAGCCTTCTTAAAATATCTTTGAGAAATGAATCCCAAATGTTCCTGTATCTATTTCGAGAAAAGTACTGCTTACAAGAGTAGACTCTCACAAATTGTGAGCAGAGAAAAATACAGAAGCATAGCATTAAACCGGTAGAGAGAAGTGTCCTTTAATGAAAGGATCCAGTTTCTTCTGAGAGCTCGCACTGATGTTTGAGGCTGCTTCCTTTTCTCTGCATTCCTTGTTCGTCTTGCGTCCTCTGGTGAGGGGAGGAGAAGGAGCGGAAAAGTCTTCAGAGTCGGAGGTTTCCTCTGTGGAAGGGACCAAGGATGCCAGCCCTACCTGGGCTGAGGTCTCGCCGCCCAAATCGATGGGATCTTTCTTCGAGCTAAGGGACTCAGGCGTGGGGTCTTCTGTGGTACCAGGGGGGATACACACTTCTGAAACCCCTTCTACTGCTGGTGCTTCCTTTTCTTGGCCTGAACCTGGCTCCAACGTCTCTTCAGCCGCTACTACTGCTTCTGGCTCCTGGTCATCAAGTTCTTGAAGGGCTTCAAATCTGTTCTTATTGGCTGGGGCAGATTCTTCTGCAATGGGCACGTCTGATTTGGATTCCTTTTTCTGGGGAGCCCTTCGCCTATTGGCAACTGGCTAGAAGTCTGCCCCATTGGCCGGGGGAGGAGCCACCGTCACCGGGGCTTTGGGGCAGCTTTTCGCGAAATGACCGTAAACATGGCACCGGAGGCACTTGAAGGGAATATGCTCATAGTCCAGCTCTTGGATGTGACTCCATTCACCCAGGGTGAGATGAAGGGCTTCCGGGAGCCCTTTCTCGAGATTGACCTCAACACAGATGCGCGCACAGGTGTACTGATCCCCTTTAGATTCCACGCTATCCAGGAAACGGCCGAGCTTGTTTCCTATATCAGCAAGGGAGCTTTTCCCCCAAAGATGAAGAGGAATATGGGAGAGCCGGACCCAAACCGGGGCAGCCGTGATCTCTGCTTCGGGATTGAAATCCAGAGACCAAGGAGCTAAAAACAGCCCCCTCGATCCCATAAAGTATGGTCCAGATCTGAAGATTAGATCCCGCTCTTCTTTGTTCTCAAAGATAAACACAAAATACCCTCTTCCTGCAGCACATAGAGAGATATGGGAGGGCGCCAGGGAGCTCCAACGTTCTGCTATCCATTGATCCACTGCTTTGGGATTGGGCCACAGACCAGTGAACTTGCCAATGAGGGCTTTTTCTGAGAGCATAAGGGCCATGCGACACGGATCAGAAGGGGAGAGCTCCACAGAAGGGATCTCTTCCATCTTTTTAACAAACTTGGCAGGAGGGGAGGCCTTTGCCCTAGGGCCTGCAGATCTAACAAGAAATATGAAAGCCTCCACCGGATCCATGGCCCGACCACCGGAGGAATGCATGGCGAAAAACGCAGCAAAAAAACGCGGATGAGAAAGGCAGAAAACCCAGCAAGAAAACGCAGCTCCAAAGCGCAGCACTGCTGGACGCGGAGGATGCAGCTTCATCGGACTCGCAGGGAAGAGCCGCAGGGCCGCACTCAGCCTGGAGGACGCAGGGCGGCTAGGGTTTGGCCCTAGCCGCGGAGGAGCCGTCGCGCCTCATCATTTCGCTATGTCGTATAACATAATTATCTTGTTGTTGTTAATGATGATGATGGTTAATGTCCACTTGTTCTAGGGTGTTTATTGTACACACCGACCTTCCAAATATAATTAATGATTAATAATATAAGTTATATACTACAGCTTAGATCAAGTGTGGTATTTAAGCCATCTGATTCATTATTAATATGGATTGCTAATTGAGGGTAGGCACACTAAATGGTTCAATAGTTTTATTATTAATATTATTTTTGTTATTGTTATCAATAATATTAATAATAAATTATCACTTTTATTACTATCAAGGTTAGTTTAAATATTTTACTTTAAGACATTTTGCTAACATATTTTCAGTCTTATTTTGTTTGGAACTTTATTGAATTTTTTTTTAAAATCTTAGAAAGGTATCATTATTATTATAAATTAATAAAATTAATAATAAATAATAAATAATTTATAATGATGATATATTTCGACACATTATAAAATACTAGTTTTGGTCGACATACGTTGTCAGATTGCAACGTGACATCTTATGTCATATTGCAATGTCACACAATCAACGAAATAGTTTACAGTGAAGGTTTTGTCACAATGTGACGTGGAAGCAACAATGACTTAACGATGTGACATTGTGACGTGAGAGGTTATGCAACATGGTCGACATGATATGTCACATGTGGCATGAAATGTAGTAAGCCAGCATAGATCCAAATTCTTGGCTCTATCAAGCGCCAAGAGGGATTAAATATCTCGAGGTTCAAAACTCTTTTTTAGTATTGCACTCAAGGAGCTATCAGCTTTGGTGTGTCCTATATATAGCCACTGATTTTATTCAAACCAAAAGACACATCTTTTTATTAAAGGTCGGCATATCATCTTTTTATTATTAATATCTAATATTATTTATGGCCAACGTATAATACTTTTTATTTTGTTAGGAACAAACATTACAACATCTCTCCCATACATGGTTTTAAAACCAAGTGCACGACCCTCCTAAAACCATGGGTTGTTTAGGAGGCCTTGCACATGGTGCTAAAACCATTTGCAAGGCCCTCCTAAACCATGTACAATAAAACCATGGGTTGTTTAAGAGGCCTTGCACATGGTTTTAAAACCATGTGCAAGGCCAACATTTTTTTTGTGGAACATTACAACATCTCCCCCATATTGCGTTTTTTTTCTTACCAGCATTTTTTTTGGTGATAATTAAATTTTTAATTTTTTATTGTTTTGTTAGGTAGGTTCTTTTTGTGGTTGACATTTATTTTAGTGGATATTTAATTTTTTATTTTTTATTGGGGACATCTACATCATAATTGGAAATACTATTTATAGCCGACATTTACAAGAGTAACGTTACATAACTTTACATAATGTTACAAGATCTCCTCCATACTAGGTTATAGAGCGCCTCTCGGTGCAAAAAATTATGTCATGCGATGAAGTATTATTTACAAGAATAATATATGTGTTCACAATAATTCCATGTTAGAAATAACTAAAAATAGACTCAAGAGTAGTATGATGTAATTTATTATGGAACATACTTACATGTATGAATTGTAGTATCAGTTATCTGTTATGATGTTTTTCGAAAGTCATAAATGTATATGTGTTGGGTATATAGTTGTTATTGATGTCAAAGGTGTTCACGAATGACAAAGGAATAATGAGTGGATATGGTGGCAGACTGAAGGTTGGAGGTATCCAAAACAACAAAGGAATAACCTTGTTACAGGTTGCAGGGTGAATGACAAACGAATAACCCTATAGCAAGTTGAACGACTGATATCGATCATCCAATGTTGTTGTTGAATGAACTATCACAAAGGTTGAACACGTACGAAGTGAAAAAGTTTCGTGAAGGATTAATATTGGACGACAAAGTTTAGTCCCGCCCTAGATCCAGCGGTTGAGGATCAATTCCGCAAAATATAGGAGGAAGGATGAAGTTCTGCAACAATCAAGATCGAACCGCTTATATTAGTCCCACACTAGATCCGACAATTAAGGATTAATTCCTCCAGTCAGGCAGAAAATCCAAAGTTTCGTAAAAGATTAAGATCGTTAGGCTGAGATTAGTTCCGCTAAAAGAGATCGACGGTGTGGAAGAAAAAATGTGGAAAGGGAATTGTCGAAGTAACGTTTAAATATTTTATGAACCCGCAATCCGCAACCCACAATCTGGAAGATCAAAGGTCAGGAAAGATTCCGCAAGAGCTCGATGGCGCAGAAGAAAGCTTGCGGAAAGAATCTTATGGAAAGGAGCTTGCAGAAAGTCGAGATATGATTTGAGGGAATATGACATCCCGCATCCTGCAATCTGAAGATCGACGACTAAGAAAACGTCTGAAGAAGATCAACGGTGGGGAATCATTGAGGTGGAAATTTGGTGCAAAAATACGATTTCGAGGGGGGAATTTGTGTGCTAGATCAACGGACCAGAGAGTCTCAAAATTAAATCAACGGCCTAGATTGATTATGGAGAATGATATTGTGGAAGCACCAGAAAACATTCAGTCGAGCTGTAGAAATGAATTCTGAGGTGATGAATGAATGAAAGGGTGCGATAGAATGTTTTGGCTCAATATTTACATGTAGTAAAGATTTCCTGCAATCCTTACAAGTGATGCCCGCAAGTATGAAGATATTATACGCCATTATTGGAAGAGTATCTAATAGTGTTAATTTTAATAATTAAATGTTCATAAACATAATTATGATAAGTGTGATTATCATATTTGAAAGGGAATGTTTGTGAAAGGGTGTGTTTCCAAAACAATATTTCCGCAGGAAAAATGAAGATACTTATACGCAGAAGTATGAGTGAGAGAAGTGTCTCGTGGTCCAGATTAGAAAATAAAAAGCAAAGACTAGTGGATGTGACATAGTATGGAGGGAAAATAAATATACCAAACCCCCCTCTCAGTATTGACCAATAAACCAACAATTGGTATCAAAGCGGGTTCCTTCACTACAGTTTAACCATTGGAAGGAAGATCCCATGGAAACCGATATGGATCAACAAGAAGAGATTTACACAGTAAATGGATCTCTAATACTTAGAAAAGATGAATACATATTTTGGAGTACACGAACGAAAATTTATCTAAAGGCATTAGGACATGGTGTATGGAATTCAGTGAACGTTGATTACTTCCCACCAAAGAGGATAAGGACTTTAGCTCAAAAGAAATCCAAGAAAAGGAACTCAATGGAAATGGTTTCAATCCATGATACATTACCCGATGATGTCAAAGAGAAGATAGGATAATGTAACTTTGGAAAGGAACTTTGGGACAAGATAAAATACCTCTACTCAGTTGAACAAAGAGCAAAAGGAAGACTTGCTATTCTCGAGGATGTTAGTGAAGATGAAAAGATAAGTGAAGATTAAGAAAAATTATTTA
Organism: Pseudotsuga menziesii; assembly: GCA_001517045.1. NCBI lineage: Eukaryota > Viridiplantae > Streptophyta > Pinopsida > Pinales > Pinaceae > Pseudotsuga > Pseudotsuga menziesii. Next base: position 61,796 of record LPNX010971414.1, on the reverse strand, counting down.
TAGGGACGACAAACTTAGATGAGGAATTAGAAGTGGACATAGAAGCCCAATACATGGCTATTGCAGATAAAATTAAAAATTGTAGGAAAAAGAACAAAGTCTTGAAAGAAAAATTGTCAAAATATTAAAAATAGAAGAAGTCAAAAGAAGAGGAAGTCAAAACCCTCCAAGAAGAGCTACACAATTCAATACAACAAGTGTTGGCTAGTATGGAAGAGGTCAAGAGCTTAAAACAAGAATTTGTTGAATTCAAGGAAGAAATAAAGAAGTTAAAAGATCAGCTGACTGTTAGTGAGAAGTTCAAGGAAAGTACAGAAGCTCTTAATAAATTCCTTAGCTTACAAAGATCCCCCAGGGATAAAAAATGTCTTGGATATAATAATAAAGGACCAAGCTCCATCATTCATGAAAATGTTGAAAATGTTAAATGTCAACATGATGCCTCAAAAGATACCCCCAGGCAACAGAAGAATCACAAGGAAATGAAGTCTAGTTATCATAATTCTCCTCATCCTCCCAACATAAAATTTTTTAGAAGACATGCAAAAGAAAAGAGTCATTACAAGCAGAAAAACTAGAGATTCTCCAAACATACATTCTATCGATATTGTCATTACTGTCACAAGTTTGGTCACAAGGCTGATGATTGTAGAATCAAAGAAGAAGATGAAGGGCTGATAAGGAAAGAAGACACCAACATCTCTAATGGAAAAAGACTTATTTGTTTCATATGTCGCAGTATTGGACACTTTGAAAAATATTACAAGAATAGTAAATGAACATCTTCCCAAGAAACCCAGAAAAAGGTATGGAAGATGAAAACCAAGGAACAAAGAAATAAAAAACCAGTAAGCAGAGTACCTCTTGGAAAAATATCGAGAAGAAATAAATACTCGAAAGATACAAAAAAATAAAGATTTCAAACATCAGTGAGGTCTCCAAAGATGACGATGAATATAATTATGCCACAGATAAAAAGGGCATCCATTATAAGGAAAAACAAGATGGATATGTAAAAGGATACACCGATAAAAGTGAAGGTGATGAAGAAGGATGTAGTGATGACTATGGGATCCTTTTATAAAATATATCTCATGATTTAAAGAAAACCCTGAAATAAAATTAGAAAGGATCATATATTCTAGGGAAGTTAAAGCGAGGAAATTCCAATTGGTATCTAAGAAAAATTCAATTGGTATCTAATGTTGAAGTATATTTAAAGCTATCTTCTTCAAAGATGATGGGTGATTAAGGTTGGCGTATGGATGACATAAGATAAAGTATGAAGTAACATGAGAACAACAAAATGTGAGAGTCATGAAGATCATGATGTCTGCAATCAAATAGAAGATAAAGATGATTATGTTCACTTAGTATTTGAAGTCGTGACACATAAAAATTGTTGACAATAGAAGAAAACTCAAGTCTAAAAAATAAAAATTCAATCTATTGATAAGGTAGCAGGATGAGTTCAGCATTGACAAAGGAAAATGTTGAGGTTATGAGTCTTTGTCTCTAAGATAGTGAGACCAGAGAAACTATGTAATAAACTGAAGTAATCTCTGTGTTGAGGACCTGAAGTTATGGGTCTCTGGACAGTTGATAATAAAGATCTAAAATACAAAAGAATCCAACAGTATATGCTAGGTTTTTATATGAAGATATAAATGCACAGGAATAAGGAATTCTGGTAAAAGCTGAAGTCAATTAACTTATAGGACGAATAGACAATTAGATATGGCAGCAGGAACAAGTTAAAAAAAAACATGTATCCTAGACAGAAAATGGAAGAGTGTGAAATTTTTTTGAGTCTAAACTCTATCACAAAAATGTTGACAAAAGAGATAAAAATATTGACAGTATTGAAAATACATGTGATTATGAAATAAAAGACTTGCAAAAGGACAAGAGCATTCATAACAAATAAAAATACAAAGAGAAGGAATATACACAGGAAGATGAAGAAGACTTCCCTAGACCTGATACTAAAACTCCTTCTATAAGGATACAAAAGAACCATCCGGAGTCACAGATCATGGATGCTAAAAATGCTGGAGTCATAACAAGAAGATAACGACTAGGACTTGAACAAGCCCTACTCGCAATAGTTGAATCTAAGAACTTTACAGAATCCAACAAAAGAGTTGAATGGGTCAAAGCCATGAATGAAGAATTATATCAGATTGAGAAAAATGAGACCTGGAAACCTGTCCCGAGACCTGAAGATGAGAACATTGTAGGAACCTAATGAATTTTCAAAAAAAAACAATTAAGATGGACAAGTAAAAAGGAACAAAGCAATATTGGTTTGTAAGGGGTATGCCCAAATGGAAGGTATTGACTTTGAATAAACGTATGCTCTTGTAACGCGACTTGAAGCAATCAGATTTTTTTTGGTATTGTCATGCCATAAAAAATTCAAAGTATATAAAATGGATGTCAAGTATGCATTCTTGAATGGAAAACTAGAAGAAGAAGTATATATTGAACAACCTAAAGGGTTTCTCTTGTTAGAAAACAATGATTATGTCTGTAAACTGAAGAAGGCACTGTATGGTCTTAAACAATCTCCAAGAGCGTGGTTTTCAAGACTAGACAGTTACTTGAAACAATAAGGTTTCAAAAGAGGAGCCACTGAAAGTAATCTTGACCTAAATATTGAAGATAAAAATATGATCATTGTTTTTGTCTATGTGGATGATATCATATTTGGAATCAATCTTAAAAGCCTAAGCGTAGATTCTTCCTCTGAAATGAAGAAAGAATTTGAAATGTCAATGTTGGGTGAATTGAATTTCTTCTTGGGATTGCAAGTCTATCAAACACACAAAGGAATTTTCATCTCTCAAACTAAGTACACCAAAGATATGTTGAAAAAGTTTAAAATGGAAGATTCCAAACCTGTTGGTACTCCTATGGCCACTGGTTCCAAGATAAGTAAGGATGATGAATCTCTGGAAGTAGATCATGCCTTGTTTAGATCCATGATTACTTGTGACATCCACAAGACCAAATGTGATGCAAGCTGTTGGACTGGTGGCTAGGTTCCAGTCATCTCCCAAAGAAACACATGTAACAGCAGTAAAAGGGATTTTCAAATATCTAAAAGGCACCATGGAGTATGGTTTATGGTATCCAAAAGGAAAAGACTTTACCTTGAAAGCGTTTACTGATACAGATTGGGCAGGAAGTGTTGATGATCCAAAAAGTACTAGTGGAGCAGCATTCTTTCTGGGAAATTGTTTAGTATCATGATCAAGTAAAAAACAATCCTCCATTTCACTCTCTATAGCAGAAGCATAATACATTGCTGCCGCCTCATGTTGCACTCAGGTTATTTGGATGAAACAAACCCTAGAAGATCTACTCATAAAATATGAACATCCAATAGTGATCAACTGTGATAACACTAGTGCTATAAATATGTCTAAAAATCCTATCATGCATTCTAAGACAAAACATATACCAATCAAGTATCACTATCTAAGAGAACATGTATCTCAAAAAGCTGCCAGATTAGAATACAATGACACAAAACAATAGACTACTGACATTTTCACCAAACCACTACCTAAGGAAGTCTTTTATCATCTTAGACAGAATATGGGAGTAGTTCCTTTACAAAAGCACTAAGAGGAGGAAGCACAATCTTAGGGGGAGATATGTTGAGAGGGGGAGTTGTCAGAAAGTAGAAAGATAGGAAATCCTATATCAAAATAGGTACAACATTGGCATAATAGGTTATTCTTTGTCATTGTTGTCAAAGGGGGAGAATGTTTAGAGGTTTCCATCAATGCCAAAGGGGGAGATTGTTGGGTATATATTTGTCATTGATGTCAAAGGTGTTCACGAATAACAAAGGAATAACCAGTGGATATGGTGGCAGACTAAAGGTTGCAGGTATCGAGAATAACAAAGGAATAACCCTGTTACAGGTTTCAGGTTGCAAGGTGAATGACAAACGAATAACCCTATAGCAAGTTGAACGATAGAGATCGATCATCCAATGTTGTTGCTGAATGAAATATCGCAGAGGTTAAATACGTGCAAAGTGATAAAGTTCCCTAAAGGATTAAGATTGGGCGATAGAGGTTAGTCCTGCCCTAGATCCAGCGACTGAGGATCAGTTCCGCAAAAGATAGGAGGAAGGATGAAGTTCTGCAACAATCAAGATAGGATGACTTATATTAGTCCCACACTAGATCCGATGATTAAGGATTAATTTCGACAGTCAGGTGGAAAATCCAAAGTTCCATAAAATATCAAGATTAGATGGCTTAGATTAGTTCCACTAAAAGAGATCAACGGTGTGGAAGAAAAAATGTGGAAGTAAGATTTAACGATTTTATGAACCCACAATCTAGAAGATAGAAGGTCACGAAATAATCCGCAAGAGATCAATGATGCAAAAGAAAGATTGCGGAAAGAAGCTTATCGAAAGGAGCTTGCAGAAAGTCGAGATACGATTTGAGGGAATATCGCATCCCACATCCCTCAATCTGGAGATCGATGATCAAGAAAAACCCCAAAGAAGATCAAGGGTGGGGAATCATTGAGGTGGAAATTTGGTGCAGAAATGTGATTTCGAGGGAGAAATTTGGGTGGTAGATCGATTATGGAGAAGGAGATTGCAGAAGCACTAGAAAATGTTAAGTCTGGCTGTGGAAATGAATTCTGAGGTGCTGAATGAGTGAAATGGTGTGGAAGAATGTTCTGGTTCAATATTTACATGTAGGAAAGATTTCCTGCAATCCTTACAAGTGATGCCCGCAAGTATGAAGAGATTATACGCCATTATTGGAAGAGTATATGATAGTGTTAATTTTAATAATTAAATGTTCATAAATAGAATTATGAAAAGTGTGGTTATCAGATTTGAAAGGGCATGTTTGTGAAAGGGTGTGTTTCAAGAACAATACGTCTGGAGGAAACGTGAAGATACTTATACGCAGAAGCATGAGTGAGAGAAGTGTCTCGAGGTCAAGATCAAAAAATCAGAAACAGAGACCAGTGGGTGTGACAGAGTATGGAGGGAAACGAAATCTAGTATATTACAGAAAACATATTAGGGTTTGGTGCTAGGGCAGGAAGCAGGCCTGCAAGGGGTTGTTGCTTCCTTCCAGCAAAAGATGGTAAATAGGGTGTAAGATCATCCCGTTAGTCGTAGCTGAAAAAATAGGGTGTCGTAGCATCCCTTGTTGGACTCATTTACCCAACATGCACACTTATTTGGTCAATTTTGGCCTATTTACCCACTATCCTAAGTTTAATTGACTTACTTGGCATTAGATGAGCACAATATGACATCAACATGAGCACACCCATGCCTTTCGTCAATCAAGGGGGCCAACTAAGCCTTCACCTTCAATCAGGGAGGTTAACTGGGCTTCCTCCTTCAATCAGGGAGGCTAACTCGGCTTCCTCCTTCAATCAGGGAGCAATTATGGGGTGAATTGAGTGTCATAAGTGCACCTAATTGCTAACTAATTGTTGTTTCAGAAAACAATCAGTTAAGTTAACTTGTAAAGGTGCCTCCATCTATTATTTGTCTATTTTTGGCCAATATTTATGAACTAGAGTCAACATTGGCGTCTACAACCACTTCTGATGACAAGTGTCACTTCAGTTAACTCCATTGGAGCTACTTGGAGTTATGGATGTGCTACCTCCTTGAGTTGGACATGCAGTTACATGTGTTGAGTCACTTTCAGTTAGACTCAGTCATCTATTGCACTCTGATTTAGTAAGGACTTAGTGTGAGAGTTAGTTATGGATTAGATTAGTAGTGAACTAAGTGTGCCGATTGTGGCTGACATTCAATTAAGTTACACCCATCCATGTAATTCGAATGACCTCCTTGATTATTCAAATTGTCTTCACATTCATGCATTCTGTATGATATTGTATTGTACTGTCATTCTATTATTTATTATACAGGGTCTGCAAACTCTTATTGCAGTACCGTTACCACATTTGATGTCTAATTTGTCTTGAATCACTTGTAATACTGTGTTTAGTCCCTAGATTACTATGAGATAATTAAGATGTTATCAGTGGTCATGGAGGGACGAATCTCATTCTTCATGAGAACATGAATTTTTCCAGATTTGGCATGCAAATTGAGCAAAATCTCAAATTCCAGCACTGCACCAGAAGTCGAAGGTTTACCACTTAATACCCCAAGTAAAGAAATTGTTGATCAAGTTTACTTGATCAATTATGCTGGGTGTGATGAAAAACTGAAATGTGTAGGTTGTCTGACCTTACAATGACTTTTTTGTGTTGATTGCAGGTTTTTATAGGTTCACTGCATTCGCTACAACAGTTTGATATGAATTCTTCTATAGATCGTTTGACTTCTTTCAACTATCACCAGTGCAAATGAGACATGGAGATCCAGGTACATGCTAGAGGACTCTACCGGGTCACTATGGATACAGAATAAGAGACTAATAATGTTATGGACAAGGCTATATTTTTGAACAAGATGGATGAATCCTATGGTTGCTTGTGTCTCTCTATCTCCAAGCATATTCTATTCCACCTCTCGGGATTGAAGACTCCAAAAGAGATTTGCGAACACCTTGCCCCCCTGTATGGAAAACATGATGATTTCAGGGTTTATCAGCTTGAAAACGAGTTGATGTCTCTTCAACCTGGAAATTTCGAGACCCTTAATGAATTTTTCACAAAATTCAAGCATATAGTCCTTCTATTGAAGTAGTGTGAGGTGAAGAAATAGGATGATCAACTCATCCTCGCCATTCTCTCAAAACTTGGAGCCAACTATTCAGTATTTGTTTCTACTTTTCGTGCTGGGAAGATCACAACCTCAGGATGGAAGATGCCTACACTCAATGGCTTCATTGAGTCCCTAACAGAAGAGGATGATAATCTTGTCCAGATCGAGATCATCAGATCCTCCCTTGATCAATCCCTTCTTGCTTCGAGGCCTAAGGATCCAAAGGCTAAAGGAAAGTAGCAGAAGAATGCAAAAACTAAATTCAAAGCTCCAAAGCCTAAAGTTCAAAACCAATAGCATGAAGAGCCTTCTAGCTAGAAGAAACACGAGAACAAAGGAAACCATGGGAAAGAGAACGTAAAGTGTTCATACTACGGGAAGGGATTCCACCCTGAACATGCTTGCATGAAGAAGAAAATTGATCAATCTAATTCTGTCCTCAAGAGAAATAAAATGAATTTTCCAGAAATATTTCGGAGGAAAGGCAATCAAGATTAGGAATACCAGCAAGAAAGGGGACATGGTCTCATGGAAAGAACCTCGAAGTCCAAAGCTCTTATCATAGACTCTGGAGCTTCGAATCACATGATGGAAAGCAGAGATTCCTTCTCTTCCCCAGACACCGACAAAAGCATTCCCATCCACATGGGAGATGAATCTACCATCATTTCAAAAGGACAAGGTATAATAGATCTTGAGCATGGAAGTTTTCTCAATGTTCTATATGTACCCTCTGTTTCCTCCATCCTCCTGAGTGTCTATCTGATGACTCATACTCCAGTGCCCAAGAAAGTAACCTTCATCCCAGATGATGTAGAAATTACTAAAATTGCATCCAGAAAACTTGTTGCAGTAGGTTTAGCAAACCATCATGCTAAAGCCTATGAGTTTTCCCATTTTGTAGCGGATGCAAAGCCGACCACTCTTCTGAATCATGGAAATGAGGTCAATAGACTATGGAACGAGAGATTCATCCATCTAAAATTCAAGTACTTGCAGCAATTACAGAAAAAAAATCCATGGTTGAAGGCCTCCCGGTCATCAAAGCTACCACCGAAATTTGTAAAGGTTGTATTTTGGGAAAGCATCTTGAGCATAAGTTTGATCAGGGGAAGGCAAGTCGAGCATCAGAAATATTGGGGTTGATTCATTCTGATATCAGTGGACCAATTCCTACCACGTCCTTGAATGGATCTTGGTATGTTCTCACTTTCATAGATGATTTTTCTAGATATACATGGGTCTTCTTCATCAAGAAAAAGTAAGAAGTCTTAGAAAAATTCACTGAATTGAAAGCACTGCTTGAGAATGCATCTGGGAAAAATATCAAATATTTTAGATCTGAAAATGGTGGGGAATATTTCAGTAATGAGTTGCTGCAAATATGTTCTTACATTGGCATTCAGATCCAACATTTAGTTCCCTACACTCCCTAGCAGAATAGTGTAGCGGAGAGAAAGGACCGCTCTTTCAAGGAGATGACTACATGCATGCTGGAAGCCAAGAGTTTGGCTAACAATTTATGGGATGAGGCCATGAATGTTTCTGCATACATTCATAAGAGAGTACCTCACTCATTCATGAAAGTGAATACCCCTTTCAAATCCTACTTTGGACACAAGTCGGATGTGTCGAATTTCAAGGTGTTTGGGTCCACTCCATGGGCTCGAATTTTTCATGATAAGAGGAAAGATTTGCAACCACAAAGTATTGAATTCTTTTTTATCGGATATCCTGAAGAATATAAAGGTTTCAAGCTATTGAATATAAGAACAAAACAAATTTTCATTGAAAGAAGTGTCCGGTTCGATGAGCCTCTTCAAGAGGTAGAACTAGTAAAGGAGAAAACTGTTGATTTTCCTTCCTATTCTGCTAAATATTTGGATGGTGAAATTGGGGGTGATGACTCTGATTTTGTACCTATGATATCTGATATCAGTGAACAGAAAACATCAGGTTTAGTATCATATTATTAATTGCAAACACATCTCCCAACTTGGGCCAGGAAGACACTTGCTTCCGCCGGTGAAAACATTGGAAATCCTGATGATCCAAGAAAACACGATCTGATTTCCAAAGAGAATATTGCACTCTCTTGTCATGATGATTTACTGTATAAAAATTGTTATTTAATGATAATTTCATATCCTAAGTCTTACTTCCATGCTCATAAATATTCGACATGGCAAGCTGCCATGGACGAAGAGTTTAATTCTCTTCGGAAAAATGCTACTTGAGAGCTAGTTCCTCTTCCACCTGGGAGGAAATTAGTTCAATGCAAGTGGGTGTTTCGGAAAAAGATTGCTGCTGATGGAACAACCTACTAATATAAGGAAAGTATGGTATAAAAAGGTTTCTCCCAGGTCCAAGGAGTCTACTACTATGATACCTTTGCACCGGTTGCAAAAATGGACTCCGTCCGCCTAGTTTTGGCAATTGCGACATCCAAGCACTAGAAAGTGCATCATATGGATGTTAAGATTTCCTTTCTAAATGGAGATATTCATGAGGAGATATACATGAAGCAACCTGAGGGATACATTTCATATCCAAATTTGGTTTTCAAATTGAAGAAGTCATTATATGGGCTAAAACAGGCCCCAAGATCATGGTATTCCAAGATGGATGCCTTCCTTCTTTCGCAAAACTTTCAAAGGTGTAAATCTGATCCGATTGTTTATCTATAGTAGTATGATGGCAATTTACTTATCATTATTTTATATTTTGATGATCTCTTGATTACTGGTAGCACACTTGCTTCCACTTCATTCATAAAAACTGCCTTCCATGATGCATTTGAGATGAGCAATTTGGGGCTCTTGAAGCAATTTCTAGGGCTTGAAATTACACCAAATTTTCATGGGATAATGGTCACTCAGTATAAATACATATCAGACTATTAATTCAGTTTAAAAGGGCTGAATGTAAGGCTGCTCCATTCCCTTTACTCTCAGGGATCAACCTTGAATAAGGAAAAAGCTCTCCACCCATGGATTGCACAATCTACCGCCAGTTGATTGGTAGCTTGCTTTATTTGACACATTCTCGGCCTGATATTTGTTATTCCATGAATGTTGTATCAAGATAAATGTAGCAACCTGATGATATTAATTGGAAGGAAACCAAGAGGATCCTCCAGTATATTCAGGGCACCAGGACCTATGACATTCACTATGCTACAGAATCTGAGCTAGAGTTGGTTGGTTACACAGATTCAGATTGGGTAGGAGATTCTATTGATGGGAAGTATACTTCTGGATATGTATTCATGTTTGGTGGTGGTCCCATTTTCTGGTCTAGAAAAAGCAAGTCTCCTTTGCATTGTCTTCAACAGAGGCCGAATACAGAGGAGCGGTGAATGCTTGCATCCACGCTGTTTGGTTGTAAGGCATTCTTTCAGAGTTTAATTTTGGTAGTTCTTTGTCTACTGTCATATTTTGTGACAATAAAAGTGATATTAATATCTACACAAATCCAGTTACCAGGAAGAGGACCAAACATGTAGAGATACACATGCACTACATCAAAGAGTTGGTGCATGATAGGACCATTGTTTTGCAGTACTGCCCTACTGATGAGAAGATTGTAGACATCCTCACCAAGAGATTTTCAGAGAACAATTTCACTTACCTCCATTCACTGTTAGGGGTGACTTTATCAGGGTGATCAGATTACTTCTCTAGTGTTTAGCTTGAGGGGGGGGGTTTCCCCACTATATTTTCCCTCTTTCATCACTTAGATTTATTTTTAAACATTGTTTGAGTTACATTATTATACAGGGTGACCTATGGCATTTGTTGTCGGGGCCCTAGAATTTCATGCATTTTATTTTTACTTCTCTTGAGTATATCTTAAGGGGGGTGTTGGAGTCATTTAGCCAACATGCACATGTATTTGGTCAATTTTGGCCTATTTACCCACTATCCTAAGTTTAATTGACTTACTTGGCATCAGATGAGCACACTATAACATTAGGATGAGCACACCCATTCCTTCCTTCAATCAAGGATGCCAACTAATCCTTCACCTTCAATCAGGGACATTAACTGGGCTTCCTCCTTAAATCATGGAGGCTAACTAGGATTCCTCCTTCAATCGGGGAGCAATTATGGGGTGAATTGAGTGTCATAAGTGCACCTAATTTCTAACTGATTGTTGTTTCACCTAACAATCAGTTAAGATAAGTTGTAAAGGCGTCTCCATCTATTATTTGTCTATTTTTGGCCAATATTTATGAACTGGAGTCAACACTGGCGCCTACAACCACTTCTAATGACAAGTGTCACTTCAGTTAACTCCATTGGAGCTACTTGGAGTTATGGATGCACTACCTCCTTGAGTTGGACATGCAGTTACATGTGTTGAGTCACATTCATTTAAACTCAGTAACCTATTGCACTCCGATTTAGTTAGGACTTAGTGTGAGAGTCAATTATGGATTAGATCAATGGTTAACTAGGTGTGCCGATTGTGGTTGACATTCAGTTAAGCTACACCCATCCATGCAACTCAAATGCTCTCCTTGAGTATTCAAATTGTCTTGGTATTCATGCATTATGCATGACATTGTATTGTACTATCATTCTATTATTGATTATATAGGGTCTACAAACTCTTATTGCAGTACCGTTACAGCATTTGATGTCTAATTTGTCTTGAATCACTTGTAAGACTATGTTTAGTCCCTAGATTACTGTGACAGAATTAATATCCCTTCAGTAGCAGCTGATAAACCAGGAGGTCGTAGCCTCATTCCAGTGGTAGCTAGTAAATAGGGTGGCGTAGCATCCTTTCAGTAGTAGTTGATAAACGAGGGGGTCGTAGCCTCCTTCCAGTAGTTGCTACTAAATAGGGTGTAATACCATTCTTATCTGTAGCCGCAGACAAAACTATTTGTAAATAACAATTTTGCAGTAATAGGACGTATTGGTGGTTTACCCTATTGGGCTTCCACATTAAAATTGTGTTCTGTGTATTCTTGTTGTTATGTATATTTAATGATAGATTTAAAAAGTGGTTAAATTAGTAAAAGGTTAAACAATACTGATTCACCCCACATTTTAGTATTGAACAATAAACCAACAATATGTTGCATTAGGATATTTCCAAACATCTATGCAGGGTTAATAAATAATCGAATGTTGAATCATAGTGAAAGGAGTGGTATCTTCAACCATGGTAAAACATAGTGGACAAAAGTGAATGACATGAGGAAACAATAATTTTTTTATTGAATTTTATTAATAGGTTATGTGTCAAGAAAGGAGATGTTGTTTGAATATGAATAGAAGGAGATAGTTCTTCTTGTTTAAATATTTTATATGAATGATTTAATATGGTTATGTGACATGGAAGGAGATGTTAATTCAATATGAATTAGAGGAGATGTTGTTTAAATATGGTTATTCTAGTTAAATTATTTAATATGGTTATTTCATTAAGAGGTTATCTCGCATGGAAGTTGGTTTTTTTTGCAAATTTATGTGAAGGGTGTGGAAGTTGGGTTGTTTGCACATTTATGTTATTTTATTGAGATGTTATGTGACATGGAAGTTGGTTTGTGTTGGACCTACGGGAATTCAGGCAGAATTCAGTTGGAATTATGACTAAGTATGAAAAGAGTCAGGTTGGGGAAAGGAAGAAAGAAGTTGTGCTAGAAGTAGAAGGAGGAAGGAAGGAGTTGCGACATAAGAGGCAATGGAATAAAATAGTAGACATGAAGAGAAGTTGTGACTGGAAGAGAAGTCACAGCAGGAAGATAAGCTGCGGCAAGAAGAGAAGCCACGACAGAAGGAAAATATGCGACAAGAGGAGCAACGACTACGGAAATCATGTTAGAAGGTGTACAATGGCGCAACGGCTAGAAAGCAACCGTAAGAAAGATCGTGGGTACGAGGTCGACTAGAGTCAGTGCATGTCGCACATACGAAAACATATTTGTAATTCGACTTGTTAGTGCCATCTACTGACATGTGTTGATAGAATAGGAATGAAAATTTGTTGGCTAACTATATGAATTGGTTTGAGAGCGACATGTAAGAGTCTATAAGAAGGAAGAACCCATGTTGTGTGTAAGTTAATGAATTAGTTACTTGGTTACTTACTTGCTAGTTTCTTACCGAGTTATTGTTGTTCTTACATAGTCTTTCAACAAAGAGTCAGTCAGTTGGTTGTTGAAGAATCGAAGAAGTCTATAGCTAAGTGTGCATAGTTGTAGAGAAGGTCAGGTTGATATAGGATATGTGTGGATCAATAGTAGGGTCGACGAGTCAGGATTTGTAGATTTATAAAGAATTCGATTCGATCCAGGCTATGTGCGCATCACCAGTAGATTTAAGTTGAGAAGAACCAACAATACAAGATTAGAGAGCATGAGAGGAGAGATAATTTCTATAGAGAAGAGAATAATATCTAAACAGAGTTTGTAGTTCAGTACATAGACAAAAATGTGCCATATATTTCTCATGTCAGATGAAGAGATCCTTTGTGGTTTTTCCCAAATGGGTTTCCACGTTAATTCTTGTGTCAAATGTGTAAATGATGAATGTATTTGAGTCACATGTATGTTGTTTTGAATGAATGTTTATGTATTTGCTTATAAATTGAGTTATATGCATATATTGCACTGAGTTAGTTACAATTTCCAATACTCCATGATATTTACTCTTATAGTATATGTTGATGTTTGAATAGAGTCACATTGTAACTATGCATAAATAATAGAAGTAATCCACCCCCTTGGCTTTGGTTGAGTGCCTTGGTAGAATCCCAAGGTAAGAGAAATACCCCACCCAACTGTGGAAACCTGGTTATGGTAGTTACCCATAAGCGAGATATCTCAGATGAGACGAAATTTGCGTCGCAGGTGCTATCGACTGAGCCTTTCTCTGTCAGGATGATATCTTGGGATTTGTTGTGGACAAAGGAGGGACTGAACCTCAGTTGAAGAACAAAAAGAGAAGAGACAAGATTTAAACAAATGGTTTTGTTTTCAGGACCGTGAATCATTGTCGTGAGGGATATGTTGTGGCATCTAACGAATCCTGAAATCCAATATTGGGTGGATTTTAAAGCATTAAAATTTGCGCAAGAAGAGAGTAAAGTACATTGGTGGAATCCAGCATAGTGGTTAGGCCGATACCTTTATAAGGATATTCATGAAATTTTATTTTCTGAGTCTCCTATTGTCTTGCATGAGTGGTTATCGAAGTTAGCCACCCAACAAAAAAAATTTCAAGGAGGAGAACTGACAGAGTGGAATCCTCAGTTGATTCGATGACTAAAGAGTGTTAGCAACCTTGTTTCAAGAGATGTTGATTTTTGGGTAGATAGTATTTTACAAGGTTATATCACTAAGTTTGTTGTCGAAATAATAACCTCATATAGTGAGGCGGAAATAAATTTTTTCCAAGGACCCCGAGGAAGATACTTGTCATCTTTAAAAACTTGGATAAAGATGCTCATATGCGAAAAAGGAATCCTAAGAATGTGATAGTTCAAAGAACTATGTGCATAAAATTGGATATGTTGCAGACAAGATGTGTGAAAAATGGAGCAAGCTAAGTGGAAATGTTCCCTGGTGATAGTGGAATTGAAATATAGGTCGAATATTTGAGAAGTTGAAGAATATTTCGATAAGGGAAGAGAAGGAAAACTATGTCATGAAGAGGATTCTATAGTACGACTAGAGGAGAATACTACAAGCTCACGTCGCACATTGATGAAGGTTCTTGCGAAGAAGAATAAGAAGAAGCAGCTCCAAACCCAAAGCACGAGTACGATACCCATTTGACATGGTGCAAATTAAAATAGAGGTAAGATCAAGAAACTCATCTCCAAGTGGTTTTGTAAATACAAGTAGTACTAACACTATGAATAACAGATAAGGGAGTTCGACTTGTCAAATTATTTTCCCAATCATACTAGAAGTTAACATAATGGATGGGACTGATATTAAGTTGCCAATATTTAATTGAAATGGGTGAGAAGACCCAAAGAAACATTGGTTTCTCTGCGAAGCTGTGTGGACCATGCGGTAGGTCCAAGATGAAGCAATTAAACAAGAGAAACTGATAATAAGCTTGAGAGGTCATGCTCCATATTGCTATATGAATTTTTCCATAGTTCCAGTAGGAGTTGCGCAGAAAACATTCGACAAAATTTTATTGGGAAGGATAAATGAGTTCATAAAGTTGAAATCCGAGTCGTAATGCATCACAAAAATCAAAGAAATCGAGCAGTTTCCTATAGAGTCTATCTGGGACTTTGACCAAATATTTAAGACATTGATGGACAAACTATGTTTTCAGATGTCGGTGTACAAAAAAAGGAATGGTTCATTGTCACGTTTTTGCAACACACTCGAATCCCATTAATGCAACATAAAATAGTCACAGACTGAATCCCTGGAGACAACCATGAAGTTAGAGTCCTCACTGGTTGGAGAAACTACCATAGGAATGATGCAAATTCACTCACACCTAGATAACCTTATGATGCAACTCCAAGACATTAAGAAGGAAGAGAAATTTAGGAAGAACTATGGTGTACAAGGTGCAGAACAGAGGGGCACCATAAAGATAATTTCCTAGTGCTCATGAATTATGTCACAGCGAGAGCGTCGAACCCAATAAATACGTAAAGGATTCCTTGGTGTTGGATATGTCAGAATCGAGGCCATCAGTGGAAAGAACATTTGTACTCGCTGAATATTCTAAGTGCACTCGCTAGTTTGTATTGTACATTTTGTAAATTTGTAGGGAATTTTGAGAAAGATTGCAAAGTGTTTCAGCTGCTGCAAGAGAAGACGGTGGACACGTACTTAATGAAGACTAATGAGTAGATGCAAGCTGAGAGAGCATAAGCTCAATATCAGCCTACTCAATATCCACCACCTCAATATCAACAACCACAATATCCTATGCCACAATATCAACAAAATTAGTATCGTCCACAACAATAATACCCTCAACCTACGAGGGGTGGAAATTTTCGAGGTCGAGGACAACAACAATGGGGACAAGGATTTGGTCGAGGAAGAGGAAAAATGATATGTTATAACTGTGGACAACCGAGACACTTTGTTTGATATTGTGTGAGTCCTACGAAGGCATGCTCGTGTTGTAAAGCATTTGACCATAATGTTGAACAATGTTCATAATTAATTGTAGATTGGCAGGCTCGAATGGTGGGAAATCCCAATCCTATGCAGAATCTTAACCTGAATCCTAATCGTAACATCTAGATGATATTATTGATCCAAGAGAAGTAAACATTACTGTTTTCACATAAAGAGGTGCTACGACTGGAGAATACCAAGATACGTATCAAGAACAACCTCAGGTGCGACCGAGGACACAAAAGAAAGTACCACTTGATGTCCAAAATTTAAAGGAAGTATTCTTGGACGTATGACAGGAATTTGTCGAAAAGAATCAAGGATCAACGCTCGAAAGGCTGATACTGCAAATGCTTGAGAAATTTGATTGGCTATTGCAAAAGAAACTTATAGGAGAGGTTAGTATGCTTCAAGATATTTTAAAAAGTTTCTTATCGCTAATCAATGATAAAGATGTTGTCACAGAATTGACAGCGTTGATAAAATAAACTGAAGAAAAGAGATGACCACAAAGAAGAGTCAATCATGTGGGAAAAAAATCAAAGATTGATCATGAATTGTGAATGAATACCCAAATAAGAGACTATGATATGGATTATGTCATTTTAGATCTGGGCTCTCATGTTAATATTTTGAAAACAAAGACATGGGAAGGCATGGGAAAACCGTGATTGTATTGGTCTCCCATTCAACTCAGCTTGACAAACTAGTCAAAGGTCCTACCTATTGGTCAATTGAATCAAGTACCTATTGAGGTGAGGGCCTAAAAACATATGCAGATTTGTAATTGATCGACATTGTCGATGACACAAATCCATATCCGACACTTTTGGGTATCGATTGGGAAATATAAAACCATACCATTATAAACTTCAAGTGAAGAATATTGTCATTTGAAGATTCAGAGATAAGAGTGGTCACACCAATTCATCCAATGGATGGACAGAGATATGTTGAACTAGTGCACAGTGAAGGACAAGTTGATTATCTGGATCACATATATAATTCCATGTCTTCGTGAAAGGACTAGGTCAATCCAACAGTTGATGGAAATTTGAGTTGGAGGAGTGTTAGCTCCTGTACATCTTATTCAGGTGAAGCATTAGAAAATTGGTAGAATTAAATGCGTTATCTATTATAAGGTTTGCAAGAATTACACAATCTGTGCAATGGGTAGGAGCTAAGGCATGTGAGCTACCTACATACGAAGGTTTACCTAACATTGCATCTTTTCTAGCATAATTTGAAGCAAAAGTTATACAATTGCAACGATTGTCTTCCTTGAACTTTTTGCTAAAAACTACACTTGCTAGATGGTGGGGTACACATAAAAAATCTATCTCCGAATGGCTGCAATGTATAAGATTGCTACAGATCATATTTGGAGAAGAAATAAGTTATAATAATACAAAATATACAGGATTGACAGATCCTATCGAACATATTGAGTATTGTCGTGCGACATGGAAAGTATATCCGCGACAAGAATGGGTTCATCACTTTGTACATATGTTGGATATGATACCAAGAAATTGGTATACATTAGTAGAGTTGCGACAAGGAACTATTGATTGGGAATAATTATCTACTACTTTTACACATATATTTGAGTTTACATATGACTATCCTTTGATTGATATTGCATTGCAAGTGATGAAGACATAGATATTTGAAGAAATCCCTGTTGCAGCGATGAAATTCCAACAATATAGCACAACAATGCACCATTGGATGGAATGTTACAATGTGACAGGAGAACCAGATGATGATGACTGGCCCAATGTAAACATATCTGAATCGGAAGGTATGCACACAGTGGAGGGACTTGGTAGTTCTAGCGACCAATTCCCGAGTCCACTCAAAATAAAGAAAGTTAATATTGGCGCCCAAGCTAGCTCTTGGGTAGGGGTGAGGTGCATGGTTGTAACACAAGGCTTAACAAAAGGCCAAATCCCATCACACCAGTAAAAAGAACACAATCGAACCTTAGCACAACACTATAAAAAATAATACTTCCAAATCAAATGTCAACCTCTTTTTTCATAACCACACACCATAGATGCACACATTAAAGGAAAATATGGATCAATGCATAGCATGATGTTAGATGCTACATGGCATTGGTTCAATTCTTAAGAAATGTAATGTTCAATAACACTGTGATGCTATATTGCAAATAGGCTTAACCCAAAGCATTTTAAACTATGAAATTAAAACAAATAAGTAAGTCTAGAAACAAAGTTATTTAATATCTTGTGTGATTTCTCCAACTAGTCTATGACTAGCACAACCACAAGTAAAGTGGTGGGTGAAGGCCAATAGGCGCAACCAACTACTTTGTTTTGTGGAGATGTTTGGCGGTTAAACAAAGACTAAACATTAAATTAATTACCACATTGTTATAGTTATCCAGTTATGGTATAATATACACATTAAACTAATGAATATAAATATAAAACAAATACTTTTTAATTAAAAAAAACTGATATGAAAAAAAAACTCATATCGGCTTAAAACTGAACCTTATTATTTAAATCTTAATCAAGATGTGTTTACTTGCATAACAAGATGTGACAACCATGAAATGAATTTTAGTTGTATGCTTGTTACAACCAAGTTAATCTTGTTGATCCCCTCAAAGAAGTCCAAAATCCAAAAAATTATCTAAAAGCCTATCGACTTAAAAATGCATATTTTTGGTAGTAAGTTCAACACTTTTAAATGTCAAAAGGTCAAAATCCATTAGAACATCAAAAACATGAAGTAGTTATGAAAGCCAAAACCCCACAAGAGCAAATGGGACACCCACAATTGCCAACACCACAAGAAACCCTACGAAACCTCTAGCCACAAGACTAATACAAACAATACAATAAAACCCTAACTGAAAGGTCGTTGAAAATGATACTCCAAAGCAAGAGCTCAAACACCAAACCTCACCAAAAACAAGACTATCGACAAGAATAGAATGAAAACCAAACATAAATACCAACCTCATCCATGGCAAAAGATCAAAACCCACCACAACACCCACAAACACCAAACCTCAACAAAACAAGACCAACAACAAAAATACAATGAAAGCCTAGCATAAACACCAACCTCCTCTATGCCCCTCAACTCAACCCCCACCCTCCCCCCCAAAAAAAACCACAAGCACGAACACTTCCACAATCTCGAACTATTGCCATAGGTCTTAATCAGAAAGCCGAAAGTCCACCACGACAACAAAGAACACTCCAGAAAATGTCAAATAATACCAATCACAATGCATCTAATGCTTAAATGTTAGAATTAGACTCCCGAACATCTGAGTCATAATAACACTACTTACATGCACTCAACACCAGTGGCAAGCATATAACACAAGAACAGTAACGAAGAGGAAGAACGCTTCAGACAAGAAACAAGAAGACGAAAAACACACCATGTGAGTAGAATGACGAAGAACACGACAATGCAAAAGGAAACCAATCACCGCCACTACCTCCGCTCTAAGCCAAGGTACCGTCTGTGGAGCCAATCAGAGTTTATAAAAGCCAAGTTACACAAATACCGAGTAGGATAAAAGACAGGAGCTGTCTAACTGCGAAGATTTTGACTTTTCTGTTGATTTTCTGTTCGAATTAAGTGAATTTAACTCATAAAATCTTATAATTTTTGTTGTGCAGAAATGAAATCACATGACAAGAAAGCTTCAAGCACCCACACTCTATAAGATCTAGCAATGATTTTGTACTTTTTGAAAATTCTATGAAGATAATAATAACCTGCTTGAAATAAGGAAAAAATAGTCCCCTAACAACTGGTAAAAGACAAGTAAAAAAACGCCCCACTTTTCAGCTGAAATTTTGATACAAACAGGGTTATATTATTCTTGGAAACTACTATTTATGCAATTTCCCAATTTTATTAATCAGATTTATCTGTCTTGTATTAAAGGATCAAATTTAAAACTATTTAGATAGCAGAAATTGTGATTTTAGCGGTTTAAATTGTTATGCAATTTCCCAATTTTATTAATGTATTAAAGGATCAAGTTTAAAACTATTTAGATAGCAGAAATTGTGATTTTAGCCGTTTAAATTGTTATTTCAGCATTGTTGAATTCCGACGAGTTGGAAGCTTTTTTTGTTCAGCACTTATACTGCTCGCTAAACATTCCTCATTATCGACTAATTTTTAATGAACATTCATCAAAATTGTTCAAAGGAATTGATATTTCAACAATTTTATTACCTATTTTACAAGTTGAGCACTAAAAATTAGAATTTCAGGCTGATTTGGTTTGCAGGACTCCGGCCGGTTGGGGGCGTTTTTGTTGGGGAATTTTGAAAAGCCAAGTTGAACACATGTATATAGTAGGACAGTGCAGCATCAAATTAATGGAGTAAGTTAGCTATGGAGCAATCCTCCCTCATCGGATGGAGGAGGAGCAAAGTTAACGTTGACTTTGCTCCTCCTCCATCCCATGGAGGGAGGATTGCTCCATAGCTAGCTCACTCCCAAATTAATCGCATGAAGCGATCATTATATTCCCGAAGGGACATCATTAACTCCCGGCGACGTCACAATCCAGGCCTGCGCCTTGGAACGTTGGAAGCCCCATTTACTTGAAATTAAGCAAACGTGACAAGAAAGTGAGGCATTTCATTTCAGACACTTCTGTGACCGGATGATGATTTTCATGGAAACCCCATGTTTATCTGTCTATTCAATATGATCCGTGTATAAATGTACATCATACATGTTTAAGCTTGAAGGCGTCGACAGACCCGTCACTAATTCAGACAGCCAGCCAGCCAGCCACCTCCCAGTTCCAAATATAAAAGGACGACCGTTCTTCAAAGTTGTAAATGTACATCATACATGTTTAAGCTTGAAGGCGTCGACAGACCCGTCACTAATTCAGACAGCCAGCCAGCCAGCCACCTCCCAGTTCCAAATATAAAAGGACGACCGTACTTCAAAGTTGGCACCAGAGGATCGTGATTTTATGTTCTCTCACTTCAATTCAATACGATAAGTATTCTGTGTGTGTATGAAATTTGAATGAACGTGTTTAAGGTGATGAGATGGACAGAAGCACTTCGCAGTTGGATCTCAATCAGCTTTAAATCTAATGGCTACCAAAATACCAGCTCCAACATTCAGCGCTGTTCTAGGGTGTTTATTGTAGCCAGGGATCGAATTTGAAGGGCAGGCTCCATTTCACTTGAGAAATTGAACCCTTCAATGTTGACATGTAAAAATAAATCATTCTTTTTATTTGAAAATGTAAGTGTAATAGATTTTCATTTTTATTATTATTATTAAAAACAGTGCTTAGAAAAAAATGGCATTAAAAAGAAATCCCAAGTGATTCAACATTTATATGGAATTAGCTGGGTAAACCATGTACATGATGATTTATCAAGTCCAATTTTTTTTATTTTTTAGGGGATTACTCAAGAGTCAGTATAGAGGAGGAGAGACTAAAATAAAGGATGAGAATGAAAAACATGTAGGGGTGATGGAATATGAGATTGGGAAAAAACCCATTTAGAAAGAGATTGGTGCACTTGTTTTGTTAATGTGAACATAGCTATAACCCTTAGGAGCATTGGTTTTTTTGTATTGCATTGTTATTTGGCCTAATTATTTTGTGAAGGGAAATGTTTTTTTCTATTTATGGGAAAGATGTTTGTTTCCTATTATGGGAAAGTGATTAGAGTAGTTGAAAAATACTTATCTGAATGCATAATATGAAATTGGGGATGAAAGTAGCCTCATGGGGTACTAAAGCTTATTTGTGTTTAGAATTGTTTTGGGAAGAGCTGCACTATTAGAAGTGCTATGTTACAAGGCCAAAAGAGATCCGACATTAGATTCCTAACATTAATAAGAAAAACTAAAAAGTTTATTTTTGTCTAGTGCCAACTTATCCACCTAAAACTAGTGTACTTCTAACATTATACATCCCTCAGATATTTAAAATTGTTGATACTTTTCCATGACATTTTACCTTACATGTGTTTGAAATAAACTTTTCTACATGCTATTAAAATCATTGTATTATTATCTTTCCAACTAAAAACATAAGTTTGTCCAATCTACATTTCCATTAACATAAAAAAAGTTACAAATTCCATCACAAATCTAATTGATATGTTTGTCCATAATCTTAGGGGGAGATATGTTGATAGGGGAGTTGTCAGAAAGTAGAAAGACAGTAAATCCTATATCAAAATAGGTACAACATTAGCATAACAAGTTATCCTTTGTCATTGTTGTCAAAGGGGGAGAATGTTTAGAGGTTGCCATCAATGCCAAAGGGGGAGATTGTTGGGTATATAGTTGTCATTGAGGTCAAAGGTGTTCATGAATAACAAAGAAATAACTAGTGGATATGGTGGCAGACTGAAGGTTGCAGGTATCCATAATAACAAAGGAATAACCCTATTACAGGTTGCAGGTTGCAAGGTGAATGACAAACGAATAACCCTATACCAAGTTGAACGACAGAGATCGATCATCCAATGTTGTTGCTGAATGAAATAGCGCAGAGGTTAAACACGTACGAAGTGATAAAGTTCCGTAAATGATTAAGATTGGACGGCAGAGGTTAGTCCTGCCCTAGATCCAGTAGCTGAGGATCAGTTCCGCAAAAGATAGGAGGAAGGATGAAGTTCTGCAACAATCAAGATAAGATGACTTATATTAGTCCCACACTAGATCTAACGATTAAGGATTAATTTCGACAGTCAGGTGGAAAATCCAAACTTCCGTAAAACATCAAGATCATATGGTTGAGATTAGTTCCGCTAAAAGAGATCAACGGTGTGGAAGAAAAAATGTGGAAGTAACGTTTAACAATTTTATGAACCCGCAATCCAGAAGATCGAAGGTCACGAAAGAATCCGCAAGAGATCAATGATGCAGAAGATAGCTTGCGGAAAGAAGCTTATGGAAAGGAGCTTGCGGAAAGTCGAGATACGATTTGAGGGAATATCGCATCCTGCATCCCTCAATCTGGAGATCGATGATCAAGAAAACGCTCAAAGAAGATTAAGGGTGGGGAATCATTGAGGTAGAAATTTGGTGAGGAAATGCGATTTCGAGGGAGGAATTTGTGTGCTAGATTGATTATGGAGAAGGAGATTGCAAAAGCACTAGAAAATGTTAAGTCGAGCTGCGGAAATGAATTCTGAGGTGCTGAATGAATGAAATGGTGTGGAAGAATGTTCTGGTTCAATATTTACATGTAGTAAAGATTTCCTGCAATCCTTACAAGTGATTCCCGCAAGTATGAAGAGATTATACACCATTATTGGAAGAGTATATGATAGTGTTAATTTTAATAATTAAATGTTCATAAACAAAATTATGAAAAGTGTGGTTATCAGATTTGAAAGGGCATGTTTGTGAAAGGGTGTGTTTCAAGAACAATACGTCTGAAGGAAACGTGAAGATAATTATACGCAGAAGTATGAGTGAGAGAAGTGTCTTGAGGTCGTGATCAGAAAATCAGAAACAGAGATCAGTGGGTGTGACAGAGTATGGAGGGAAAAGAAATCTAGTATATTACAGAAAACATATTAGGGTGGCAGGGTGGTGCTAGGGCAGGAAACAAGCCAGCAGGGGGTTGTTGCTTCCTTCCAGCAAAAGATGGTAAATAGGGTGTAAGAGCATCCCGTCAGTCGTAGCTGATAAAATAGGGTGTCGTAGCATCCCTTGTTGGACTCATTTACCCAACATGCACACTTATTTGGTCAATTTTGGCTTATCTACCCACTATCCTAAGTTTAATTGACTTACTTGGCATTAGATGAGCACACTATGACATTAGCATGAGCACACCCATGCCTTCCGTCAATCAAGGGGTCCAACTAAGCCTTCACCTTCAATCAGGGAGGTTAACTGGGCTTCCTCCTTCAATCAGGGAGGCTAACTAGGTTTCCTCCTTCAATCAGGGAGCAATTATGGGGTGAATTGAGTGTCATAAGTGCACCTAATTGCTAACTAATTGTTGTTTCAGCAAACAGTTAGTTAAGTTAACTTGTAAAGGTGCCTCCATCTATTATTTGTCTATTTTTGGCCAATATTTATGAACTGGAGTCAACACGGGTGCCTACAACCACTTCTGATGACAAGTGTCACTTCAGTTAACTCCATCGGAGCTACTTGGAGTTATGGATGCACTACCTCCTTCAGTTGGACATGCAGTTACATGTGTTGAGTCACTTTCAGTTAGACTCAGTCATCTATTGCACTCTGATTTAGTAAGGACTTAGTGTGAGAGTTAGTTATGGACTAGATTAGTGGTTAACTAAGTGTGCCGATTGTGGGTGACATTTAGTTAAGCTACACCCATCCATGTAATTCGAATGACCTCCTTGAGTATTCAAATTGTCTTCGTATTCATGTCTTCTGTATGACATTGTATTGTACTATCATTCTATTATTTATTATACAGGATTCAAACTCTTATTGCAATACCGTTACACCATTTGACGTCTAATTTGTCTTGAATTGCTTGTAATACTGTGTTTAGTCCCTAGATTACTATGAGATAATTAATATGGTATTAGTGGTCATGGAGGGACGAAGCTCATTCTTCATGAGAACATGAATTTTTCCAGATTTAGCATGCAAATTGAGCAAAATCTCAAATTCTAGCACTGCACCAGAAGTCGAAGGTTTACAACTTAATACCCCAAGTAAAGGAATTGTTGATCAAGTTTGCTTGATCAATTATGTTGGGTGTGATGAAAACCTGAAATGTGTAGGCTGACCAACCTTACAATGACTTTTTTGTGTTTATTGTAGGTTTTTACAGGTTCACTGCATTCGCTACAATAGTTTGATATGGCTTCTTCTATACATCATTTGACTCCTTTCAACTATCACCAGTGTAAAGGAGACATGGAGATCCAGGTACATGCCAGAGGAATCTACCGGGTCACTATGGATATAGAAGAAGAGCCTAATAATGTTGTGGACAAGGCTATATTTTTGAATAAGACAGATGAAGCCTATGATTTCTTTTGTCTCTCTATCTCCAAGGATATTCTATTCCACCTCTCGGGATTGAAGTCTCCGAAAGAGATTTGGGAACACCTTGCCTCCTTATATGGAAAAAAGGATGATTTCATGGTTTATCAGCTTGAAAACGAGTTGATGTCTCTTCAACTTGGAAATTTCGAGACCCTTAATGACTTTTTCACAAAATTCAAGCATATAGTCCTTCTATTGAAGTAGTGTGAGGTGAAGAAATAGGATGATCAACTCATCCTCGCCATTCTCTCAAAACTTGGAGCCAACTATTCAGTATTTGTTTCTACTTTTCGTGCTGGGAAGATCACAACCTCAGGATGGAAGATGCCTACACTCAATGGCTTCATTGAGTCCCTAATAGAAGAGGATGATAATCTTGTCCAGATCGAGATCATCAGATCCTCCCTTGATCAATCCCTTCTTGCTTCGAGGCCTAAGGATCCAAAGGATAAAGGAAAGTAGCAGAAGAATGCAAAAACTAAATTCAAAGCTCCAAAGCCTAAAGTTCAAAACCAACAAAATGAAGAGCCTTCCAGCTCGAAGAAACAAAAGAACAAAGGAAACCATGGGAAAGAGAAAGTAAAGTGTTCATACTGCGGGAAAAGATTCCACCCTGAACATGCTTGCATGAAGAAGAAACTTGATGAAGCTAATTCTCTCCTTGAGAGAAATAAAATCAATCTTCCAGAAATATTTTGGAGGAAAGACAATCAAGATCGGGAATACCAGCAAGAAAGGGAACATGGTCTCATGGAAAGCACCTCGAAGTACAAAGCTCTTATCATAGACTCTGGAGCTTCGAATCACATGATGGAAAGCAGAGATTCCTTCTCTTCCTTAAACATCGACAAAAGCATTCCCATCCACATGGGAGATGACTCTACCATCATTTCAAAAGGACAAGGTACAAAATATCTTGAGCATGGAAGTTTTCTCAATGTTCTGTATGTACCCTTTGTTTCCTCCAACCTCTTGAGTGTCTATTTGATGACTCATACTGGAGTGCCCAAGAAAGTAACCTTCAGCCCAGATGATGTAGAAATTACTAAAATTTCATCTAGAAAACTTGTTACAGCAGGCTTAGCAAACCATCATGCTAAAGCCTATGAGTTTTCCCATTTTGTAGCGGATGCAAAGTCGGCCACTCTTCTGAATCGTGGAAATGAGGTCAATAGACTATGGAACGAGAGATTCCTCCATCTAAAATTCAAGTACTTGCAGCAATTACAGAAAAAAATCCATGGTTGAAGGCCTCCCGGTCATCAAAGCTACCACCGAAATTTGTAAAGGCTGTATTTTAGGAAAGCATCTTGAGTATAAGTTTGATCGAGGGAAGGCAAGCCGAGCATCATAAATATTGGGGTTGATTCATTCTGATATCAGTGGACCAATTCCTACCACGTCCTTGAATGGATCTTGGTATTTTCTCACTTTCATAGATTATTTTTCTAGATATACATGGGTCTTCTTCATCAAGAAAAAGTAAGAAGTCTTAGAAAAATTCACTGAATTGAAAGTACTGCTTGAGAATGCATCTGGGAAAAATATCAAATATTTTAGCTCTGAAAATGAAGGGGAATGTTTCAGTAATGAGTTTCTGCAAATATGTTCTTACATTGGCATTCAGATCCAACATTTAGTTCCCTACACTCCCTAGCAGAATGGTGTAGCAGAGAGAAAGGACCGCTCTTTCAAGGAGATGACCACATGCATGCTGGAAGCCAAGAGTTTGGCTAAACATTTATGGGATGAGGCCATGAATGTTTCTGCATACATTCATAACAGAGTTCCTCACTCATTCATGAAAGGGAATACCCCTTTCGAAGCCTACTTTGGACACAAGTCGGATGTGTCGAATTTCAAGGTGTTTGGGTCCACTGCATGGGCCCGAATTCCACATGATAAGAGGAAAGATTTGCAACCACAAAGTATTGAATTCTTTTTTATTGGATATCCTAAAGAATATAAAGGTTTCAAGCTGTTGAATATCATAACAAAAAAAAATTTCATTGAAAGAAGTGTCCGGTTCGATGAGCCTCTTCAAGAGGTAGAACTAGTGAAGGAGAAAACTGTTGATTTTCCTTCTTATTCTACTAAATATTTGGATGGTGAAATTGGGGGTGATGACTCTGATTTTGTACCTATGATATCTGATATTAGTGAATAGAAAACATCAGGTTCAGAATTATATTCTAAAGTTCAAACACATCTCCCAACTTGGGCCAGGAAGACACTTGCTTCCGCCGGTGAAAACATTGGAAATCCTGATGATCCAAGAAGAACACGGTCTGATTTCCAAAGATAAGGTATTGAGCTCTCTTGTCATGATGATTTTCTGTCTGAAACTTGTTATTTAATGATAATTTTATATCCTAAGTCTTACTACCATTCTTAGAAAGATCCGACATGGCAAGCTGCCATGGACGAAGAGTTTAATTCTCTTCAAAAAAATGCTACTTGGGAGCTAGTTCCTCTTCCACCTTGGAGGAAATTAGTTCAATGCAAGTGGGTGTTTCGGAAAAAGGTTGCTGCTGATGGAACAACCTGATAATATAAGGAAATGATGGTAGAAAAAGGGTTCTCCCAATTCCAAGGAGTGGACTACTATGAGACCTTTGCATTGATTTTAAAAATGGACTCCATCCGCCTAGTTTTGGCAATTGTGGCATCCAAGCACTGGGAAGTGCATCATATGAATGTTAAGATTTCATTTATACATGCATATATTCATGAGGAGATATACATGAAGCAACCTGAGGGATACATTTCAGATCTAAATTTGGTTTTCAAATTGAAGAAGTCATTATATGGGCTAAAACAGGCCCCAAAATCATGCTATTCCAAGATGGATGCCTTCATTCTTTCGCAAAACTTTCAAAGGTGTAAATCTGATCCGAATGTTTATCTATATCAGTATGATGGTAATTTACTTATCGTTGTTTTATATATTGATGATCTCTTGATTACTGGTAGCACACTTGCTTCCACTTCATTCATAAAAACTGCCTTCCGTGATGCATTTGAGATGAGCGATTTGGGGCTCTTGAAGCAATTTCTAGGGCTTGAAATTACACCAAATTTTGATGAGATAATGGTCACTCGGTATAAATACATATCATACTATTAATTCAGTTTAACATGGCTGAATTTAAGGCTGCTCCATTCCCTTTCCTTTCAGGGATCAACCTTAAAGAAGGAAAAAGCACTATGACCCATGGATTGCACAATCTACTGCCAGTTGATTGGTAGCTTGCTTTACTTGACACATTCTCGTCCTGATATCTATTATGCTATGAATGTTTTATCAAGATAGATGCAACAGCCTGATGATCTTAATTGGAAGGAATCCAAGAGGATCCTCCAGTATATTCAGGGCACCAGGACCTACGACATTCACTATGCTGCAGAATTTGAGCTAGAGTTGGTTGGTTACACAGATTCAGATTGGGAAAGAGATTATATTGATCAGAAGTCTACTTTCGGATATGTATTCATGTTTTGTGGTGGTCCCATTTTCTGGTTTAGAAAAATCAGGTCTCCATTGCATTGTCTTCAGCAGAGGTCGAGTACAAAGGAGTGGTGAATGCTTGCATCCAAGCTGTTTGGTTGCAAGGCATTCTTTTAGATTTTAATTTTGGTAGTGCTTTGTCTACTGTCATATTTTGTGACAATCAAAGTGATATTAATATCTACACAAATCTAGTTACCAGGAAGAGGACTAAACATGTAGAGATACACATGCACTACATCAGAGAGTTGGTGCATGATAGGACCATTGTTTTGCAGTACTGCCCTACTGATGAGAAGATTGTAGACATCTTCACCAAGAGATTTTCAAAGAATAATTTCACTTACCTCCATTCAATGTTGGGGGTGAGTTCATCAGGTTGATCAGATTACTTCTCTAGTGTTCAGCTTGAGGGGGGTGTTTCCCCACTGGGTTTTCCCTCTTTCATCACTTAGATTTATTTTTTAGAATTGTTTGAGTTACATTATTGTACAGGGTGACCTATGGCCTTTGTTGGTGGGGCCCTAGAATTTCATGCATTTTATTTTTACTTCTCCTAAGTATAGATTAAGGGGGGGTGTTGGAGTCATTTAGCCAACATGCACACTTATTTGGTCAATTTTTGGCCTATTTACCCACTATCCTAAGTTTAATTGACTTACTTGGCATCATATGAGCACACTAGAACATCAGCATGAGCACACCCATGCCTTCCTTCATTCAAGGATTCCAACTAAGCCTTCACCTTCAATCAGGGACGTTAACTGGGCTTCCTCCTTCAATCAGGGAGGTTAACTAGGATTCCTCCTTCAATTGGGGAGCAATTCTGGGATGAATTGAGTGTGATAAGTGGACCTAATTGCTAACTGATTGTTGTTTCACCTAACAATCAATTAAGCTAAGTTGTAAAGGTGCCTCCATCTATTATTTGTCTATTTTTTGCCAATATTTATGAACTGGAGTCAACACTAGCACCTACAACCACTTCTGATGACAAGTGTCGCTTCAGTTAACTCCATCGGATCTACTTGGAGTTATGGATGCGCTACCTCCTTGAGTTGGACATGCAGTTACATGTGTTGAGTCACATTCATTTAAACTCGGTCATCTATTGCACTCCGATTCAGTTAGGACTTAGTGTGAGAGTCAATTATGGATTAGATTAGTGGTTAACTAAGTGTGTCGATTGTAGCTGACATTCATTTAAGCTACACCCATCCATGAAACTCGAATGCTCTCCTTGAGTATTCAAATTTTCTTGGTATTCATGCATTTTGCATGACATTGTATTGTACTATCATTCTATTATTGATTATATAGGGTGTACAAACTCTTATTACGGTACCGTTACAACATTTGATGTGTAATTTGTCTTAAATCACTTGTAAGACTGTGTTTAGTCCCTAGATTACTTTGACATAATTAATATCCCTTTAGTAGCAGCTGATAAACCAGGAGGTCGTAGCCTCATTCCAGTGGTAGCTGGTAAATAGGGTGTCATAGCATCCTTTCAATAGTAGTTGATAAACCAGGGGGTTGTAGCCTCCTTCCAGTAGTTGCTGGTAAATAGGGTGTAATACCATTCTTGTCTGTAGCAGCAGACAAAACTATTTGTAAATAACAATTTTGCAGTAATAGGATGTATTGGTGGTTTACCCTATTGGGCTTCCACATTAAAATTGTGTTCTGTGTATTCTTGTTGTTATGTATATTTAATGATAGATTTAAAAAGTGGTTAAATTAGAAAAAGGTTAAACAATACTGATTCACCCCCTCTCAGTATTGACCAATAAACCAAAAATATGTTGCATTAGGATATTTCCAAACATCTATGCAGGGTTAATAAATAATCGAATGTTGAAGCATAGTGAAAGGAGTAGTATCTTCAACCATGGTAAAACATAGTGGACAAAAGCGAATGACATGAGGAGACAATAATTTTTTTATTGAATTTTATTAATAGGTTATGTGTCATGAAAGGAGATGTTGTTTTAATATGAATAGAAGGAGATAGTTCTTCTTGTTTAAATATTTTATATGAATGATTTAGTATGGTTATGTGACATGGAAGGAGATGTTAATTCAATATGAATTAAAGGAGATGTTCTTTAAATATGATTATTCTAGTTAAATTATTTAATATGGTTATTTCATTAAGAGGTTATCTCGCATGGAAGTTGGTTTTTTTTGCAAATTTATGTGAAGGGTGTGGAAGTTGGGTTGTTTGCACATTTATGTTATTTTATTGAAATGTTATGTGACATGGAAGTTGGGTTGTGTTGGACCTAGGGGAATTCAGACAGAATTCAGTTGGACTTATGACTAAGTATGAAAAGAGTCAGTTTGGGGAAAGGAAGAAAGAAGTTGCACTAGAAGTAAAAGGAAGAAGGAAGAAGGAGTTGCGACATAAGAGGCAGTGGAATAAAATAGTAGACATGAAGAGAAGTCACGACTAGAAGAGAAGTCATAGCAGGAAGATAAGCCACGGAAAGAAGAGAAGCTGCGACATAATGAAAATATGCGACAAGAGGAGCAACGACTACGGAAAGCATGTTAGAAGGTGTACAACGGCGCAACGGCTAGAAAGGGATCGTTAGAAAGATCATGGGTACGAGGTCGGCTAGAGTCAGAGCATGTCGCACGTCTGAAAACATATTTGTAATTCGACTTGTTAGTGCCAGCTATTGACATGTGTTGCTAGAATAGGAATGAAAATTTGTTGGCTAACTGTATGAATTGGGTTGAGAGCGACATGTAAGACTCTATAAGAAGGAAGAACCCATGTTGTGTGCAAGTTACTGAATTAGTTACTTGGTTACTTACTTGCTAGTTTCTTACCGAGTTATTGTTGTTCTTACCTAGTCTTTCAACAAAGAGTCAGTCAGTTGGTTGCTGAAGAATCAAAAAAGTCTACAGCTAAGTCTACAGAATACTACGAGCTCATGTCGCATGTTGATGAAGGTTCTTGAAATGAAGAAGAAGAAGAAGAAGCTCCAAACCCAGAGCACGAGTACGATACCCATTTGACACGGTGCAAATTAAAATAGAGGTACGATCAAGAAACACGCCTCCAAGTGGTTTTGTAGTACTAACACTGTGAATAACGGATAAGGGAGTCCGACTTGTCAAATTATTTTCCCAATCATACTAGAAGTTAACGTAATGGATGGGACCGATATTAAGTTGCCAATATTTAATCGAAATGGGTGAGAAGACCCAAAGCAATATTGGTTTCTCTGCAAAGCTGCGTGGACCATGCGGTAGGTCCAAGATGAAGTGATTAAATAAGAGCAACTGATAATAAGCTTGAGAGGTCATGCTCCATATTGGTATATGAATTTTTCCATAGTTCCAGTAGGAGTTGCACAGAAAACATTCGACAAAATTTTATTGGGAATGTTAAATGAGTTCAGAAAGTTGAAATCTGAGTCGGAATGCATCACAAAAATCAAACAAATCAAGCAGTTTCCTACATAGTCTATCTAGGACTTTGACCAAATATTTAAGACATTTATGGCCAAACTATGTCTTCAGATGTCGGTGTACAAAAAAAGGAATGGTTCATTGTCGTTTTTTTGGAACACACCCGAATCCCATTAATGCAACATAAAATAGTCGCAGACTAAATCCCTGGAGACAACCATGAAGTTAGAGTCCTCACTGGTTGGAGAAAATACCACAGGAATGATGCAGATTCACTCGCAGCTAGATAACCTTATGATGCAACTCCAAGACATTAAGAAGGGGAAAGAAATTCAGGAAGAACTATGGTATACAAGGTGCAGAATAGAAGGGAACCATAAAGATAATTTCCTAGTGCTCATGAATTATGTTGCAGTGAGAGCGCCGAACCTGATAAATAGCTAAAGGATTCCTTGGTGTTGGATATGTCAGACTTGAGGCCATCGGTGGAAAGAACGTTTGTACTCGCTGAAGATTCTAAGTGCACTGGCTCGTTTGTATTGTACATTTTGTAAATCTGCAGGGAAGTTTGAGAAAGATTGCAGAGCATTTTAGCTGCTGCAAGAGAAGACGGTGGACACCTACTTAATGAAGACTAATGAGTAGATGCAAGCTGAGAGAGCATAAGCTCAATATCAGCCTACTCAATATCCACCACCTCAATATCAACAACCACAATATCCTAAGCCACAATATCAACAAAATTAGTATCTGCCGCAACAATAATACCCTCAACCTATGAGGGGTGGAAATTTTTGAGGTCGAGGACAACAACAATGGGGACAAGGATTTGGTTGAGGAAGAGCAAAAATGATATGTTATAACTGTGGACAACTGAAACACTTTGCTTGATATTGTGTGAGTCCTATGAAGGCATGCTCGTGTTGTAAAGCATTTGACCATAATGTTGAACAATGTCCATAATTGATTGCGGATTGGCAGGCTCGAATGGTGGGAAATCCCAATCCTCATGCGTAGAATCTTAACCTGAATCCTAATCGTAACATCTAGATGATTTTGTTGATCCAAGAGAAGTAAACATTACTGTTGTAACATGAAGAGGTGCTACGACTGCAGCATACCAATATACATATCAAGAACAACCTCAGGTGCGACCGACGACACAAAAGAAAGTACCACTCGATGTCCAAAAATTAAAGGAAGTATTCTTAGATGTATGACTGGAATTTGTCGAAAAGAATCAAGGATCAACGTCCGAAAGCCTGATATTGCAAATGCTTGAGAAATTTGACTGGCTATTACAAAAAAAACTTACAGGAAAGGTTAGTATGCTTCAAGATATTTTCAAAATTTTCTTATCGCTAATCAACAACAAAGATGTTGTCATAGAATTGACAGTGTTGATAAAATAAACTAAAGAAAAGAGATGACCACAAAGAAGAGTCAATCATGTGGGAAAAATGTCAAAGATTGATCACGAATTGCAAATGACTACCCAAATAAGAGACTATGATATGGATTATATCATTTTAGATCTGGGCTCTCATGTTAATATTTTGAAAACAAAGACATGGGAAGGAATGGAAAACCGTGATTGTATTGGTCTCCCATTCAACTCAACTTGACAAACCAGTCAAATGTCCTACCTATTGGTCGATTGACTCAAGTACTTGTTGAGGTGAGGGCCTAAGAACATATGCAGATTTTGAATTGATCGATATTGTCGATGAGACAAACCCATATTCGACACTTTTGGGGATCGATTGGGAAATATAAAACCATACCATTATAAACTTTAAGCGAAGAATATTGTCATTTGAAGATTCAGAGATAAGGGTGGTCACACCAATTCATTCAATGGATGGACAGAGATATGTTGAACCAGTGCATAGTGAAGGACAAGTTAATTATCTGGATCACATATATAATGTCGTGTCTTCGTGAAAGGACTAGATCAATCCAATAGTTGATGGAAATTTGAGTTGGAGGAGTGTTAGCTCCTATACATCTGATTCGGGTGAAGCATTAGAAAATTGGTAGAATTAAATGTGTTATCTATGATAAGGTTTGCAAGAATTACACAATCTGTGCAATGGGTAGGAGCTGAGGCATGTGAGCTACCTACATACGAAGGTTTACCTAACATTGCATCTTTTCTAGCATAATTTGAAGCAAAATTTATACAATTGCAACGGTTGTCTTCCTTGGACTTTTTGCTAAAAACTACACTTGCTAGATGGTGGGGTACACATAAAAAATCTATATCCGAATGGCTGTAATGTATAAGATTGCTAGAGATCATATTTGGAGAACAAATAAGTTATAATACTAAAAAATATACAGGATTGACAGATCCTATAGAACATATTGAGTATTATCATGCGACATGGAAAGCATATCTGCGACAAGAATGGGTTCATCACTTTGTACATATGTTGGATATGATACCAAGAAATTGGTATACATCAGTAGAGCTGCGACGAGGAACTCTTGATTGGGAATAATTATCTACTAGTTTTACACATATATTTGAGTTTGCATATGACCATCCTTTGATTGATATCACATTGCAAGTGATGAAGACATAGATATTTGAAGAAATCCCTGTTGCAGCGATGAACTTCCAACAATATAGCACGGCAATCCACCATTGGATGGAATGTTACAATGTGACAGGAGAACCAAATGATGATGACTGGCCCAATGTAAACATATATGAATCGGAAGGTATGCACACAGTGGAGGGACTTGGTAGTTCTAGCAACCAATTCCCAAGTCCACTCAAAATAAAGAAAGTTAATATTGGCGCCCAAGCTAGCTCTTGGGCAGGGGTGAGGTGCAAGGTTGTAACACAAGGCTTAACAAAAGGCCACATCCCATCACACTAGTAAAAGGAACACAATGGAACCTTAGCACAACACTATAAAAAATAATACTTCCAAAAAAAATGTCAACCTCTTTTTTCATAACCACACACCATAGATGCACTCATTAAAGGAAAATATGGATCAATGCATAGAATGATGTTAGATGCTACATGCCATTGGTTCAATTCTTAAGAAATGTAATGTTCAATAACACTGTGATGCTATATTGCAAATAGAATTAACCCAAAGCATTTTAAACTATGAAATTAAAAAAATAAATTAAAACAAATAAATAAGTCTAGAAACAAAGTTATTTGATATCTTGTGTGATTTCTCCAACTAGTCTATGACTACCACAACCACAAGTAAATTGGTGGGTGAACGCCGATAGGCGCAACCAACTACTTTTTTTTGTGGAGATGTTTGGCGGTTAAACAAAGACTAAACATTAAACTAATTACCACATTGTTATAGTTATCCATTTATGGTATAATATACACATTAAACTAATTAATATAAATATAAAACAAATACTATTTAATTAAAAAAAATGATATGAAAA
>LPNX010971414.1:1050-26139 GCA_001517045.1 Pseudotsuga menziesii | reverse complement strand
TAATGCTTAAATCTTAGAATTAAACTCCCGAACATCTGAGTCATAATAACACTACTTACATGCACTCAACACCAGTGGCAAGCATATAACACAAGAACAGTAACGAAGATGAAGAACGCTTCAGACAAGAAACAAGAAGACGAAAAACACACCATGCGAGTAGAATGACGAAGAACACGACAATGCAAAAGGAAACCAATCACCTCCTCATGATTAAAGTCCTCGCCGCACTGGTAAACATCCACCTAAGCGCTGGCCGTTTTAAGTGTTGGCGATACTCGTACACCACTTAGATCGTTCGTCACCCCACTGCCGGTCCGCCACTACCTCCGCTCTAAGCCAAGGTACCGTCTGTGGAGCCAATCAGAGTTTATAAAAGCGAAGTTACACAAATACCGAGTAGGATAAAAGACAGGAGCTGTCTAACTGCGAAGATTTTGATTTTTTTCATAGTGAATTTAACTCATAAAATCTTGTAATTTTTGTTGTTAGTTGGAAGATTTTATGTGCAGAAATGAAATCACATGACAAGAAAGCTCCAAGCACCCACACTCTATAAGATCTAGCAATGTTTTTGTACCTTTTGAAAATTCACAGCCAGAAACCAGTAATAACCTGCCTAAAAAATTGTCTTACAAGTAAAAAAACGCCCCACTTTTCACCTGAAATTTTGATACAAACAGGGTTATATTATTCTTGGAAACTACTATTTATGCAATTTCCCAATTTTATTAATCAGATTTATCTGTCTCGTATTAAAGGATCGAATTTAAAACTATTTAGATAGCAGAAATTGTGATTTTAACGCTTTAAATTGTTATGCAATTTCCCAATTTTATTAATCAGATTTATCTGTCCTGTATTAAAGGATCAAGTTTAAAACTATTTAGATAGCAGAAATTGTGATTTTAGCCGATTTATCTGTCCTGTATTAAAGGATCAAGTTTAAAACTATTTAGATAGCAGAAATTGTGATTTTAGCCGTTTAAATTGGTATTTCAGCATTGTTGAATTCCGACGAGTTGGAAGCTTTTTTTGGTCAGCACTTATACTGCTCGCTAAACGTTCCTCAGTATCGACCAATTCTTAATAAACATTCATCAAAATTGTTCAAAGATATTGATATTTCAACAATTTTATTACCTATTTTACAATTTGAGCACTAAAAATTAGAATTTCAGGCTGGTTTGGTTTGCAGGACTCCGGCTGGTTGGGGGAGTTTTTGTTTGGGAATTTTGAAAAGCCAAGTTGAACACATGTATATAGTAGGAGAGTGCAGCATCAAATTAATCGCATGAAGCGATCATTATATTCCCTTCTGGAAGGAACATCATTAACTCCCGAGTCTGGGCGACATCACAATCCAGGCCTCAGCATTGTGAACCCTTGGATCTCAAATAAGTTGAGATTCAAAGGTTCACAATGCTGCAGCCAGAGCATTTATTACTCTGCTGCATGTTTACTGCATGTTTAATATTGTTCTCTGCCTTGAAACGTTGGAAGCCCCATTTACTTTAAATTAAACAAACGTGGCAAGAAAGTGAGGCATTTCATTTCACACACTTCTGTGACCGGATGATGATTTTCATGGAAACTCCATGTTTATCTGTCAATTCAATATGATCTGTGTATAAATGTACATCATACATGTTTAAGCTTGAAGGCGTCGACAGACTCGTCACTAATGACCTCCCAATTCCAAATATAAAAGGACGACCGTACTTCAAAGTTGGCACCAGAGGATCGTGATTTTATGTTCTGTCACTTCAATTCAATACGATAAGTATTCTGTGTGTGTATGAAATTTGAATGAACATGTTTAAGGGTGATGAGATGGATAGAAGCACTTCGCAGATGGATCTCAATCAGCTTTAAATCTAATGGCTACCAAAATACCAGCTCCAACATTCAGCGCTGTTCTAGGTTGTTTATTGCAGCCGTCATGAAATTCCACACTAATTTACACACCGACCTTCCAAATATAATTAATGATTAATAATATAAGTTATACACTACAGCTTAGATCAAGTGTGGTATATAAGCCATATGATTCATTATTAATATGGATTGCTAATTGACGGTAGGCACACTAAATGGTTCAATAGTTTTATTATAAATATTATTTTTGTTATTGTTATCAATAATATTAATAATAAATTATCACTTTTATTACTATCAAGGTTAGTTTAAATATTTTACTTTGAGACATTTTGCTAACATATTTTCAGTCTTATCTTGTTTGGAACTTTATTGAATTTTTTTTTAAAATCTAAGAATCATATTATTATTATTATTATAAATTAATAAAAATAAAAATAATTTATATTGATGATATATTTCGACACATTATAAAATACTAGTTTTGGTCGACATACGTTGTCACATTGCAACGTGACATCTTATGTCATATTGCAATGGCACACAATCAACGAAATAGTTTACACAATGTGACGTGGAAGCAACAATGACTTAACGATGTGACATCGTGGCGTGAGAGGTTATGCAACATGGTCGACATGATATGTCACATGTGGCGTGAAATGTAGTAAGCCACCATAGATCCAAATCCTAGGCTCTACCAAGCGTCAAGAGGAATCAAATATCTCGAGGTGCAAAACTTTTCTTTAGTATTGCACTCAAGGAGCTATCAACGTTGGTGTGTCCTATATATAGCCATTGATTTTATTCAAACCAAAAGACACATCTTTTTATTTAAGGTCGGCACATCATCCTTTTATTATTAATATCTAATATTATTTATGGCCAACATATAATATTTTTTATTTTGTTAGGAATAAACATTACAACATCTTTCCCATACATGGTTTTAAAACCAAGTGCACGACCCTCCTAAAACCATGGGTTGTTTAGGAGGCCTTGCACATGGTCTTAAAACCATTTGCAAGGCCCTCCTAAACCATGTACAATAAAACCATTGGTTGTTTAGGAGGCCTTGCACATGGTTTTAAAACCATTTGCAAGGCCCTCCTAAACCATGTACAATAAAACCATGGGTTGTTTAAGAGGCCTTGCACATGGTTTTAAAACCATGTGCAAGGCCAACAATTTTTTCACGGAACATTACAACATCTCCCCCATATTGCGTTTTTTTTCTTACCAGCATTTTTTTGGTGATAATTAATTTTTTTATTTTTTATTGTTTTGTTAGGTAGGTTCTTTTTGTGGCCGACATTTATTTTGGTGGATATTTAAATTTTTTATTTTTTATTTGGGACATCTACATCATAATTGGAAATACTATTTATAGCCGACATTTAAAAGAGTAATGTTACATAACTTTACATAATGTTACAAGATCTCCTCCATAATAGGTTATAGAGCGCCTCTCGGTGCAAAAACTTATGTCACACGATGAAGTATTATTTACAAGATTAATATATGTGTTCGCAATAATTTCATGTTAAAAATAACTAAACATAGACTCAAGAGTAGTATGATGTAATTTATTATGGAACATACTCACATGTATGAATTGTAGTATCGGTTATCTATTATGATGTTTTTCGAAAGTCATAAATGTATATGTGTTGGGTATATAGTTGTTATTGATGTCAAAGGTGTTCATGAATGACAAAGGAATAACCAGTGGATATGGTGGCAGACTGAAGGTTGCAGGTATCCAGAACAACAAAGGAATAACCTTGTTACAAGTTGCAGGGTGAATGACAAACGAATGACCCTATAGCAAGTTGAATGACTGAGATCGATCATCCAATGTTGTTTTTGAATGAACTAGCGCAAAGGTTAAACACGTACGAAGTGATAAAGTTCCGCGAAGGATTAATATTGGACGACAAAGGTTAGTCCCGCCCTAGATCCAACAGTTGAGGATCAGTTTCGTAAAATATAGGAGGAAGGGTGAAGTTCCGCAACAATCAAGATCAGACGGCTTATATTAGTCCCACACTAGATCCGGCAATTAAGGATTAATTCTGCCAGTCAAGCAAAAAATCCAAAGTTTTGTAAAAGATTAAGATCGTTAGACTAAGATTAGTTCTGCTAAAAGAGATCGACGGTGCAGAAGAAAAAATGTGGAAAGGGAATTGCAGAAGTAACATTTAAATATTTTATGAACCCGCAATCCACAACCCACAATCTGGAAGATCGAAGGTCAGGAAAGACTCCGGAAGAGATCAATGGTGCAAAAGAAAGCTTATGGAAAGAATCTTACGAAAAGGAGCTTGCGGAAAGGAGCTTGCAGAAAGTCGAGATATGATTTGAGGGAATATCGCATCCTGCAATCTGGAGATCGACGATCAAGAAAATGTCTGAAGAAGATCAATGGTGGGGAATCATTGAGGTGGAAATTTGGTGTGAAAATGCGATTTCGAGTGGGAAATTTGTGTGCTAGATCGATGGACCGGAGAGTCTCAAAATTAAATCAACGGCCTAGAATTATTATGGAGAATGATATTGCGGAAGCACCAGAAAACGTTAATTCGAGCTACGGAAATGAATTCTGAGGTGATGAATGAATGAAAGGGTGCAATAGAATCTTTTGGTTCAATATTTACATGTAGTAAATATTTCCTGCAATCCTTACAAGCGATGCCCGCAAGTATGAAGATATTATACGCCATTATTGGAAGAGTATCTCATAGTGTTAATTTTAATAATTAAATGTTCATAAACAGAATTATGATAAGTGTGATTATCAGATTTGAAAAGGAATGCTTGTGAAATGGTGTGTTTCCAGAACAATATTTCTACAGGAAACATGAAGATACTTATACACAGAGGTATGAGTGAGAGAACTGTCTCGAGGTCCAGATGAGAAAATAAAAAATAGAGACTAGTGGATGTAACATAGTATGGAGGGAAAAGAAATATAGTATATTACAGAAAACATATTAGGGTGGCAGGGTGGTTCTAGGGAAGGAAACATGCCTGCATGTGGTTGTTTCCTCCTTCGAGCAGAAACTAGTAAATAGGGTGTAAGAGCATCATGTCAGTTGTAGCTGACAAAACATGGTGTTGTAGCATCCCTTTAGTAGCAGTTGATAAACCAAGGGGTCATATCTTCCTTCCAGTGGTAGCTGGTAAATAGGGTGTCGTAGTATCCTTCCAATAGTAGCTGATAAACTAGGGGGTCGTATCCTCCTTCCAGTAGTTTCTGGTAAATAGGGAGTAATTCCATCCTTGTATGTAGCAGCAGACAAAACTATTTGTAAATAACAATTTTGCAGTAATAAGACGTATGAGTGGTTTACCCTATTAGGATTCCACATTAAAATTGTGTTATGTGTATTCTTGTTGTTATGTATATTTAATGATAGGTTTAAAAAGTGGTTAAATTAGTAAAAATTTAAACAATACTGATTCAAACCCCCCTCTTAGTATTGACCAATAAACCAACAATTGGTATAAAAGCGAGTTGCTTCACTACAATTTAACCATTGGAAGGAAGATACCATGAAAACCGATATGGATCAACAAGAAGAGATTTACATAGTAAATGGATCTCCAATACTTAGAAAAGAAGAATACATATTTTGGAGTACATGAATGAAAATTTATCTGAAGGCATTAGGACATGGTGTATGGAATTCAGTGATCGCTGATTACTTCCCACCAAAGAGGATAAGGACTTCAGCTCAAAAGAAATACAAGAAAAGGAACTCAATGGCAATGGCTTCAATCCTTGATACATTACCTGATGATGTCAAAGAGAACATAGGTCAATGTAACTTTGGAAAGGAACTTTGGGACAAGATAAAATACCTCTACTTAGTTGAGGAAAAAGTAGAAGGAAGACTTTCTATTCTAAAGGATGTTAGTGAAGATGAAGAAAAATTATTTATAGGGACGACAAACTCAGATGAGGAATTAGAAGTGGACATAGAATCCCAATACATGGTTGTTGTAGATAAAATTAAAAGATGTAGGAAAAAGAACAAAGTCTTGAAAGAAAAATTGTCAAAATATAAAAAATAGAAGAAGTCAAAAGAAGAGGAAGTCAAAACCCTCCAAGAATAGCTACGCAATTCAAGGAAACAAGTGTTGGCTAGTATGGAAGAGGTCAAGAGCTTAAAACAAGAAGTTTTTGAATTCAAGGAAGAAATAAAGAAGCTAACATATCAGCTGACTGTTAGTGAGAAGTTCAAGGAAAGTATGGAAGCTCTTAACAAATTCCTCGGCTTACAAAGATCCCCCAGGGATAAAACAGGTCTTGGATATAATCATAAAGGACCAAGCTCCATCATTCATGAAAATGTTGAAAATGTTAAATGTCAACATGATGCCTCCAAAGATACACCCAGACAACAGAAGAATAACAAGGAAATGAAGTCTAGTTATCATAATTCTCCTCATCCTCCCAACATAAAAAATTTTAGAAGACATGCAAAAGAAAAGAGTCATTACAAGCAGAAAAACTAGAGATTCTCCAAACATACATTCTATGGATATTGTCATTATTGTCACAAGTTTGGTCACAAGGCTGATGATTGTAGAATCAAAGAAGAAGATGAAGGGCTGATAAGGAAAGAAGACACCAACATCTCTAATGGAAAAAGACTTGTTTGTTTCATATGTCACAGTATTGGACACTTTGCAAAATATTGCAAGAATAGTACATGAAGATCTTCCCAGGAAACTCAGAAAAAGGCATGGAAGATGAAAACCAAGGAACAAAGAAATAAAAGACTAGTAAGCAAAGTACCTCTTGGAAAAATATGGAGAAGAAAGAAATACTCCAAAGATATAAAAAAATAAAGATTTCAAACATCAGTGAGGTCTCCAAAGATGACGATGAACATAATTATGTCACAGATAAAAAGGGCATCCATTACAAGGAAAAACAAGATGGATATGTAAAAGGATACACCGATAAAAGTGAAGGTGATGAAGAAGGATGTAGTGATGACTGTGGGATCCTCTTATAAAATATATCTCATGATTTAAAGAAAACACTGAAAATAAAATTAGAAAGGATCATATATTATAGGAAAGTTAAAGTCAGGAAATTCCAATTGGTATCTAAGAAAAATTCAATTGGTATCTAATGTTGAAGTATATTTAAAGCTATCTTCTTCAAAGATGATGGGTGATCAAGGTTGGTGTATGGATGACATAAGATAAAGTATGAAGTAACATGAGAACAAGAAAATGTGAGAGTCATGAAGACCATGATGTCTACAATCAAATAGAAGATAAAGATGATTATATTCACTTAGTATTTGAAGTTGTGACACAAAAATTGTTGACAGTAGAAGAAAACTCAAGTCTAAAAAATAAAAATTCAGTCTATTGATAAGGTAGCAGGATGAGTTCAACATTGACAAAGGAAAAGGTTGAGTTTATGAGTCTTTGTCTCTAAGATAGTGAGACCAGAGAAACTATGTAATAAACTGAAGTAATCTCCGTGTTGAGGACCTAAAGTTATGGGTCTCTGGAGAGTTGATAATATAGATCTAAAATCCAAAAGAATCCAGCAATATATGCTAGGTTTTTATATGAAGATCTAAATGAACAGGAATAAGGAATTCTGGTAAAAGCGAAAGTCAATTAACTTACAGGACGAATAGACCTTTAGATATGGCAGGAGGAACAAGTAAAAAAAAAAAACATGTATCCTAGACAAAAAATGGAAGAGTGTGAAAAAATGCTGAGTCTAAACTTTGTCACAAAAATGTTGACAAAAGAGAGAAAATTATTGACAGTATTGAAAATACATGTGATTATGAAATAAAAGACTTGCAAAAGGACAAGAGCATTCATAACAAATAAAAATACAAAGAGAAGGAATATACACAGGAAGATGAAGAATACTTCCCTATAACTGACACTAAAACTCCTTCTATAAGGATACAAAAGAACCATCCGGAGTCACAGATCATGGGTGATAAAAATGCTGGAGTCATAACAAGAAGATAACGATCAGGACTTGAACAAGCCCTACTCTCAATAGTTGAACCTAAGAACTTTACAGAATCCAACAAAAGTGTTGAATGGGTCAAAGCCATAAATGAAGAATTAGATCATATTGAGAAAAATGAGACCTGGGAACTTGTCCTGAGACTTGAAGATAAGAACATTGTAGGAACCAAATGGATTTTCGAAAAGAATTTCAATTAAGATGGACAAGTAAAAAGGAACACAACAAGATTTGTTTGTAAGGGGTATGCCCAAATGGAAGGTATTGACTTTGAATAAACGTATGCTCTTGTAGCGCGACTTGAAGCAATCAGATTTTTTTTGGCATTGTCATGCCATAAAAATTTCAAAGTATATAAAATGGATGTCAAGTATGCATTCCTGAATGGAAAACTAGAAGAAGAAGTATAAATTGAACAACCTGAAGGATTTATCTTGTTAGAAAACAAATATTATGTATGTAAACTGAAGAAGGCACTCTATAGTCTTAAATAATTTCCAAGAGCATGGTTTTCAAGACTAGACAGTTACTTGAAACAATAAGGTTTTAAAAGAGGAGCCACTGAAAGTAATCTTTACCTAAAGATTGAAGATAAAAATATGATCCTTGTTGTTGTCTATGTGGATGATATCATATTTGGAATCAATCTTAAAAACCTAAGTGTATATTTTTCCTCTGAAATGAAGAAAGAATTTGAAATGTCAATGTTGGGTGAATTGAATTTCTTCTTGGGATTACAAGTCTACCAAACAAACAAATGAATTTTCATCTCTCAAACTAAGTACACCAAAGATATGTTGAAAAATTTTAAAATGGAAGATTCCAAACATGTTGGTACTCCTATGGCCACTGGTTCCAATTTAAGTAAGGATGATGAATCTCTGGAAGTAGATCATGCCATGTTTAGATCCATGATTACTTGTGACATCCACAAGACCAAATGTGATGCAAGCTGTTGAATTGGTGGCTAGGTTCCAGTCATCTCCCAAAGAAACACATGTAAAAGCAGTAAAAAGGATTTTCAAATATCTAAAAGGCACCATGGAGTATGGTTTATGGTATCCAAAAGGACAAGAATTTACCTTGAAAGTGTTTACTGATGCAGATTGAGCAGGAAGTGTTGATGATCCAAAAATTACCAGTGGAGCAACATTCTTTGTGGGAAATTGTTTAGTATCATGGTCAAGTAAAAAACAATCCTCCATTTCACTCTCTACAACAGAATCAAAATACATTGTTTCCGCCTCATGTTGCACTCAGGTTATTTGGATGAAACAAACCTTAGAAGA
Organism: Pseudotsuga menziesii; assembly: GCA_001517045.1. Classification (NCBI taxonomy): domain Eukaryota; kingdom Viridiplantae; phylum Streptophyta; class Pinopsida; order Pinales; family Pinaceae; genus Pseudotsuga; species Pseudotsuga menziesii. The sequence goes on along the minus strand of LPNX010971414.1, from coordinate 16,953 downwards.
TCTACTCATAAAATATGAACATCCAATAGTGATCAACTGTGATAACACTAGTGCTATAAATATGTCTAAAAATCCTATCATGCATTCTAAGATAAAACATATACCAATCAAGTATCACTATATAAGAGAAAATGTATCTCAAAAAGCTGCCAGATTAGAATACATTGACAAAAAATAATAGATTGCTGACATTTTCACCAAACCACTACCTAAGGAAGTCTCTTATCATCTTAGACAGAATATGGGAGTAGTTCCTTTACAAAAGAACTAAGAGGAGGAAGCACAATCATAGGGGGAGATATGTTGACAGGGGAAGTTGTCAGAAAGTAGAAAGATAGTAAATCCTATATCAAAATAGGTACAACATTGGCATAACAGGTTATCCTTTGTCATTGTTGTCAAAGGGAGAGAATGTTTAGAGGTTGCCATCAATGCCAAAGGGGGAGATTGTTGTGTATATAGTTGTCATTGATGTCAAAGGTCTTCACAAATAAAAAATGAATAACCAATGGATATGGTGGCAGACTGGAGGTTGCAATAACAAAGGAATAACCCTATTACAGGTTGCAGGTTGCAAGGTGAATGACACACGAATAACCCTATAGCAAGTTGAATGACAGAGATTGATCATCCAATGTTGTTGCTGAATGAAATAGCGTAGAGGTTAAACACATACAAAGTGATAAAGTTCTGTAAAGGATTAAGATTGGACGACAAAGGTTAGTCCTGCCCTAGATCAAGTGGTTGAGGATTAGTTTTGCAAAATATAGGAGGAAGAATGAAGTTCTACAACAATCAAGATAGGACGACTTATATTAGTCCCACACTAGATCCGACGATTAAGGATTAATTTTGACAGTCAGGTGGAAAATCCAAAGTTCCGTAAAACATCAAGATCACATGGCTGAGATTAGTTCTGCTAAAAGATATCAACAGCATGGAAGAAAAAATGTGGAAGTAACGTTTAACGATTTTATGAACCTGCAATCTGCAACCCACAATTCGGAAAATCGAAGGTCATGAAAGAATCTGCAAGAGATCAATGATGCAGAAGAAAGCTTGCATTAGGATATTGCCAAACATATATGCAGGGCTAATAAATAATCAAATGTTGAAGCATAGTGAAAGGAGTAGCATCTTCAACCATGGTAAAACATAGTGGACAAAAGTTAATGACATGAGGAGACAATAATTTTTTTATTGAATTTTATTAATAGGTTATGTGTCATGAAAGGAGATGTTGTTTGAATATGAATAGAAGGAGATAGTTCTTCTTGTTTAAATATTTTATATGAATGATTTAATATGGTTATGTGACATGGAAGGAGACGTTAATTCAATATGAATTAGAGGAGATGTTGTTTAAATATGGTTATTCTAGTTAAATTATTTTAATATGGTTATTTCATTAAGAGTTTATCTCGCGTGGAAGTTGTTTTTTTTTGCAAATTTATGTGAAGGGTGTGGAAGTTGGGTTGTTTGCACATTTATGTTATTTTATTGAAATGTTATGTGACATGGAAGTTGGGTTGTGTTGGACCTAGGGGAATTCAGGCAGAATTCAGTTGGAATTATGACTAAGTATGAAAAGAGTCAGGTTGGGGAAAGGAAGAAAGAAGTTGCGCCAGAAGTAGAAGGAAGAAGGAAGAAGGAAGAAGGAGTTGTGACATAAGAGGCAGCGGAATAAAATAGTAGACATGAAGAGAAGTCATGATTGGAAGAGAAGTCATAGCAGGAAGATAAGCCATGGCAAGAAGAGAAGCCACGACAGAAGGAAAATATGCGACAAGAGGAGCGACGACTACGAAAAGCATGTTAGAAGGTGTACAATGACGCAATGGCTAGAAAGCGACCATCAGAAAGATCATGGGTACGAGGTTGGATAGAGTTAGAACATGTTGCACATATGAAAACATATTTGTAATTCGACTTGTTAGTGCCAACTATTGACATGTGTTGCTGGAAATGGAATGAAAATTTGTTGGCTAACTAGATGAATTGGGTTGAGAGCAACATGTAAGAGTCTATAAGAAGGAAGAACCCATGTTGTGGAAAGTTACTGAATTAGTTACTTGGTTACTTACTTGCTAGTTTCTTATCGAGTTATTGTTGTTCTTACCTAGTATTTCAGCAAAGAGTTAGTGAGTTGGTTGCTGAAGAATCGAAGAAGTCTACAACTAAGTGTGCATAGTTGTAGAGAAGGTCATGTTGATACAGGATATGTGTGGATCAATAGTAGGGTCGACGAGTCAGGATTTGTACATTTATAAAGAAGTCGAGTTGATCCAGGCTGTGTGCGGATCACCAGTAGATTTAAGTTGAGAAGAACCAACAATACAAGATTAGAGGGCTTGAGAGGAGAGATAATTTCTAGAGAGAAGAGAATAATATCTAAACAGACTTTGTAGCTCAGTTCGTAGACAAAAATGTGCCATATATTTCTCATGTCAGATGAAGAGATCCTTTGTGGTTTTTCCTAGATGGGTTTCCACGTTAATTCTTGTGTCAAATGTGTAAATGCTGAATTTATTTGAGTCACGTGTATGTTGTTGTGAATGAATGCTTATGTATTTGCTTATAAATTGAGTTATATGCATATATTGCACTTAGTTAGTTACAATTTCCAATACTCCATGATATTTACTCTTATAGTATGTGTTGATGGTTGAATAGAGTCGCACTGTAACTATGCATAAATAATAGAAGTAATCCACCCCCTTGGCTTTGGTCGAGTGCCTTGGTAGAATACCAAGGGAAGAGAAATCCCCTACCCAACTGTGGAAACCTGGTTATGGCAGTTACCCATAAGAGAGATATCTCGGGTGAGATGAAATTTTCGTCGTAGGTGTTGTCGACTGAGCCTTTCTCTGTCAAGATGATATCTTGGGATTTTTTGTGCACAAAGAAGGGACTGAACCTGGGTTGAAGAACAACATGAGAAGAGACAAGATTCCAACAAATGGTTTTGTTGTCAGGACCGTGAATCATTGTCATGAGGGATATATTGTGGCATCTAACGAATCCTGAAATCCAATATTGGGTGAATTTTAAAGCATTAAAATTTGTGCAAGAAGAGAGTAAAGGACATTGGTGGAATCCAACATAATGGTTAGGACGATACCTTTATAAGGATATTCATGATTTTTTTTTTCTTCTGAGTTTTCTATTGTCTTGCATGAGTGGTTATCAAAGTTAGCCACCCAACAAATAAATTTTCAAGGAGGATAACCGACAGAGTGGAATCCTCAGTTGATTCGACGACTGAAGAGTGTTATCAACTTTGTTTCAAGAGATGTTGATTTTTGGGTAGATAGTATTTTACAAGGTTGTTCACTGAGTTTGTTGTTGAAATAATAACCTGATATAGTGAGGTGGAAAGAAATTTTTTCCAAGGACCCCGAGGAAGATACTTGTCATCTTTGAAAACTTGGATAAAGATGCTCATATGTGAAAAAGGAATCCTGAGAATGTGATAGTTCAAAAAACTATGTGCATAAAATTGGATATGTTGCAGACAAGATGAGTGAAAAATGGAGCAAGCTAAGTGGAAATGTTCCCTAGTGATAGTGGAATTGAACTATAAGTCGAATATTTGAGAAGTTGAAGAATATTTCGATAAGGGAAGAGAAGGAAAACTGTGTCATGAAGAGGAATCTATAGTATGACTAGAGGAGAATACTACGAGATCACGTCGCACGTTGATGAAGGTTATTGCAATGAAGAAGAAGAAGAAGAAGAAGAAGAAGCTCCAAACTCAGAGCGCAAGTACGATACCCATTTGACATGGTGCAAATTAAAATAGAGGTAAGATCAAGAAACTCACCTCCAAGTGGTTTTGTAAATACAAGTAGTACTAACACTGTGAATAGCGGATAAGGGAGTCCGACTTGTCAAAATATTTTCCCAATCATACTAGAAGTTAACATAATGGATGGGACCGATATTAAGTTCCCAATATTTAATCGAAACGGGTGAGAAGACCCAAAGCAACATTGGTTTCTCTGCAAAGTTGTGTGGACCATGCGGTAGGTCCAAGATGAAGCGATTAAATAAGAGCAACTGATAATAAGCTTGAGAGGTCATGCTCCATATTGGTATATTAATTTTTCCATAGTTCTAGTAGGAGTTGCGCAGAAAACATTCAACAAAATTTTATTGGGAATGATAAATGCGTTTAGAAAGTTGAAATCTGAGTCGGAATGCATCACAAAAATGAAAGAAATCAAGCAGTTTCCTATAGAATATATCTGGGACTTTGACCAAATATTTAAGACATTGATGGCCAAACTATGTTATCAGATGTCAGTGTACAAAAAAAATAATGGTTCATTGTCGCATTTTTGCAACACACCCAAATCCCATTAATGCAACATAAAATAGTCGCAGACTGAATCCCTGGAGACAACCATGAAGTTAGAGTCCTCACTGGTTGGAGAAACTACCATGAGAATGATGCAAATTCACTCGCAGCTAGATAACCTTATGATGTAACTCCAAGACATTAAGAAGGGGAAAGAAATTCTAGAAGAAATATGGTGTACAAGGTGCAAAACAGAAGGGAACCATAAAGATAATTTCCTAGTGCTCATGAATTATGTTGCAGCGAGAGCGCCGAACCTGATAAATACCTAAAGGATTCCTTGGTGTCAAATATGTCAGACTCGAGGCCATCGATGGAAAGAACGTTTGTAATCGCTGAAGATTCTAAGTGCACTGGCTAGTTTGTATTGTACATTTTGTAAATCTATAGGGAATTTTGTGAAAGATTGCAGAGTGTTTCAGCTGCTGCAAGAGAAGACGATGGACACCTACTTAATGAAGACTAATGAGTAGATGCAAGCTGAGAGAGCATAAGATCAATATCAACGTACTCAATATCCACCACCTAAATATCAACAACCACAGTATCCTAAGCCACAATAACAACAAAATTAGTATCTGCCGCAACAATAATACCCTCAACCTACGAGGGGTGGAAATTTTCGAGGTCAAGGACAACATCAATGAGGACGAGGATTTGGTTGAGGAAGAGGAAAAATGATATGTTATAACTATGGACAATCGAGACACTTTGATTTATATTGTGTGAGTCCTGTGAAGCCATGCTCATGTTGTAAAGCATTTGACCATAATGTTGAACAATGTCCACAATTGATTGTGGATTAGCAGGCTCGATGTTCAAATATTGTAACTTCGAAGAATATTCTATATGTATCTTTTGTGATCCCCGATGGTCCTACCGGGAGAACCACTTGTATTATCTTGTACCCCAATGCTTCTAATTGGAAGAACTAATAAGAGTCATGAGGTTGTCCCCTCTAATTGTAAAGGTGGGTCATTAGCACCCCACTGTGGTTACTTGAGCCTACATGTGTAACTCGAGCCTACATGATTAAATCGAGCCTACCTGTCGGATGAGTTAATTAAAGTGAATGGATGAATATACATAGAAGTGTAACTCTCCTCATTTGAGACACACACTCTCACTTGTGTAGCGCATTAGTGGAGAAGAGAAGTAGCTGGAGAAGGAGGAGGATCGGGCTTTGATCTCCTTGCTGGTTTTATCTTTTATCTTTTATCTTTTTGGGGCATCTATATTGAGGAAGCTTTTGCTGGGTTTTTCCCTTTAGGTTTTTCCCAGGATAAATCTTTTTGTTCCTTTTGTATGGTTGTGCTTGTCTATCTTTCAGTGATCCTATTTGTATTCTTTTGTTATGAAAATGAAATCAAGTACTGATGTCTTAGGTAAGCATATGAAAAGTTAAGATGGTATCAGAGCCACCCTGAAAAGAAGACATTGTGCAGCTACATAATCTAGGGCTTCTTATTTTTTGGTTCTCTCTCCACAATCTATCAGGAAAAGAAGGTTAGGCTGACTCTCCATTGAAGGGCGCATCTTTCTGTCGAAGCGGAATTCGATTCCGAGCATTTTTAGTTTTCGGTGTGGGAAATTAGGGCTTCTTGCAGAAGAAGAATTTTTGAGTGATCCCAACATAGGATTGCTCTCCTAATAAAAATCGAAGATTAGAGACCTGGATCAATATTTTTGGTTGGGTGAAACTCTAGGAAAGTCAAACCTTAGTTTGACCCGGAGCTAGAAAAACCCTAAATACTAAAACTGCTAAGTTTTGGTATATTCACTATATCCCAATATTGGAGAAGTTTCAGGAGCTGAAAATTTCAGATACCAAATAAATCATCCTTATTAACACTGTGTCCAAAATTTATCCTCAGACTCTCTATAGTCTAGGCGATATGATCCCTCCAAGTTAGGGTTCCAGCCTCTTCCAGAATTCATCCCTAAACAGGACACCTAGGGAAAATTGCTATATCTTGGGCTACAGATGTCCAAATGGAATTCTTGAATATGTTCCAAAAAGAGCACGGATTTTAATGTCTATGGTCTGAATCTTAGAACCAGAATATGAACCAGTGACACGTGGAACGCCATACAACTTCACTGTTATGAACAGTCCTGTAACAGGTCACCTTGGGAAAATGATCATAAATAAAAATTGGTGAAACAAATTCTAATGAAACCTGTGTTTTTGGATCAGGGACATGTGAGGATACCTCAGTGAGAAATTTCAGACACAAAGGAGCATTAAATTCAGAGATATCATAGAAACAATAACAGGCATTTCTGCAGAATAAATTGGAAAACTAGGGATTCCTGTTCCGGGAGCTTCCTTTCACTGTTTTCAGAAAAGGAGTACATTGGACAAATTCATTTGAAGATATATATCTTTCTATCCAATAATATCTGAAATATTCCAAGTTTTTAAAATTATGGTTTCTCTGACAAACCCTAGATCATCCAGCTCGGAAAGCAGGACGGACACCTCAAATCGGTAAGATCTAATCTTTTGCTATTTGCATTTGAGGTTCTCATTTCAAAGTGATCTATCACATCAGCTTGATGATAATCTTGGTGAAGTTGAAAAATTACAAGCATGAAAGTATTTGATCCGTCTGAAGAAAATGAATTGGACACCTACATGAGTAGAGAGGTTCCAGTTCTAGAGGGAGATGAGCCTCAAAGCCTTACACAAGATGAACTTGATCAAGGCCAAGAAGATCACTGTTGATTCAATCATGGATCAACTTGTACCACAAGTGTCTTCCCTAAAGACACCGAATATGTTTGATTCCTTGATCAATCTATTTGAAGATAAGAAGATGGATTTGAGAAAACAGTTGAAGAATGTGAAGATCCAGAATGCATAACATCTTGAAGCAATAGAAGAAGAAGCAGAGAATGCAGAAGTGGTGATAGCCACCTTGAATGGCCTCCCATGATCATGGGATTCATTCATGCGAGGAATGTGTGCTAGAAGGAAGTGATTACTTTCAGTTGACTTTGGGAAGAAGAATAAGTTCGTCTCATAATAAGAGAAGAAGAAAGATGGGAGCAAATTGAAGATCAAGCTCTCACCATTCAAAGAAGATCCCTCAAGCGATGAGGAATATGAAGAACTCAATTCTTGACGAACCTCTTATCCATCTTATCATTTGGATAAGAAATGATGATTTCATGAATGAAGAAGATGATGAAGGAGAATGATCAAGAAGGAGTCTACCCACAAAACAAACAAAAGATAAGTATTCAATTGTCATTTAATGATATTGTTTTGTTATGCATATTCAGTTGATGTGTTATGCATGGGAGATTGTTTGCATTAATGACTGTATACTACTAATATGCATGTGATCGATAAGTAGCTCATGGTGCTATACATCTCTCCATTGCTACTTATCTAGAATGAAACCTCTTTACATGACATATTGGATTAATGTACAATCTCAATGATGTCATCTAGAAAGTTTCCGTGAGATATGGATGAATGTTGTATTGGCTAAACAGTTGCATGATGCATAAGAATTTGTCGTTATGCATATGTTTTATGAAATAGTTCTAACCATGCAATTGGTGCATTTGAATTGTAGGAAAGGTCCTGAACAACCTCCTACAAGAAAACAAGGATGAGACTTGTTCCAAAGAACAAGTGATGACAATTCAATAAACATGAATTTGAAGCTCCGAGGGTCAGAGACACCATGACGAAAGAAAGAGCTTCAGAGAGCAGTAGATCCACCTCGAAGGATGAAGACCACCATGGGTATAAGAGATAACTCAAGATGAAGAAAAGAATGCTATGATCAAAGAATAACAGTTGATCATGGGGAATGATGTATACGATATGATTTCAAGACATAAAGGGAAGTACGTAGTATCTTCCATATGGATCTACAAGAACAAGTGTACAAAGCAAAGGTTCATGATTTGCCTCAGAAAGAATAGACTATGACATGACATACTCTATTGACAAGTATATATCAAGCATAGAGCCACCTGTACAGAATGAAGAGGAAAGATGATACTCCACTTCATGGGGAGTGACAACAGAAGATATCTAAGTTCGACATGGTATGACATGATGGACAACTTCCTGCTGGATCGAGACTTTACCAAGAGTAAAGAGGGTTCCAACCTTCAAGGTTGAATGTAGAAGACTAGGATATGTTTATGACCCAACAAGAGGAACTCATGGAAGATGTTATGATGAAAGAATCTAGAATGATGTTTGGGATACAGTTCCCAAACTAGAAGGAAAGAGTATAGTATCCTCCAAATGGATATGCAAAATAAAGCATGCAGCCGACGAAAGTATTGAGAAGTATAAAGCAAGATTTGTAGCCAGAGGTTTCTCTCAGAAAGAGGGAATTGATTATGAAGAGACATTTGCCCCAGTAGCACGGTATACTTCAATTAGAGCTACCATGGCACTTGCATCCATGATGAAGTGGGACTTACACCAGATGGATGTGAAAACATCTTTTCTAAATGGTGTGATCAAAGAAGAAGTATACATAGAACAGCCACAAGGATTTGAAGTTGAAGATATACATACTCACATATGCAATTTCAAGAAGGCATTATATGGTCTTAAACAAGCTCCTCAAGCTTGGTATGAAAGAATAGATGGTTTCTTGTAGAGCATGGGCTTTACCAAAAGTAAAGCTGATCCTAACCTTTATCTCAAGGTTGTAGAAGATGAAATTGTCATCCTGTTATTATATGTGGATGACTTATCCTTGACAGGAAATGAGAAACAGGTCATGGAAAGCAAGAAGAAACTAGTAGAAGAATTTGACATGAAAGACCTTGGGTTAATGCATTATTTCCTAGGTCTGGAAGTATGGAAAAGTTCAGAAGAAATATTTCTCAACTAGGGAAAGTATGCGGTAGAGATATTGACGAGATTCAATATGTTGGAATGCAAAGTCATGGCCACACCCATGGACTCCAACCTGAAGCTGTTAGCTGATGACTCATTATAGACAGATCATTGGGTCATTGATGTACTTAACAAATACCAGAACAGACATTTGCTTTGTTGTGAACACCTTAAGTCAATATCTTGTTCAACCAAGATGGGTTGACCTAGTAACTGCAAAACATGTGATGAGATATCTGAAAGGGACTATAGACTTTGGTTTATATTATGATGGTAGCCATGAGTATAGATTGTATGGCTACACAGATGCAGATTGGGATGGAAGTATCTCAGACAGGAAAAACACATTAGGTAGATGCTTTTGTTTGGGGTCTGCAATGAGTTCATGGTTTAGCAGGAAACAGTCCAATGTTTCTCGTAGCATGGCTAAAGCAAGATACATAGCAGATTGCTCTGCTAAGTTGTGAAGCCATATGGATTCGAAAGCTAATATCAGGTCTCTTTGAACTGAAGATGGATACTACAATGATTCTATGTGATAACCAGAGTTGTGATGACAGAGAACCCCGTGTTTCGTCGTAACACATAGAAATACGGTATTTCTACATACGAGATAAGATGCAGAGGATGATGTTTAAGTTTTCCCATAATGAAGATATAGATGATGTTTCAGTATTTACATACTGTAGATGCAGATGATGGTGATTCCGTATTTCTATACTGAATATAGAGATGATGATGCTTTCAGTATTTCTATACTGAAGATATAGATGATGATGCTTTCAGTATTCACATACTGGAGATACAGATGGTGATAGTTCAGTATTCACATACTGAAGATGTTGATGATGATGGTTTGGTTGTTCATGTGCTAATGAAACCTCTGTCTCGAGTAAAGTTCGAATAACCTTACTCGAAAGGGGGAGTAGTGATGTTGCAGTGGGATTGTATCATCCCTGGGAATCTTCACTAAAGTGATCCAGTGACCTCGGTCCTCGAGAATGAAGAGGGATTGTATCATCCTAGGACATCTGTCCAAAAGTGATCCGGTGACCTCAGTCCTCGAGAATGAAGAGGGATTGTATCATCCCGGGACATCTGTCCAAAAGTGATCCAGTGACCTCGGTCCTCGAGAATGAAGAGGGATTGTATCATCCTTGGACATCTGTCCAAAATAGATCTGGTGACTTCGGTCTTCGTGAATGTGGTGGGATTGCATCATCCTTGAACTTCGGTTCAAAATGTATCCAGAGGTCTCGGCCCCCGTGAATGTGGTGGGATTGCATCATCCTTGAACTTCGGTTCAAAATGTATCCAGAGGTCTCGGCCCCCGTGAATGTGGTGGGATTGCATCATCCTTGAACTTCGGTTCAAAATGTATCCGGAGGTCTCGGCCCCCGTGAATGTGGTAGGATTGCATCATCCCCGAACGTCGGTTCAAAATGTATCCGGAGGTCTCGGCCCCCGTGAAAGTGGTGGATTGCATCATCCCTGAACCTCAGTTCAAAATGTATCCAGAGGTCTCGGCCCCCGTGGAAGTGGTGGATTGCATCATCCCTGAACCTCGGTTCAAAATGTATCCGGAGGTCTCGGGCCCCGTGAAAGTGGTGGATTGCATCATCCCTGAACCTCGGTTCAAAATGTATCCAAAGGTCTTGTCCCCCATGAAAGTGGTAGGATTGCATCATCCCTGAACCTCGGTTCAAAATGTATCCGGAGATCTCGGTCCCCTTGAATGTGGTAGGATTGTATCATCCTTGAACTTCTGTTCAGAACGAATCCGGTGAATTCGGTACTTGAGAACGTGTGTTGATCCCGTAATTCCTAGAGGAAGGATTGTTTGAGTTCCGCATATGTGTTGATCCCGTAATTCCGAAAAGGAAGGATCATTAGTAACTTCGTAAATACCTAAATCTTGTAATTCTGAAAGGAAGGATCATTGACTTGATCCCGTAATTCCAATAGGAAGGATTGTCTAAGTTCCACAGATGTGTTGATCCCATAATTCCGAAAGGAAGGATCGTTAGTAACTCCGTAAAGACCTAAATCCCGTAATTTCGAAAGGAAGGATTGTTGGTAGCTCCGTAAAGACTTGATCTCGTAATTCCAACAGGAAAGATTGTTTGAGTTCCACAGATGTGTTGATCTCGTAATTCCAATAGGAAGGATTGTCTGAGTTCCACAAATGTGTTGATCCTGTAATTCTGAAAGGAAGGATCGTTAGCAACTCTGTAAAGACCTAAATCCCATAATTCCGAAAGGAAGGATCGTTAGTAGCTCCGTAAAGACTTGATCCCGTAATTCCGAAAGGAAGGATCGTCTAAGCTCCACAGATGTGTTGATCCCGTAATTCCGAAAGGAAGGATTGTTAGTAACTCCGTAAAGACCTAAATCCCGTAATTCCAACAGGAAGGACCGTCTAAGTACCACAGACATGTTGATCCCGTAATTATGAAAGGAAGGATCATGTTGATGTTTTGATGATGATGATGTTGATGTTTTGATGATAATGATGTTTTGGTGATGATGTTTTTGATCAAAATATCAGAGTATGATGATGATGTTGTTGCTGATCAAAAGTGCTGAAGATGATGTTGCTGATCGAAAGGTCAAAGTGCTGAAGATGATGTTGTTGATTGAAAGGTCAAAGTGCTGAAGATGATGTTGCTGATCGAAAGGTCAAAATGCTGAAGATGATGTTGCTGATCGAAAGGTCAAAGTGCTGAAGATGATGTTGCTGATCAAAAGGTCAAAGTGCTTAAGATGTTGTTGATCGAAGCAGTCAAAGTATTAATGATGATGAAGACTGAAGATTGAAGATGAAGACTACATAATGTTGAAAAGCTTCCAATGATTTATAGATGTATTACCCTAATGATGTTGATGATGTCCTCTATCTCTCTCCTACTATTGTTGTTGTTGATGTTGTTGTAGAATACCCTTCTCGTTAAGAGGGAGTGTTGAAATATTGTAACTTCGAAGAATATTCTATATGTATCTTTTGTGGTCCCTGATGGTCCTACCGAGAGAACCACTTGTATTATCTTGTACCCTGATGCTTCTAATCGGAAGAACTAATAAGAGTCATGAGGTTGTCCCCTCTAATTGTAAAGGTGGGTCATTAGCACCCCAGTGTGGTTACTTGAGCCTACATGTGTAACTCAAACCTACATGATTAACTCGAGCCTACATGTCGGATGAGTTAATTAAAGTGAACAGATGAATATATATAGAGGTGTAGCTCTCCTCATTTGAGACACACACTCTCACTTGTGTAGCGCATTAGTGGAGAAGAGAAGTAGCTGGAGAAGGAGGAGGATCAGGCTTTGATCTCCTTGTTGGTTTTATCTTTTATCTTTTATCTTTTTGGGGCATCTATATTGAGGAAGCTTTTGCTGGGTTTTTTCCTTTAGGGTTTTCCCAGGATAAATCTTTGTGTTCCTTTTGTATGGTTGTGCTTGTCTATCTTTCAATGATCCTATTTATCTGCTTTTGTTATGAAAATGAAATCAAGTACTGATGTCTTAGCTAAGCATATGAAAAGTAAACACTCGAATGGTGGAAAATCCCAATCCGCATGCACATAATCTTAACATGAATCCTAATCGTAACATCTAGATGATTTTGTTGATCCAAGAGAAGTAAACATTGTTGTTGTAACATGAAGAGGTGCTACGATTGGAGCATACCAAGATACGTATCAAGAACAACCTCAGGTGCGATCGACGACACAAAAGAAAGTACCACTCAATGTCCAAAAATTAAAGGAAGTATTCTTGGACGTATGACCGAAATTTGTTGAAAATAATCAAGGATCAACGTCCGAAAGGCTGATACTGCAAATGCTTGAGAAATTTGACTGGCTATTACAAAAGAAACTTATAGGAAAGGTTAGTATGCTTCAAGATATTTTCAAAAGTTTCTTATCGCTAATCAACGATAAAGATGTTGTCACGGAATTGACAGCGTTGATAAAATAAACTGAAGAAAATAGATGACCACAAAGAAGAGTCAATCATGTGGGAAAAAAGTCAAAGATTGATCACTAATTGCAAATGACTACCCAAATAAGAGACTATGATATGGATTATATCATTTTATATATGGGCTCTCATGTTAATATTTTGAAAACAAAGACATGGGAAGGCATGGGAAAACCACGATTGTATTGGTATCCCATTCAAATCAGCTTGACAAACCAGTCAAAGGTCCTACCTATTGGTCTATTTACTCAAGTACCTGTTGAGGTGAGGGCCTGAGAACATATGCATATTTTTAATTGATCAACATTGTCGATGACACAAACCCATATTCGACACTTTTGGGGATCGATTGGGAAATATAAAACCAGACCATTATAAACTTCAAGCGAAGAATATTGTCATTTGAAGATTCAGAGATAAGGGTGGTCACACCAATTCATCCAATGGATGGACAGAGATATCTTGAACCAGTGCACAGTGAAGGACAATTTGATAATCTGAATCACATATATAATGCCATGTCTTCATGAAAGGACTAGATCAATCCAATAGTTGATAAAAAATTGAGTTGGAGGAGTGTTAGCTCCTGTACATCTAATTCGGGTGAAGCATTAGAAAATTGGTAGAATTAAATGCGTTATCTATGATAAGGTTTGCAATAATTACACAATCTGTGCAATGGGTAGGAGCTGAGGCATGTGAGCTACCTACACACGAAGGTTTACCTAACATTGCATCTTTTCTAGCATAATTTGAAGCAAAAGTTATACAATTGCAATGATTTTCTTCCTCAGACTTTTTTCTAAAAACTACACTTGCTAGATGGTGGGGTACACATAGAAAATCTATCTCCGAATGGCTGCAATGTATAAGATTGCTAGAGATCATATTTGGAGAACAAATAAGTTATAATACTAAAAAATATACAGGATTGACAGATCCTATCGAACATATTGAGTATTGTCGTGCGACATGGAAAGCATATCCGTGACAAGAATGGGTTCATCACTTTGTACATATGTTGGATATGATACCAAGAAATTGGTATACATAAGTAGAGTTGCGACGAGGAACTCTTGATTGGGAATAATTATCTACTAGTTTTACACATATATTTGAGTCTACATATGACTATCCCTTGATTGATATCGCATTGCAAGTGATGAAGACATAGATATTTGAAGAAATGCATATTGCAGCGATGAACTTCCAACAATATAGCATGGCAATCCACCATTGGATGGAATGTTACAATGTGACAGGAGGGTGAAATCATGAAGTTGGGTGTCTATTCCGTGACAAATGCGCTTCCAAAATCATATTCTAGAATCTTTCGGCCGAAATAATGTAAAACTTTTTGGCCGAATATTTGTTTTTTCGGCCGAAAGATAAAAGTTAACGCCGTACCTCGTATTGAACGGCTTGCACAGTTTGCCGGGAAAATCACGTCCGGCTAGGACCGTTGGTCTGATTAATTTTTCGGCCGAATAATTCTTCGGCCGAACATTTGTTCAGCCGAAGAATTATTTGGCCGAAAATTTGTTCGGCCGAATAATTCTTCAGCCGAAAGAAGTTTCTATATATACAAACAGAAGATTACTGTTAAACGTTTTTTACGCCCGCGATTATGATGATTTGGTTTGCAGTAGTTATTTGCAGGGGCATGTTGATCATGGTTTGGCTTTACAGTGGATGAGGATTACATTTATGGCGCTTCGTTTGATCGATGTTATTGGAAACGCTCTGTTTGTACGCTGGTGGTCGAGACTGTGATCTTTTTTCCTGTGTTCTTGCTCGGGTTGCTGTGGTGGTTGTTCGTTTAGGCTCGGGCGGCTCTGTGGCGGTGCTTTTACGGTCTGCTGTGGCGTTTCTGCGCTGTGCTGGTTCAGGTGGTTTCCTTTATATATGCGCTCTATTCATCCCTGTCGGGCTGAGACGTTTTCATTCCGATTTGTCTTCGTTGGTGCCTGTCACGTTTGTGCTCTCCTCTGTCTCGGCTGGCGGCTGTGACTTTTTCCCTCTGTTCTCTGCTGGTGGCTATTTTTCTTGGTAGCTGTTTCGCTGTTTTAGCTGCTGCGGTCGTGGTGGCAATGACATTGGTTTTGTTCCACATTGGTTTCTACTTCCGGTCGGCCTTCTGTTTCCCGTTGTTGCGGCTGAGGTAAATACACTACCCATCTGCCCCTCTTCTAATTTTAGAAATGAAAAAAATATATAGTTTATGCTCAGAAATGCAGAGACTAATTTTATATTATCATTCCTAACCTGCTGTAACATGTCATTATATGCTTCAAATTATATAGATTATAATTTCCATCCCAAAATGATGGCAAACCTTGATTGATAACCTTCCTTAAAGTGGCTTTTAAGGATGAAATGTGACTAATAATCTCTTGAACCCTTATTTGAGCTTTCTGATTGAACCAAATTTTTTGGTGATGACCTTGTTAGCTTCCATAATGGTATTGGTCCTGTCAGTCACACCCATAACCTGCAATTCTCCCCTAGTATTGAAATTAAAGAGGTTTATTTCCCTCTGGGCTATATCTAGCTTATTAATAATTATATACAGGTATTTTTGATCTCTTGTGTGGCAGTGCTTTCTTTCTAGTTCATCTTGAATCATAGTCAAGTAATTACAATGGTTCTTGAGCTCTGCTGCTATATGATCCCATAACATA
>LPNX010971412.1:210162-292360 GCA_001517045.1 Pseudotsuga menziesii | reverse complement strand
ATAGCAGCTATCTGTAATTTTGTTTAACATATATGAAAGTGGTACATTACTCACAAATAATGATTTTCTGGCTCCCCGGGGATAGATAGTTAGTTATCTTTTTTTTTATAGTTGCATATGTGATTTAGGTGTTGCGAACATAAGACGAGAGGTAAGAACCTGCGCAGCACATTGTCTGGTTCTCGGCATCCTTATCACCCTGCATGGTTTAGATAGGCATGTGCATTGCATATATTAAGTCAAAATACAAATTCCGGTGGACCGGGCCGCAACCGGTAAACCCTCGTTGTTACTTTGACCTACGGTAGCCGGAACGCAAACCGGACGGATTTCCTATACCAAACAGTCAGCGGGCTAGTTGGGAACGCTGATTGGGGAGAATCCTTTACTGTTGCGGCCTGCGATTTTCCAGGCCTCAACAGATGGAAATGTTTGTTGGTACTTTTCAGGGTGAGGCTTATTGTTGGTTCTATTAGGGCCTTCCTAATAAATGTATAACCTCATTTTCAAGCTTCCTTTGGATGCTTTTAAAGCAGTGGCATGATGGTAGGGCTAGTATGAATGGTTCGAAAAAGTTCCTTGAAAATATCTCTACCTTCTACCTATCTGGGATAGAGTATCACATGGAAACATATGATGGACCTTTTTCCATGATACAAAGTATTGAAGACTTGGAATCACTTCTTGAACATTTAAGTGAAGAGGAGATCCATGATACTCCCATCAAAGAGCATCCTAGTAGTTATTTAAGAAAGGAAGCAATTAAGCAGCTTTTTAAAGAATATAAGGTATCTGTAATTACACAACAAGATTCTGAAGATGGGAACATCCATGACAATCATGTTGAAGAGCTTCACAAGGAACCCATTATTGAACACATTGTTGAAGACTCTCCTCATGTCACCATAAATGAAAACATTGAAGATTTAAGATCTTCTCAATATTTTTGCAATGCTTGTCCAGAAAGCCCTCATGAGGAAACCATTACAGAGATCGACACTTATGAATAAGTTTATGATGTGTATGATGATACTCCTCTAGGTTCATCACTTAGGGATGAAGTTTTGGAAAGTTTAAATTCTCATAATATCTTTGAAACCAAAACTTTGAAGGATGATTATTATGAGCAGGAGGAGGATAGTTATATCTTAGGATGTGATACCAGCAAGGAAGACTCTCTCATATCCAACATAGATGGGAGTGATGACTATTGGAATTTCATAGATAATCCAACTTGTGAAAATCTTATTGAGAACCCCATCCATTATATGTCCAGCAAGGGGAGTGTCTATTCAAAAATTTGTGGAAGTCCAATCTATGATACATTCGTAGAGGGGAGCATGGATCTAGATACCTGAGAAAATCTTAGTATGGAAGAGGAGAATTTAGAATTTTCACGTGATCATTCAAAGTCATATCATGCAGAGCCACACAAGGGTATCAGTAATGAATACATTGAGAAGCAGTGTTGTGAAAATTCAGATGTGATGCAATAAGTGGAATATCAGTCTCAGCCATCTTTTTCACATATAGAGGTTCCTTATGATTTGGAGCTACTTGGGGCTTGTGCAACAAGTTATCATTTGATAAGCTCGGATGATCAGTATGATGATGTAGTCGGTCTGCCTCATCGTGTCGATTGGTACATCAACCCTATCCAGTCATGGATAGAAGCAGCATGCACGAGCACATACCGTTTTGGGAAGCAATTTGGTGAAGTATTATATTCTTATGATCTCCCATCCATCCCACCCATTCCGGGTGATCTCGCAGGTTTTCATTTTCTGAATAAAATATCCTTACTTTGGCTGGTAACCAAAGACCAGGAATTTTTTTTTTTATGTTAATAAAATGCTTAGGTGGTTACATTGGATTTCTGATTACACCTAACCCTTTTATATCATGCTCAGAGTAGGAAAATAAGCTCCTTGAAAGAGAGCATTTACTTTCTGCATTTCTATTTTATACTTAGCTATAATAAAACTTTGCTCTTACATTTATTTTGTTTAAATAAATCAGCTTAATGGTTCATTTGGTTTTTTTTATAAAACTTGTGCTACTGAGGTTTTTCTTGTCAAGTTGAGATGTTTTTACAGGGTATATAAACCAGAGATTATGGTGTTCTTGTATCCTCTCCTTGCCTTAAAGACCAGATCGAGCACACGTCCCATAGTTGGAGCCAGAATGTTACCACCTAAGTTGTACTTAGTGGTTTTTTATCAAGTGAGCCTGGTGAATCGGACAAGGATAACTTGTTCGGACTTCAGAGGACCTTCATTCTTGCTTCTGGGAAGCTTTGTTATACTATATCACATGTTCATACCCCATGGGGTAATTGTAATAAATGTTATAGCATGATAGTGTCTGTAAAAGACTCGGTCTCTTAGACTTTACTTGTCAATCCAATCAGCCCAAGGTGTTTTTTCCCTTGGTTATTATTAGTTGTTGAATAAGCAACTGATAATTTCTGAGTTTTTCACTCCATACCTCCAAAGTTGGGGTGGTCGGCTTGACATTTAGGCCTATTGAGGTTATTAGAGTCTATGTGTCAATGTATAAACATGCTAGGCATCATGGTCAAGTCATATGAACATGTCCAAGTCCCCCTAGGTTTTTTCAACTTTTTAAAATTTTTAATTTTTCAGTGTTTTTTATTAAAATTTAATTTTTCCAAAACTTAGGCTATTTTTTAATAGTTTAAATGGAAAAATTGATTTTGTAATAAAAGTGGGCTCGGAAGTCAGATTCAGTCATGTAGGTGCTCATTTTCAAGCTAGGAGCACCCAGTAAACCTATAGACCAACTATTTCCTAGTTTTGAGTGATTTTCCATCACTCAGGTCAGAAAGCCCCAAAAAATCATTTATTGATTATTTTATTTAATAAATTGATGAATAATGGAGCAAATACAAAATCCTAGATCAGTGGATTCTCAGCCGATTTGATTGAAATCAGTCAGATTTGAACCAGATTGACTGGATCTGACAAATCCTTGAATGAAGGAGGTGATCTGGATAGATCCAGAGTTGATCTTCAGCATCCTTTACGGGGAATTGCGCCCTCTCTCTCTCCTCCACATGTGTGGGCTCTCCTGGAAGCTCTGTGGATTGATGTGTCAGTCTGTGGGTTGATGTGTCAGCTCAATCAGCCCCCCGATTGACAAGTAGGCTCAGTTCGGCTTCAGATCATCATTGATTGACTCTCCTTCAGCTGCAGTGGTTTGTCTCCTTGGGATTTGCGCCCTCTGGGCTGGATCTCCTGTTTTTTGTATAAATAACGCTTAGGCTCCCTCTTCTAAGCTAGTAAGAGTTGGATTGAGGAGCTATTGTTGTTGTAATACTGTGTAATATATTTTTCTATTGGAATAAAGTGAAGCTTTGGAGGCAAGATGGTGTCATGTCATTATATGTGTGGATGATCATTGCCATGTTTTACTGAGGTAACCTGTATCTATGTTCATAATTTGCTGATTGTTTGTGGATTCATTGCTAAGATTGATAATAAGTTTATTATAATCTTAATAGGAAAGGAGTTTGATAATAAGTTTATTGGCCATCTCTTTCCTTTTTAATGCATGTTTATAGATCTAGATTCAACATGTTTTATAAGTTTATATGCATGTTATTCTGAAATCTCTATGTATGTATTGACCGGATCTCACAAGTATTTTGGCAAGTCTTTGGATTCAGTTGCAGGTTCCTAGCTTGGAGAGGATGCTGATCTAGTTTGCTTCTTCACTCTCTCCAAAACAATTCAAAGGCATAGTCCTTCGACATTCCACTGGAAAGCTCCACGGTTGATCTTCAAGGTTTCCAGCAAAAATGCTTTTCTTTTCCTCTTCCTCCAATTTTTTCTAAAATCAGTCTAGTTACTTGTTTGCATCTTTAAAATTGTTTAGATCTATCAATTTCAGAATTTATTTTACATATATCTTGCCGCCTTAAATCTCAATAAACTAGATTTCATTCCTAAAGAAAATTTACAAGCATTCTAGATCTAGTTTTAGGAAAAATTGTCATTTTTCAAGGCTGTGAAAGTAGATCTAAATCTTGTTGAATGCATGGTTGTTTCCTTAGAGTCTAAAAATTTATATTCAGCAATTAAGTGCTTCATATTGGCTGCACCAAAATTAGGCAAAGATCCCAAGGAAGGCTTGTTTTCCTTGGTTCTTTTTCCGCTTCATTAAAAACTAGTTTTAACTTAGAATTTTTGGGTAAAAGGTTTGTTCATCCAAAAGTACTTTGAAAGTACTTTTGGTGGGCATATTTAACTGTGATAAACTTGCTAGTTTTTAGCAGGTGTAACAGAAAAGAGGAGGAGGCGCTGTCCGAAAAGCATTTTTGGACCATTCGAAACCCCCCAGGGGGTCTCCGTCTTCCATAAATTTCAAATTTTTGCAATTTGTAAACCTTTGGTCTCATTCCATATAAGGACCAAGTGTATTAATTTCAGTTTGCTGATATTGTATTTGCTGCTAATAAAAAGAAAAATCTTTTTGAATAGGCTCTTTCGAGCCTATTCACCATCCCCCCTGGGGGGATTTGCGTTTGTGCCATTTTTTACTTTTTTCTCATCTTTTTTCAACCTAGTGTAGTTGTAATCTGCAGGGTAATATACTTTGATTTATAATCATGTCCATATTCCATATCTGGTGGTTTCAAAGTAATTTTAATACTTACCCCACGAGCCTCTTTTTGAGCCAAAAGGTGAAGAAAGTGTCATGGTAGTCTAATTAGAAAAATGTTGTTTGCTTTTCTGTTTATGCTTCATCTGCTATCACCATTTGTTTTAGTAATCATATAAAATCAACCCCTCCTTGATTCACCGATTGAGGTCCACTTGGACCAAAAAGGGTTCCTGGAGGGTTTTCTTTTTAACAAGAACACCTCTTTTAAAATTTACTGAAAATAACAAAGACTCCAGTGTGTATGCTTTGTACTTGGCTACAGTTCATTTGACGAGTCAAGCTGCATCAAAAGCACTTGAGTGACTAGATTAATTAGTCTTCACCTCCCAAATTGGCAAACCATCAGGCGAAAATCCAACACCTCGAACAAACTGTAAGTGGTGGCACAATACCCAAAGGAGTGGGAACAACTGGAAAGTGACCTCTAGGCGTCGATCTCTGTCACACCCTGATGGGTGCGTTATGAACAATAGTCTTCGAGACTTCGTTCCAGCCCACAAACACCTTGCGGGCAGCCGTGAAAGTTCACTTTTGGACATACTCCAAGTGCCCCTCGGGTATATCTGGAGTCCCCTTTTCGCCTGATTTAATTAATTCACATTACACATTAATTTAAAATCTACCAAGAGACATTTGCAAAACATTCATTCAAGCGCATGCAAGCACATTATTTTCTCTGTTGACTCCATTTAAGGCACTGGTGATTTATTTTGATCAATTCTTTCGATTATATATATATTGAGTGTCATTACTGTGCTTATATGCTTTAAATCTTACATCTTATTATCTTTTGTTTCCACTGGTTAATTTCAAAACTCCTAAACAACTTAATCAATCTAACACCGTCACACTAAGTAATTAGCCTTAGTAATTTAATAGGGTCTACCACCCTTGGCTTCGTTAGGAGTTAGCCTGAACAGAGGAGTCAAGAACAAGGTGACAGCCTTGACTCGAGACTTGCCCCCAAGGACACACCGAGTGGCTTGAAGATTTCTGCCACGTAACCCAGGTGTGTGAAAGGCGGCATCACCGTTCTCATTGCCCAACATTTTTGCCACCTTAGAAAAGCCTTTCAATTCATTTGGTGAGAACCACTCCACTACCTTTCCATCTTTCCAACAGAACTGAAACACAAACGGTTAATAAGTTCATCTATCCTTTGCTTATTGATGACGTCCAACAACAACCGCGATTTCTTTTTCTTTTTCTTTGGCATCTCCTCCAATAATGTGCTTTCATCCCCAAGGTTTTCTACTTCTTGTTTCTCATTCGGATCATTAGGCCGCACTTGCTGTTCGACCTCAGATTTGTTTTCTACTTATTGCCGCTTGCTCGGATCATTTGGACACAGCTGTTTCGCCTCGGATTTTAATGCTTGATTGTTTTGTTTTGTAGAGGGATGTGCAGAACTTATCTCAATATTTTCTGCTTTATTCTTTCCCATGGTGAGAGAATGTCTCTGAAATCAAATCGGACTATAAAAAAAATCCTATCCAAGCTGCCGCGGAAGGAACACTGTCCTGTGAGGTGAAAACGATCGCATAAATAAATGAAACTTTGGCAGAACATAATGGGTATTGATATGTAAGACTCCTCAATATTTTTGGTATTCTTTATCATATAAACACTTTGCCTAATGGGTATTGATATGTAAGACTCCCAAGTTGGAAATGCATCCAAGGAGGCTATAAGTCTTGTGATTCTGTCAGGTTCCTTTTGATATATAATAAATTTCAATGATGATAACAAGATTAGATTTCAAGTATTTTTTGGGTGGGTTACCAGAACAAACTGGAGGAGCTGTGGGTAGATTTGATATTTGAAGATTATAATCTAGGTATATATCTAAGGAAACTAAGGTAAGCTTAAATAAGGTAGGAAATTACAATTTTAATCTATGAAATTAGCAAACTAGACCCAATTAAATCTATAAAGAGGAGGGTTAAGCAAAGAAGAGCTAACTCATAAACAAAAAAATAAACGAGAAACAATGTAGGCCCTTTGTAACTTAGGAAAGAATACAAATTCTTAATGAGAAATAATATCTACCTTATGATTGCAAATATAAAACAAAATATATTGCAAAGTAAAATACTGCTTTTAATTTTATTAGTTAGAATCTCAAAGTCATGATGAGATAGACCTAAAACTATTTCTAAAGAAAATATATATAACATAAGGTATAGTATGGGTAACTAATTATATATACCTAAACAAAATTTAAGACAAAACAAAAGTTACCACATCAAAAATAAAAACAAAAATATGATGCCAAAGACAATGACAAATGTGAAGCACTGTGCATAATGACCTCCTAAGAGAAAACACATGCTTTAACCATTAAGCCGAGCCATACTCTTAACCATTTTATAGAAGACAAATTTATTTAATATATATAATCTTTATCATATAAATACTTTATATAATCTTTACCTTATAAACACTTTGTTACATGTCTTTATTTTTTATGAACACCCAAAGTAAAATGACTTTATATACCTAACCATTCATAAAACCCACAAAAATATATTCACAAAAATATATTTTTATTGGCATAATGTAATGTTAAGCTATAATAACATGGATTACTCATCTCTTTATTAGTCCAGGTTGAGCATCTTTTTAATACCATGATATCTTATGTTCTTGCATTGTGATAAGCTGCTGACTTATTAGTATGAACTATGATGTGTATCTCAATTTGAGCAAAGAGTATTGTTCTTATCCAAATAAGTAATATCAAGCTCGTTTACAAATTAATGTTAATGCTAACTTTAACATTAGTGTTTTTTAACATTTTACGTTAAATGTTATAAAAATATTTTATTTAATCGTTAATATTAGTTTTCTAACATTTTAGATTAATTGTTATACGTATTCTTAGCATCTCGCTATTATGTTGGTGGTGGGGACCCGGGGCAGTGATATTGTTATACCATGGAAATGTGCATGCTAAATGTTGTAATTATTTTAGCATTTTGCTCTGATGTTTGAGGTGACAATGTGCATGCTGTTATACTGCAATAATTATGAATGACATGGATAGTCACAACTCTAACACAGGTAAAAAGTGTTAAAGTTTAATAAAGCAATGAAGTAGAAATGATGCTAACATTAATGGGTATATTGCTTTTCTTCTTATTATTAAGAAACAACATATATAGGACTACATAACAACAAAACGATGAGACAATACTGGACCATGAAGATTACAATTCTTAGCACACCTCCTTAATCTCAACTGGACAATATACTTAGCTAAAGGATTCCTGCTGGTCTATGTCTCAGCTAGACTTACATTTCATTAAAAAAACTTCAGCTTAACTTTCTTCCTTGATGTGTACTTAGACTGCTTATTCTCTCTTCTGGATCTTGATGTTAAGTAGGTGTTCTTCTATAACACACTGTAAGTCTTCTTCTTCTGCATCAAAATGTTTTTCTTGCTATCCTCTTTATTTGCAGACTGAAATTTTTTATCAAAAAAGATATAAAAATATTTTAGTTTTTCTTGGAGAGCATTTACATCTTAGCTGCATCTTAGATGCTGCATCATTCTCATTGACTTCTTTATTTGTTATACCTATTATGCTTACTTCACTACTTCAAAAAACTATAAACTAATAGGAAAACAAAAAAACAAAGCCTAAAACATAATGTGGATACTCATTTGTGCATACTTCACTGCTTCAAAAATTACTGTGGGCTAATAGGAAAACAAAAAAAAAAAAATCTGTGCATACTTCAGTGCTTCAAAAATAACTATTGGCTAATAGGAAAACAAAAAAACAAAGCATAAAGCATAATGTGGATAAAGCATAATGTGGATGCTCATCTGTAACAATAATCTGCTCATATATCTCCTTCAAACTCATACTTTTCTGGTTTTTCGAAACCATACCCTCTAACTGCTCATTATAAAGCATAATGTGGATACTCATCTGTAACAATAACAATAGTCTGCTCATATATCTCCTTCAAACTCATACTTTTCTGGTTATTTGAAACCATAGGATCCTCTAACTGCTCTTTAATACAAGTTTCTGCCTGTGAAGCCAGTAAGAGGCCTCCCTGGGGCAGATAGCGCACAAACAACTCTTCCTTCCTTCTAGAAGGAAGCACTTGGACTGGATCACCACAAGCTTCTAGCTAATGCGACTGTCCCTACAGTATTATTCGATTGATAAGTCGGGTAATCAAGAATTCGGTCACGAATCTGCATGAATTACTGGTTGAGACCAAGATTGGAATTCCACAATTATAAATCACTCCCACGATCGAAGCAGAGATAGCAAGTTTGGAATTCCACAATTATAAATCACTCCCACGATCGAAGCAGAGATAGCAAGTTGTAATTCCATCAGAGCACCTGGAGCACCTGCCATTAGTTATAAACCAAGTATTATATTCAGGTTCGTTCCAGTGTGTCACCTTCAGATAAAGAGTCTTTCCTCATGAACTTAGTTATGGTTAAATGGAGAAGTATGGTCACCTCCTCGGTTCATTCAGTGCGAGTTTTTGGTCCATTAAATATGATTCCCGAGGAGGGCATGACCTTTCAAGAGTCGAAGCCTAGCATTACATAATATATTTCATGGTATGAACTTTGAAGACTTGAAGCCTGGCATTCTCTAGGCCGGGGAGAAAGCAGTTGTGGCAAATCCCCCTCTTTATCTTAGCTTTAGAACCTCCAGTGCTGAAACACATTGGAAAAACACTTGAATAGAAAATCATACTTGTATGAAGCAGTTAACAATGACTATAATATGAAGCATTTACCAATGATTGCCTATTATTTACCAATGATTGTATGAAACTCCATCTAATCTAGCAACAACCACAAATGCATTCTCCTGATTTAACCTTCCACGAGTCTGGTCCAGTAGTTAGAGTCCTGGGAACTGTGAAACCTAGCCCATACTTCTACTTTTTCCAGCATGAACTTCGGCTTGATCTGTATGCGCTGGATGTCTGCGGGGTATATCAGTTATCCTGATGCATGGACACACATGTATAAGATACCTGCATAAGCTGCAAAGTATCTATTGATGCGTATAATGATGGGCATTCGTGCTATTGACGCATGTAATCCGAGCTATGGTGATTTGACTAAACATCCCATCTTTCCTTTTGCTCTCAATCCTCGCCTATCTACAGTTTCAACATACAGGTGGGTGGCAGACTATCTACAGTTGTGGCATAGAAGGCACAACTATCTACTCTTACATATTCCTTCTCTTTCGTTAGTTCACTATTACGAAGATCCTTTTTATCATTATTATAGATTAATGCAAAAATTGAATACCAAAGTTAACTTTGTCATCCGAAAATTTATTTTCTTCAATTTTGTGTAATTGAATTAATATTTTTAAAATGAAAATTATATATCATAGACATAATAACCGTATAAAATTTCTCCACCAAATGTTTTCAGCATAAAAAAACCATAAAAAAACAGTCAACGCTAAGAGGAACTCAAATCCTCCCAAAAGTAATTATACTAACTAGCCAAAACATGGACATAATAACTATACAAAATTTCTCCACCAAATGTTCCAACATTAAAAATCAGCCGAAGTTATCATCAAAGACACAAATAACAACTGTCAAGTGAGACATGAATAAGAGGAACTGAGATCCTTCCAAAAGTGACTAACACTTCTAGACATAAAAATTATACTAACTAGTCAAAACATGAACTAATAACCATACAAAATTTCTCCACCAAATGTTTCCAGTATTAAAAACCAACCAACCCTATCATCAAATACAAAAACAACAATTGCCACCTGAGACATGAAGAAGAGAAACTCAGATCCTCCCAAAAGTGACTATAACATTTCTATACATAAAAATTATACTAAGTGGCCAAAACATGGACATAATAACCATAGAAAATTTCTCCACCAATTGTTTCCAGCATTAAAAACCAGCCAACCCTATCATCAAAGACAAAACTACCAACTCCCAACTAAGACATGAAGAAGAGGAACTCAGAGCCTCCCAAAAGTGACTATAACACTTCTAGACATAAAAATTACACTAACTAGCCAAAACATGGACATAATAACCATACAACATTTCTCCACCAAATGTTTCAAGCATAAAAAACCAAGCCAAGGCTATCATCATATACAAAAACACTATTGTCAACCGAGACATGAAGAAGAGGAACTCAAATCCTCCCAAGAGTGATTATAACACTTCTAGACATAAAAATTATACTAAGTAGCCAAAATATGGACATTATAACCATACATAATTTCTCCGCCAAATGTTTCTAACATAAAAAACCAGCAACCCTATCATTAAAGACAAAAACAACTGTCAACTTAGACAGATCTTCTCAAAAGTGACTATAACACTTCTAGATATAAAAATTATACTAACTAGCCAAAACATGGACATGATAACCATACAAAATTTCTCCACCGAATGTTTCCAGCATAAAAACCAACCAACAATATCATCAAGTACAAAAACAACAACTAAGACATGAAGAAGAGAAACTCAGATCCTCCCAAAAGTGATTATAACACTTCTAGACATAAAAATTATACTAAGTAGCCAAAACATGAACATAATAACCATACACAATTTCTCCACCAAATGTTTCCAGCATAAAAACCAACCAAGACTGTCATCATATAAAAAACAACAAGTACCAACTAAGACATGAAAAATCAAAGTTAAATTACCTATAAACATATTGGGCCTCCAAAAATTGAAAATCTGAACTTGAACTTTTGATTTTTTGCATTCATTTTTTTAAAAGCACACAATGCATATTGCATTTGAAAAAAAACAAATTAAAATTAGTTTCCACAATTTGTAATCTACTCATCTATAATTTACTCATTTAACAAAATACAAAACAAACATAAAAAACAAAAACAGAAATTCTCAATAAAAATTCCTACCAAAACCAGAGTTTATTTTCATTTTGAATACAACACAACAGAATTTGAAACCATCAATACCACCATAAAGAGGGGTTTCGTTCCAGAGCGCCCTCTTTATCTGCAAATCATTGATTAATAGGGGTTTCGTTCCAGCAACTCATTTTGTAAAGTAGCTTTTCAGCATGTTCGCTTTTTATTGTATAATTGAATTATACATTGTTTTATATACCAAATCTACACTCAATCCACATTAACAAGTAGTTTCACGGTAAGTTCAAGCTTGCATTTGGACAGAGTTGACACCTGCAAAATAAAAAGTCGCTTCATTCAGTAGCTGTATCTTATATAAAGGTATTTTATATAAGGATTTTATTATTGCCATATATAATTTACAAAACAGAAAAGGTTACACATACAAAGAACAAGGTTTAATTAACAAATTACTCAGAATCTTTGTTAATTTAGAGAGCAGCCTATTTTCCTTATTCATATAGCTAAGCCATATCTTAGGTTGCATAGATCACAGACCCTAAACAAATTCACAGAAAGAAAGAAAAGAAATTATTTAATATAAAATTATAAATTATCACAAACCAAGAACAACTTCAATCAACAAATTACTCACAGTTCTAGTAAATTTAAAACCAAAACTATTTTCTTTATTGACAAACCTAAGCTATTTCACATTAAAAAAATTATTTAATAAAAAAAATACCATTCAAAAAAATATAATTCATACCACTCAAATTATTTAATAAAAAGTCATATATTAATATACTTATACCATAAAGTATTAGAGAATAATATTCTGTCTACAGTCTACCCATGAGGGAGATCACAAAACAACCCCATGGGGGAGATCACAAAACAATTTTTTTTTATAATGGGTGAGATCACAAAACAAAAAACAATTTATGATGTCTATTCCTGGGGAGATCACAAAACAATCCCATGGGGAGATCACAAAACAAAAAGTAATTTATGATGTCTATTTTCCACATAAATACTGGAAAACTTATAAAAACAATACAAAAGCATCTAATTAGAGACTTACATGGTTTGGCTACCCAAGATCTACCAATATTAAAACTGGAAAACAGGCAATCAGCTAGCAACTTCAATTGATGACGAAAATTCCCAAAACTGAAACGTCTCTATGTGAATGACTGAAACAGTTTCATAACTCTGCAACTCAACTGCAAAAATTCAAAGGCTGATTTATAACCTGTTTAGTGAAATTGTTTTCTTTCCGGCAAACTTGACAAGAATCCGGCATCTTGTCTGTCTATAAATGCAGGATGATTAATAGTTCCAGTGCCCACGCCATCCTTAGCTGTATTGTTCTCATGCATTTGTATCCCAGGAGGCATCCCCGCCAGGTTCATCACGCTGCTTGTAAATTCTTGATCACGCATTGCAAGGTCAACACTAGAAGAAGGGTTTCCTCCCACCTCTGTAGAAAATGAAGGCTGTAACTGATGTCCAGTAGATCCCTGCTGCATTATTCTCCCCATAATATCGTTGTACATATTAAGATCTTCCTGGTTGAAATCGTGAGCAGGATATTGCATCTCAGTATTGCTATTAACATCAACATACGGATCAATATAGTTACTGTTTGATCCCACCTCTGTAGAAAATGGAGGCTGTAATTGATGTCCAGTAGATTCCTGCTGCATTCTTCTCTCCATAATATCGTTGTACATATTATGATCTCCCTGGTTGAAATCGTGAGCAGGACATTGCATCTCAATATTGCTATTAACATCAACATACGGATCAATACAGTTACTGTTTGATCCCTGCACTGGGTAATTGAAGTTACTGTTTGATCCCTGCACTGTTTGATCAATATACTTACTGTTTGATTCCTGCACTGTTTGATCAATATAGTTACTGTTTGATCCCTGCACTGGTTGGGTAATATAGTTGATGTTTGATCCCTGCACGGATTCTTCTTGTCCAACCATCGAGTTGGAAAATCGATTCTCTGCATGGCGTGGATCTCCTTGAAGACAACTACTCTCGGTCTGAAATTGATTCTGCTGAGGATTTTCTCTGATCCAACTACTAGAGCCGTTTTGGAATTGCAATGGGTGTTGGGGTTCTGGATTAACCATCTGAAATTGATCATGGTGCCCTTGTGTCTGACCAACATGAAATTGATTGCTCATTTGATCAGGGACACCATGATTTCCAAATGATTGATTCACCAGGCTCTGCGGTTTCATGAGATCTTCAAAATTGAAAACCCGAGTGGGCGGTGTATTATTAAACACTGGCATACAAGTATTCGAAGAAAACAGTGTGTTTCCTTCCTGGTTCACTGGAAATTGGCTGGGAGTGATGTCAAGGGCGGACGTGTAGCCGGAATCAAACTGGGCAGGTGTTAAAGGGGATGGAAGGGTGGGAGGCAAATCTTTTTTATTTTTTGCAGCAATGTTGTGCTGTGCTTCATTCAATAACCACTCAATGGTTTTACGGCAATCTTGAAAGGCCAATGAACTGGTGAGCTCGACCAAAGGCTTATACGTTGCCATTCCTAAAAAGCATTCCATCGTCTGTCCAATTTCCGCAAAGCCCAACTGTCTGGTCACTTCTGTCAAACGCTTGGTATCTCCTGAGAATAACCAATCAAACGTCTCCTCTACATTTTGAAAGCCAAATTCTTCCGTGAGTCTTGATATACGGCTGGGTGTGATTGATAATAACCAATCAATGGTCCGACCGCCGTTCTCATAGCCCAGCATTTTTGTCAGCTTAGACAAACCTTTCGATTCATTTGGTGAGAACCATTCCACAGCCTTTCCAGCAGAATACAAACACAAACGGTTATTAAGATCATCTAACCTTTGCTTACTGATGACGTCCAACAGCAGCCGCGACTTATTTTTCTTTTTCTTTGTCTTCTCCTCCAATATAGCGCTTTCATCGCTGAGGTTTTCTACTTCTTGTTGCTCATTCGGATCATTTGGCAACACTGGCTGTTCGGCCTCGGATTTGTTTTCTACTTCTTGTAGCTTCCTTGGATCATTTGGACAGAGCTGTTCCGCCTCGGATTTTACGACCTCGTTGTTTCCTTTCCCAGAGGGACATGCAGAACTTATCTCGGGAGTTTCTCCTTTATTGTTGCCCATGGCGAGAGAATGTCTCAGAAATCAGACTGTAATTTAAAAAAAAAATCTTATCCAAGCTGCCGCGAAAGGATTACTGACTTGTCATGTGAAAACGATGGCATAAATAAATGAAGTTGGCAGAACAAAATGGGTATTTATATCTAAGTCTCCTCAATATTTTCGGTATTCTTTAATGGTGGGCCTTCGATGTAGCTTGTCGAATCATCTGGATTTGAGCTTTGCTGGCCAGGAACGGCATTTTCTGGGCTTCAATGTAGCTTTGGTGAATCATTGGTATTCGAGTTTTGTTTCATTTTCGGGTTTCGACGCGATATTTTCGGGCATTCCTTCAATTATTTTATTTTTAGGACTCGTGTTTTGCGGATCAAACTGATTGCATCGGTTCCTTATTTTCGGGCATTCCTTCAATTATTTTATTTTAGGACTCGTGTTTTGCGGATCAATCTGATTGCATCGATTCCTTGGTCCGGAGTATTAAGTTATTCACAGTTTTTAATCTATTTTAACTTTGAATTTATTGGATCTGAAACGACGAACATGAATTAATTAACTCTCACTTTAGTCTTTCTACTTGGGTTTTTTTTTATAACTGAGAATACAGTTTTTATATTTTTCCCTTTGAGTTAAGAGGCTTGTTGACGTTGCAATGGACCTCCGGTCAATGGGCTCTCACTCCACCATTTTTAGGAGTGTGTTATTACCTGGGTGAGTGTGCTCTCATTTCACCATTTTTAAGGGTGTGTTATTGAGTTGTTTAAAGAAATTGGGGACTTTTTGACTTTTTTTTGGTTAGTTTTTAAGAGTGTTTTGTCATAAATCTTTACGGAAATTTCAAAACGTTTAAAAACAATGCTAGATTTTACAGAGTATGGGTGCTGGGGGTTTTCCTGTCACCAGATTTCATTTCTGAATTTAAAATCACTCAACAAACAACATAAATTTCAGATTCTGTAGATTAAATTCACCAAATTCCGGCAGAAAATCAGCCCAAAAGTCAAAACGGCAGAAAATCAGCCCGAAAGTCAAAAAGTCCCCTTTAAACATCTCCTTGTGTTATTACCTCAAGTCAATGTGCTCTCACTCACCATTTTGAGAAGTGTGTTTTTTATTTTATTTTTGGGCTTAGTTACGCTTTATATTTATGTGAGTGGATTAATGGGGTTTTATTTTTAATAAAATATTAATTAAAAATATGATGTATAAATACAATATTTAAATAAATATGATTTATTACCTTTTATGATTTTGTGGAGTTTTTTAATATTTTCAGTTATTTTTGTTTGATTTTGTGATTAAAAAAATAATAATATAATATTTATGTGAAATGGATTAATAAGTTTTTATTTTTAATAAAATATTAATTAAAAGAATTATTTAAATAAATATGATTTATCACCATTTATGATTTTCTGGAGTTTTTTAATATTTTCAGTTTTTTTTGTTTTATTTTTTATTAAAAAAATAATAATCTTTTTTTTTGTTTTTGGGAATTTTTTTGTCAAATATTAAAACATAAATTATGGTATTTGGAATTTGAATATTTATGATGGTGGTAAGGTTAAAAGTAAAGGTGGAATGTTTATAATGGTAGTAAGGTTAAAAGTAAAGGTGGAGCACATTCATATAACAAATCCTATCTAGATCTGGTCATTAATGGAGGTTAATACATTCTTCTTGCAACTAATTTTTGGACAATAAATGTATTTACCAGTGTGGCTTTTAAGAGCATTAAAAACATTTCAATCCCACTCTGACACCACCTGTACTCGCCTTAATAGTGACAACTCTTCTATAAACCAGAATATCCCACGTATGGCTTTCCGACGCAGTATTAATCAGTGCCATTCCAAACCTCTTACCTCTTATATCCCCTGAAGTGAGAGGCCAATTAAAGTGAGTTTTGTGAAAGCATGGAAACAAATGGTTCAATAATCGGTCCCTCAACCTCTCATCATTGCGGAAATAAATGTAGTTAAAAGCAGGGTGGGAAGGGACGGATAGACGAATACCTCCGTTCAAGTATATGAACTATTTTTTTTCTCCGAAAAAATGTTATACATTATTAATGTATATGTTGATGTTGCACAATAGAAAATATAATTTTCTGAACATAGACAAGATTGGGCATAGACCAAATAGTTCTGAACATTGGAAAAGACGAAACCGGACACCGAAAGATAGGTAGTCAGTTACAATCGATAGCCAGATAGATAGCTAAATAAACAGAAAGTAAAGTTACCGTCTGGAAACAAAAGTGAGCTAACAATCAAAACTTGAACATGGGCATGGCATGACTTGGCATTATTCACTTTGACGAGACTAATACCAAATCCCCAATGCAACTAACGGCGGGAGCATTCTTGGACAGCTCAAATGAGTAAGAAGACTCAAGGAATCGACATGACTTGAAGACAAATGGATTACCCAAGTACTGAATGCATATGCAGATGAGTGTCGTGTTCAAGAGTAACTATGTGCTACCATAACTACCATGAAACAAAAACTCTTTCCTTAATTTCCCCATCACGAAGGATGAGTACCTCTTTTCGTTTTTACGATTTCAAAGAGGGTAACAAACACTTGTTATAGCTCATCAAGCGATGAGTCCATTCTCATATGTTTTATGAACTTGAGAAAGGAGGGGTTCATTCCCAGAAAGGGTCCTTCATTGTTTTATTTTATAAGTCCGACAAAAGTAAACTCATTTGTCGTTTCATGTTTAGAGAGTCTGAAATGACTAAGTAGACTCCGAAATGGACTTTTTTTGTAAATTTAGTCCCCGAGGCCCGAAAAAGTATAAAATTATGCCCAGGAGAACTCTTCCAGTGATGATTCGTTTGAGTGTACCTTTTTCATAAGTTGTTCCCCTTGGTCCAAAAAAGGGGTAAATTATCACCAAGAAGACGACTCTTCATGTCCTTTTACGAGTGTGAAGAAGACAAGTTCACTCGACAATCTTTTCACATTTTAAGAGTCCAAAAAGAGCTTAAAGAGGACTCTATTAGGGTTCTTTTTTCATAATCCAATTTCACGAGTCTGAAAAATAGTAAAAGTACACTTGATACCTCTTCACTGAGTTTTTAATGAGCATGCCGAAGGTGTAAAAGGAACTCAAAACATTTTTCATGTTTAAATCCAGAGCACGAAAAAGCGATTAAGTAAGCTCAAACCACTTTTCATGTTTTAACCAGAGCACAAAAAATGAAAAGTAAGCTCAACTCCATCTTACTGTTTCTAACGAGATCAAATATTGATTGAAAGAACACTCAGGGTATCTGCTTCATTTCTTAACAATCTTGAGATAGAATAAGAACTATGCTCAAAATTTCGTTTCATGGTTTAGCAAGATCGAAACTAAAACAAAGTATGCTAAAAAATACTACCATTGACGGGTGACTTCCCAACATGATGCCTAGTGGTTGGTACTTGCCCCCAATAGAACTATCAAGTAGCTTAATTCCAATAAAAATAGGTAGGGTACATGCCCCCCAAGCTTCATTTCGTCTGCATTCTCTTTTCTAACTAAATTACGGGTTCTTCCTAGGAGAAGGTTCACTAGAAACATAGGAAGAAAGAGGATCAAGTGCTAAAATAAAATGAAATGAAGGTTCAAAATATTGGGTCTTGACACAATGGAAGAATTTGTTTCATTTTTTTAACGAGCTTGAAACGAAAGGGGAACCCTGCTCAAGGTCAGTTTTATTTTTTAACAAGCTTGAAACCAAGAATAAACACTGCTTAAGGTGACATGTTTCATTTTTACACAAGATTGAAACAAAAAATAACTATGCTTGCGGGGACCTATTTAATTTTTACGCAAGTTTGAAACAGAGATTAACTTATGCTTAAGGACATTCGTTTCATTTTTTAATGAGCTTGACACAGAATAACACCTATATTCGTAGGCATCTGTTTCATTTTTTAACGAGCTTGATACATAATGAGAACTTTGCTCACGAACAGTTTGTAGCCAACATGATGTCCATAGGTTTGTGGGTTGCCCCCCATATAGGAGACATTCCCCCAAAAATTTCTCACGAGGAGAAGAAGCTATCGTTTTCAAACTACTAAACTTCATCATGATGTCTAGAGTCGAGGGACATGGTAGGTGAAGGGAAATGAACCACAAGAACATGAGAGACTTTCAGGGAAGTATGATGACTAGGAGTCATGCAATTATCATGTTTAAAAAAGGAAATGTGATCAATGGTCACAATATTCCCATCATGGGGAGAATACATCACTCTGAAAAGTGTGGACACTACAGCTTTTATGACATAAACATAATCACGCCCAAGGAGCAGATTAAAATCTAAGGGACCTTGGACTACCATAACATCGATACAGACAGTTTTCCCTCCTAAAGTGATAGGAAAATGAGGAAGGATCCCTAAAGGCGTTGTATATCTTTGATTAAAATCCACTATCTGATCAGTGGTTAGAACAAGCAGAGGAGAACCTATGGCTTACCAAGCAGTAGAGGATAGAATGCTAACAAAAGCGCCTCCGTCAACAATAGTGTGGAGTATACTCTTAGCAGTAACTTGCACATATATCTGGAAAGGAACACTCAGATGAATACGAGATTTTGTTAGATTACTCCAGTCAAAGGAAATAACCTCACTACTTAGAGAGGGCTCTGTTGAAAGAGACAAAATTTCCTCTTATGTGAACAATCAGAACTAACTACAAAAACTTCAGTTGGTTTCAGTTCACTCTCGACTGGAAGAGAGGGAAAAGATGAAGACTGTGTTGAAGAGACTACTTCAATATTAACTTTCTCTGATGAAAGAGTGGGATCGGGTTGAGATGAAATCGAATCGACCACTTTAACTTCACTCTCCAAAGGAAGAGTGGGATTGACTAGGGGTGAAATTGGATCAATCACTTCATCAACAAATGGGATTTCAAGGGACAACTTATGATAACCTGTTGGAAGCCGTTGCTGAGGAACAATAATATCTTCCAACAACTTAGAAGCTTCATCCATGGGAGGAAAAAGGTAATTAAGGTGCATGTCCTTACATAGCAAGCAATGATATCTAGCCTTTCCTTTTCGAATCTTAACCAAAGAGTTGTTGGTTGATGAGGTATCATCATTATGATGACTAGATACTGATGACATAGGGTGTTGGGAAGCCTCAGACCACACTTCCACAACCTGGGACATACCATGATAATCTTTCAGAAGATGGTCATCCTTTCAAAGTCTACAAGGGAACTTAGGCTTACGAGGTGTTCTTATGGGAAAATCAACACTCTTAGCACTCTGATCAGTGGTTGATGGGTTTCCAACATGATGATCAGAGGTTGGAGTTGTGACCTTCTGCTTAGTGTTCTTCTTCTTAGCCTTCCTTTTTGTCTTCTTCTTACCTGCCCGTTTACTAACATGAAAGTTTTCAACAGGTGAAGAGGAAGAAAGGGAAGTTGATTCAGCATTCGAGGAAGAAGGAGAAGGGTTAACACGAGTTTGATGCTCATGCGGTGAAGGACCATGAACCAACACAAAAGGTGCATTTGGTATAACAGGATTGGAGAATAACCACACAAGTAATCCTATAGTCAATCCGGGAAGACTCAAAGTGGCCATGAAGGGAGGACCAACAACTCTGTAAGGGGGAGAAACAAAATACATACCTTGAAAAGGGGTCTCTTGGTTGGTGGTCCCATGAGAGTCTCCCATATCGAAACTCCCTAAGATTCTATGAAGTACCACACAAATAAAAAACTACTCAAGTCTAAAAGCAACAAGCAAACTGTGTGAATAGGAGTGGATAAAAATTCAGGATTCTCATGGGAATATCAAGGCTTCACAACTCGTTATATACCAAAGGGTCCAACAATAAAACACGACAAGGAGGATTGGGACCGTACCCTTTCCTGAATACTCGACTACTTGGATGACACAAGCATAGTAATCTCCTCGAGTGTTTTTCTTAGTGTATTGCGATGCCAAGACGACCAAAAGGTTAACTTAGTTGGTCACATGAATCCTAACAGGGTCTCCCAATATACACTAGGTATGAGGGATCTCAACTCTGTAGTGGTGCTATCTAATGCACAACAGCTCGACAGGAACCTTCCAATATACTACTGAGTACGTGAAGTACTTTTCTATATACCCAAAGGTACATGAAAATCCATTCGATATACCGGTTGGTACATGGAAGAACTACACACAGAATGCAGTGCAGGAAAACAATGACAGATGCCATGCTTAAAGACGTCGAAACACGTCTCTAAATTACACAGAGTTACTAAATGATTTTAATCCTAAGCTAGCATTAATTTTATCTTATGTGGTTAGGTGGATGCATGAGGCGTAGACATGAAATCTAAAAAGAATGTGAAACCTAGCTACATGACAATGCACATTTCTCCTTTGATGAAAACTACCTAATGTAGGGAAAGAGTTTTATTTTCAAACCAACATGAATATGAGCAGTAATGAAAAGAATAATTCCTTCCTAGAGAGTAACAACTCTAACTTTCTGTAATAATAGTCCAAAAAGTGCAATGAAAGAAAAGATGCGACAAATATTAATGATGTATACAAAAAAATAAGAAAGCACTTCAATTTTCAAATGCATGTATCAAAATGAAACTTGATAACTAAACTCTTCTAAGATCTATAAACAAAAAAAGAGAGAACATCTACAACACTCCAATCATGCAAAAAACCAAAATAAAGATGACAAGCATCCAAACAACTCCAAAACACTCAAGAATTGCTCCAAATTTACCAAAATGCAACCAAAACTCAATGATTGAGAGTGGAGGAAGGGTTTGGAGATCAGATATAACAATATGAACATATATGAAAAGATATGGTAATGTGATTAGGGATGGGAAGAATGAACCAACAGGTGGGGGATTGAAATTTACCTCCACAACCAAATCACTCACTTAACAAGTAAAACATCTCAAACTCAACGAAATCTAGTCGAAACAAAGGTAATGTTGGACCTAGGGGATTTATGACTATCATATGCAGCCTGCAAATCACAATCCATCAATCCAAAACCCAAAAATGAAGGAATTTTTAGTTGATTTCTGAGTTTTGAAGGGTTGGTGCACCTTCCTACACTGCACCAGAGTGTTAGAGAGGGGCTAGCACACTTACTACACAGGGAAAGAATGCCATTGGCGCACTTTCTCTTAAGGGAAAGAGTGTCATCACTACAGTGGCGTTCTGTATACACTACCTAGGTGCGCCAGAGAGCCAAAGAGGCTAGATTTCCTTGAGGAGAAGGGTTGGAGGTCTAGTACTAATCCCAACAAGAGTCAAGGAGGTCCAAGAATCTTTCAAAAGACACAATACAAATGTAGGAGGGTCTCTAAAGGCTAGAAAAATGATTGATGAAGAGACATGAAATCAAAGACAAATGAAATCATATCTATGATATTCCCCAATATGGTCGCCAAATTTGTCAGTGGATAAATCTACTCAAGTGGTCTCAAGCCAGATCTCCCTAGTCCAAGTGGAGCTAGAACAAATCAAGTACATAATACAATCTACTTTCCTAGATCAATCAAGATACATGATGAAGAAATGAGTACCTTTCCTCAGATCTATAAGTCTTCTCCTCCTTGTCGCTCCAAGCTCGAGGCCTTCAGATCTCCAGCTACAAGACCTTATCAAAGAGACAGAACAAACAAAGGGTGAAATCATACATAGATATAAGCTGATCTAAGCTAATGGTTAAGGAAGAGATCTCTAAATATCATCAACACAATAACATTCATGGAAATAGTTTGTATTACTGTAATCAAGGAGACACATAGAATTACATAGAGAAGGAATGTCACAAACTAGCCTTAACACTACAACCTTCCATCCAACAATTCGATCCAAGCCTCCAAAGAGTGATGGTATTCCTCCAAAGGATGAGATCTTTCCTCTCAAAGGATGATAGGGATCACCTATAAATTCCACCAGCATAAGAGTACCATAGTCCTTCCTCTCTTCACAATGGGGAGAGGATTCAATTTATAAGGCTAAAGGGATAGGGGAGGTTGAATTTTAGGAGGATAGGTATAAGGGATCTTCCCATTAGTTTAGGGAACTGAATGCCACCTTACCTAGAAGCTAGGGATGATCCTCCATGTCATCCATATTCGAGAAGGTACTCGAAGCTTCCAATTTTCCCTTTAAACACCCCTGGTGCACATTGATTTTTTTATTTGTATTTTTTTTTTAAATGTGTAATGCAACTTACTTGTTAGGCTTGCAACAGATTGTTTGATGCAATTTGTACATATTGTAATGCACCAAACCTAAATATTAATATACCCATATATTTGCAGTGTAATATATTAGGCATTCCACAAGACCCCTGGTTTAATTTTTAATCTATGTAATGTATCTAGTGTGACAATGTTCTATCAATGCATTGATCCCTTTAAATCCTTATAAAATACAAATGGTGTGTGTCATTATGATAAATGCATTGATAGATTTGCTGCATACACGATATGTGTAGTGCTCTTTAGTAATGACCTATTGTGAGGATTTTGTAATGTTTTATCCAAAAACTTGATGCATTGGTACAACACTTGTGCATCATTAATAGTGCATAGAGTAGATAATGTATTGTATATTGTGTGAAATATATACTAGCAATTGCCCCAAGGAAGGTGCAATAATATGCCGATAAGGTAGTTGTTAGCGGGTAAGCGAGGAAAAAAAATGTAACATTAAAGCAAGGTAGTGGGAGATTGCAAGTAATACCCAAAAAAATGGAGCACTTCAATGTATTGAAAAATCAGAAAATTAATAGTTTAACATCACATTATACAGTGAACATGCCATTGCATGGGAGAAATATATCTGATGAAGAAAAGAAGCCAATATGTAGTCATAATCTGGAATTACTTGCTGTCCATGTGGTTCCAAAGTTCATAATTGTGCTAGCATAGGTTGTCAAAGTAGCTTGGAAAACAAACATTTGACGATGGTTTATATAGTTCTAACTTCTCACATTAACAAAAGTCCTGTTCAAGGAGTAGACATGATAGCACTGTATGGTTTGGCAAAACTTGTACAAATTTAAAGACATTTCCTACACTTCATAAATACAGAAAAGAACATCAAGAAGAGTAAAAGCAAAGATTTCAGTATATATATACATTTGATAATTCAAGGTAATAACACAGTATTGGTGAACACTCTTGACACTGTATGATAAGTAGCCAAACTAACCACTATCAATCCATCATACATCAATTGACACAATTGAAGACAATATCAGTACCCATGATACTGTTTTAGATGATACAATGTGCTGCCAGCCACGATTCATTATCATCCAATCCATCAATAGATGATTGAAACAATTGCAAACAAAGTATTTATCAATAATTACATCTCTAGCCAAAACCACAGGTATTCGTTTACCCTTGCAAGCATCATCGCTTCCAAGAGTCAGGATTGCCTTCAGTCCATCAGGTTTTGAGAAACTGTGCAAAGTGAACCTTAAAACCTTTGGAGTGTTATCATTTGCATATTTCATTAAGGAGCTGTATTGTTTATTGTTCCAGCTTGTCTGCATTTCAACTTATTATAATTATCTGTTAATTGATTGGAACTTGTATTGAGGTGAACTCGTTATTCGCTGAATCTGATTGCACTAGTGTATCATCCTCATCTTCCAGATCACAAAAAGAAATATCCTCCTCATTAGACAACCCTGTTGCAAAATGTACAAATGCATCACTTTTACCTGGTTGTGCCTACATGCAATTATCTACATCTGCATCCTCATCATTATGCTCCACATCCTCAGTAGACATTGTGTGATTATACAAATCGTTTTGCCTAGAAATATGATAATCACCTTCAGAGTTATTGGCAATTTCTGGTGCCACTGTTTCTAGAGATACAGACTTGAAAGAATCTGCCTTTTCGCTGTTGTCTGTAACTGGTGAAAAATGCTCAAACTTCTGCTCTTGGAAAAATCAAGAGAATGTTCCTTTCTGGACTGCCCAAGCTTCCTCCAGCATTGGTTGATCTGGCCTTGTTTATTTTCTTTGACTCCTCTGAAAAAAATGCCCTGGCCTCTAATATTTGCAAAACCAAAATAAAAGTATCAATTTTCTTCTGTCCTCAATACTCAAAAGGCCAGAGGCACCAAATGATCTAGATAATTTATTTTTCACCTGAAGGAATTATAATTTTACTCATCAGAACATGTAGAAGTTTAATTGAGAAGACAATGAATGTAGTAAAAATAAGGGACCATGCTAATGCAATATGAAAAGCATTGCTGATGAGAAGGATAGATTTTCTTATTTCAAGCAAGCAGAGCTCTGTGAAAAATGAGACTTGTAAGATGAAACCTAGTCTAAGATGTAGATCACACATGATTGAGCCAAGGTCTCTTATTGCATTTCATTCCACCTATATCAAGATATTGCAGATTCAAAAAGCACATCTACTATTAAAAATCACACAATTTCAACAAAAAGCATAATTTCAGAGATCCAAATCACCATGTAGAGTTCTTTTTGCATATGTCTAAGAAACTAGAACTGAACGAGAATACAAAATACAGATGCTATAGCAAAATCTTTTTATAACCTTGAATTCAACTAGTTCACAGGAGATATCGGTATCACGGCGATGGAGAGTTTGCAATGAAGCTTCAAACTCTTGATTTCAAATCTTGGCCTGCAGCATTATAAACAAGGACTTCCGAAATTAAGTTTTCATTAAGCTTGTCACATTGAATACTGACATGTTAGAGAACTTCAGATGACTTTGGTGAAGAAAACTAACTCATATAAAACTCACCATCCATCTTGGAGATTCTGGGATGAAAAAGAGTTCAAGCATCAAGAAGGTGAAAGGGGCAATACCTACACTTTGGGTAACAATATGAATGACGATTTCTCAAAAGAATATAAAGATAGGAAAATGAATCGACTCTGCAAAATTATACTTACTAAGCCTACATACCAGCGATTGCCAAAGGCCTCCAGTCAAGGAATAGCCCACATGAATATGCCAGCATAATACCAACTGTGACAGTGAACTATTTTAAAAAGGCAACAATTAGTCAGTAATGAGATTCACAATTTTGTTTCAATGATTCTTTATATAATGAATTAGTGTTGCTATTCAATATCAGGTGTGACAGTGCCAAGGCTTCCTCACAAGTGCTTGGCAGCTATTTCAAGAATGTATACTGGTACCTAAAGTGATTATGTCACACCTTGTTTATCAGATTCCTATCATACCAATAATTTTGACTTGACAAAAGCATAAATATGTGCATGATACATACATAGAGACATAATACCCATCCCTCCCTCCCATATACATGCAGAGACCAAAAATTAATAACCTTCAATAATTTGGATTGTTTCAAAGGAAGGTATCAACTTACAGTAAATGAGATGACTCCCACTCCAAAACCTATTAGCAATTGAAGAGAAAAACTACTGTAGCTCTGAGCCTCCTCCCAAGAGCCATAGGAGCTAACTATTCATGTAAAAAAATATGTCTAATAGAGAACAGACTGACATTCAATTATCCAAGATTCGAAGTCGGAATTTGAAGACTTTACTACATAAAAAGATCCAGACCACATAAAAAATACATTAAAAAACTCATACCACATAAAAACACATTAATGAAGCTAGCTACTTCATATAATATGCATAATTTTTTCAGGATCGAGTTAGAGTTTACAACCA
The DNA here is from genome assembly GCA_001517045.1 of Pseudotsuga menziesii. Taxonomy (NCBI): domain Eukaryota; kingdom Viridiplantae; phylum Streptophyta; class Pinopsida; order Pinales; family Pinaceae; genus Pseudotsuga; species Pseudotsuga menziesii. Next base: position 265,941 of record LPNX010971412.1, on the reverse strand, counting down.
GTAAATCAAACAATTATCCAATACGAAAAAAAGGAACGGAAAAAATTTACAAGAGAAATAGGGATTCTGCATTCCATGATATGTTCAACACATACAATTCCAAGAATATGGTTGTAAGCCAAGCCATCATAGCAAGCATTGATAATGATAATGAAGAGTTGGGATGTTTTGCTTGCGGAATATCAATGCATTGGTTTGCTTGAAATGGGAGAGACCGACGCATTGTTGGATCTCAGAGACAACAGAGTCAAAACCCACATGAAAAAAAATTGGAAGTCTAGATCATGAAGATAAAGGTGCCAATAAGCATGATTTCCCAAAGGGTTCCCCATAATCAGTAAGCATAGGTGAATGTAGCATAACTAATAGTAAGCTCGGACCAACAACTTAGTTAAATATAAATTCCTCTCTATAAAATGAAAATTAAGTAAGATGGGTTACCAATTTTCATGAGGATATGGACAGTCCTGACGAGGAAAGACTGGTTGGATGAAGATAGAGCCCTATGCAACTCTTTGTCATCGATGAATCTGCTCCCATCTTGATCACACATATGAAAAGACCTTATGATTTATGTATCTGTGCCCGGTGAAAATGTTGGTTGTGCGGGATGGTAACGGTAAGGCTGTGGACCTCCAGACCCACCATTATCTGAATTTATTTCATACCAACACTAATATAAATCAAGCTGAGGATTACAAGACAATCTACCAAGCTAGGAAAATGTTTTGAATTAGGAGGGAAATGAAATTACCCTTCTCTATTTCTCTGTTCACAAAATGCACAGAATGATACACATTCATACCCCTAAAGCACAAGCAGCCAAATGACAGCCTATGAGAAATTGTGACAATAATATTCAAATAATCATCAACAACTGGACTCTATAAATAGCCAAACGACAACAAATGGACAAAAATTTGAGGAAAAACACCCAAATAATCAAAAGCTACTGGAGTCTACTAACATAAATATTCAAAAGGCTCTGCAAAAAGAATTTGCTGTGCTGAGATCATGATTTCTAGATAAAAGCTCCACCTAGGCCAGAGGTAAACACTAAAGCTATGAAGAAATAATGAAGGATAAATTACCAGATGCACAGTGTACTAACAGAACAAATGTCATGACCCTATGATTGCACTGCTTATATTCATCATCACTGAAAGGGGTTTGATTACAAGAAAGATCCAAGGCTTCTGCTTCATTATATCCCCTTGTTCTCTGCGCGATAACAACCCTATAGTCCCCTACATTCACAACATACAGAGTTTTTCCCCTTATGAGCATGATAATAGCCATGGTGCCACTCATAGAATCATTAGAGCTACTCATTAGTAGCCCGAAATGCAGAATGATAGGCTGAGATGGCGTCCGTGGATAAAAGCGGCTCATACCTACATTCTAATGAGCATTGAAAAGGATGAGGTGCGGGAAACCTACATTCTAATGGGGGAATAGTTCTAACATATAATACAATGAAATAATGGGATCATATACTTACATAAACAAAAGGATCTTGGCCAAGAAATCGATATGTGAAGAAGGATACACTCATCAAAAGGGTGGAAAGAGAGAGATTAAATGGCATATATTCCACGATGCTTGTTTCAATTACCAGCTTCTGCAAATCAAAGGAAAAGTCTATGCTTTGTTACAACATGTTCTAGGAATCATCACTAAGTAGCAGAAATCATTTTCAAAATAGGACTTGCTCCCATCCATTGATTTTCTGCAGCTCCCAAATTCCCAAGGCCTGCTATCCACAAAATAGTAATACTACTAAGGTTAGATGTGGGGATATCACATATTTATATTCAATTTCCTAATACTTTAGCCCTACTTTGCCTTGGTGATTAATCTCATCACTGTTTCTTAAATTCACCTTAACTTAACAGTTAGTCAAGGTGGCAATAAGCAAAATGACCTTCTCACTGTAATTGTTTAAAATCACATTCTACATACTGGTACATTAAGGTAGATTTCCTTTGTAGAAATTTACGCTGAAATAATTTAGAGACAATAAATGCAAGACAAATATTTTAGAGACGATAAAAGGTAATGATTGTCTTATACCGAGAGGCTTGTACAATGATAGATAAAGGCGATGCAAACATGTTGATGAGGGAGAATACACTAAGAAAGCCAACGAACATATTTCGTAGTGGTTGCTTCATAAACTCATACGTCACCAACACTATTGAGGTAAATATTACCATAACCAACAAAAGCACTGCTACCGTTTTAACCTGCCATTTGAAAAAGACAAAAATCAATTATATTGACCATTTTCTCAAAAATATATTTTTTCATGAGAGAACTTGTATTCTTGCCACGACAATTGTCAAACCATGAACATCACCAGAGCCTATCAAATACAGTTCATGTTGTACATGAATTTCTCAGTATAAATCCAACCATATATATATGTTGTTCATGTGTGTCTGTGTGGGCAATGTATATCCCAGATATATAATATAATAAGAGTATATAAGCATAATTTTAGTACCGTAGGCTTACACTAGGGTACTAAAATCTAACATACAATTAATTAGCCAGCATATCAAGCTACAGGAATATACAAATATGTTCAAGCAAATATAAAATAAACTTTCCACAAAACAAGAACTGATAGATATACCTGTGCTTCCTTTTGGGAATGTGCAATAAAGAGTGAGATGTATAATAGCTGAAAAAATGGCTCCTGTCCCATTAACAGTGGTCACCAGTATATTGTTTTCTGATACAAAAGGAAGGCCATTACATGTGCAAATCAAGCAATTCATGAGTGCAAAAATATAAGAGAGGCTTGAAAATTGCTCGGTAGACTTATTTCTTGTTATTCTACTGAATGTACGGCTGCAAATGACAATAGCCACAGATGTATTAATATTAATTTGAAAGATTAAGATCAGAAGAATAAAAGAAATGTCAACGAGAGATTTGGGGTCACTTCCTATAGTGTACCATGTTAAAAGTAGTAATCATAATGACACTTAGCTTTATATAAAAGTCTATGGACAGGTGACCCTGAAATGGGTGGTTTCTATTACAGGTGAAGTAGATATCAGAAGTGGAAACTTACATTGGGGACAAGAAGAGCCCCAGAGCAAACAAGTTTCCTACACCAAAAATAGATAATTTAATTCGTAATAAACAAAATATGAAGTAACTTATCTCATCAAACAAATAATCCACCTTCATGAGAAAACAAAAATGAAAGAATAATAGAATTCAATTTTGGAAGAAGAAATACTCCCAAATTCCTAAGGGCCATTTTGCACTGGCTGAAGCATCATATATTTTAGTAAAACAATTTTTATGCCATGTTAGTATAAAGCGAGTCTCTGCAATTTACTTGAATGTCATAATTTAGTTCAGTTTTGCACAAGTTACATGACTTACCTTTAAATAGAAATCCTTAACTGACTCCCTTGCAAAGATACAAATTGATGGATCAATCAGTAGTCAAACTTATCCCAGCTTATCTATGATGAAATGGCCTCTTTCACATATGCAATTTATGATGCAGATTGAAAATTTTGGAGCTATACTTCTTCTTCGTTCTTTCTTTTTAACAATCAATTTGAATAACCATATCCTATAAATATATACTTTTACCTTTGAAGTTAATTTATTATTAACATGATAGAGATTTACACATTTACAAGAACCAGGCTTGGAAAACCCTGGCCACTAAAAAGAAGAGTAGTTTGAGGTCTATGAAATGGGATCACTTTATCTTAAACGTTGTGAAATGTATCACTCTTGATAATTCGCTACATAACCAGACCATATAGCCCAACATGACATCTAATGATCTAAGGGAAGAGGGTTTTCTCCATTGGTGTCCTTTCTAATCTCTAGGCATTTCACTGCTTAGTGGAAATTCCTTCTGACACTGCAGCATTCCAGCTTGGAAGTTCCCAATGCCTCTCCAAGTTTAAGCCGTGGGATTTAATAGTGGCATACAATCCACTTACAAGGGCAATTGCTCTGGATAATGCTTGCACCATTTGTCTTATTGCAGTTTCTGGGATAAGGGGCATGGTGACTTGATGCCATATTCATATGCCTAGCAGTTTGTTCAGGATTCCAAACTTCATTATGGAAACTAAATGAAGGGTTGTGCTCGTTGGAGGTCTTAACCCAATACCTGATTGTGAGGAGCTGATAGCCATGCACCAAATTTTCAAAATTAGTCCTCTCTTTGAGAAGGATTCACAGCTCGATAAGACTTGGAAAGGTTAATAGCTTAGTCACTACATTTGTCCAATTTTTTATGAAAATTTTAAATTCATGGAACCTAAAGCAGAGGCGAATTTCAAATTTGATGGAAAATTTAAGATCATGTTCCTTTATAACATTTACACAATATTTATTAAGATTCATTTCCTAGAAAATAAATGATGTTGTTATATCTTTTCTGGATGGATGTTATAACAAAGTTTGCTTCACTATCTTTGCTTAATTTAATGACAAAATTTATCATATTTATTTCCAGTGGCAATTCTTTCAAATTTCCTTATCAAACACGAACACAAACTGGGTGATATAAGGTCTTAGTAATGCAACAAATTGAGTGGTTGAAGCACATGATCCACTGCTTGTGCAGGCCCTAGAATTTATAATCATACTCCCATCACCACACCAAACCAAAATCTCTAGTCCAACCTAAATACACCCACCTGATTGTTATCACTTCCAGCAATACTGGGCAGAAACTAACAACCAAAAATTAGCAATTATGGGTAACAGGTGGTCAGGTTAGTCTGAAAGTGTTAGGATCAGGCCTTATTTAGACATTTAGAAGCTCAACAATTTTATTATTTTTGGTAAATCTAAAAATTTTAAGTTTTTTTTAATGCACAAGTGACAAGTTGGGTAAATGATTAAAGCTAAATTTCACCAATGTGATAGTATTAAGCAGTTTAAATTGCTGGTAACAGGTGGTCAGGTTAGTCTGACAAAGTCAGGATCAGGAGTTATCTGAAAGTTTCAAGTTGTTTTAATGTAGAAGTTGGGTTGATGCTTAAAGGTGACACCAATGTGATAGAGTATTAAGCAATTTTCGTTATTATTTTAGAACAAAGTCCCTTCCAAATGCCTCAACTCAATCATCTAGCCACATCATTTCAATTTTAATATTCCATACATTTATCATGTTAAATATGTGAAGTGTAGGATCCAGGTTCCAGTGTGGGATCCAGATTCCATTGTGGGATGTACAGTCCACAGACACCGTTCAGGTGTGGGATCAAAGAGGGACCCTAGACATGGGCAGTGGGAACATCTAAACTATGTAGTGTAGTATAGACAATTAATAGGATTTCACACTCGGATCCCAAGAAACACGGGGAATAAGAAATATTGAAAATCCAACCGGTGATAATGAAAATATCACTGTCATCAGAACATTTATGCCCGCGGGTCGCATGAAACACGGTGAAGCATACATCTTGAAGACCAAAGAACGCCGATGAGAATATCACTGTGATCAAAACATTTATGCCCATCAATTTCATTAGGAAACATGCGAAGTTCTCAATTAAGGCATTCGGTTAAAAAATGACCCAATTCGAAACACATATACAAAGAATATAGCGATGACAATCACTTGCAGCATGGTGCCGCATGATCTTGTAAGCCGCAATTCTATGCATTTGAATGCCCAATAAATACATTAGTGGAAGCTGAATGTATAGACAAGTAAAGATCAAATCCCTGTCAAAGAGAATGTGCAGTTTGCTCAAACTCCACCAATTGTAAGAAGAGGAAATTGATCCATCAAATGTATACAATCTTGAAACCCTGCATTTTCCATACTTTTGCTTGTCACTACACAAAAGAATAAGCCTCAAGAATGTTTTTACAGTAGTCGAGTTCACCATTACACCACCCCAAATGACCAAATCTATATCAGTTAAGGGCTACGTGGCATCACCAAGTCTTTCCTACTTCCTTGATGTTTAGTGTATGACCAGGCCTTGCCTAATTCCGCCAAAACAGATTTCCTTATGCTTACAAACTCATTATCATTGACGTTGATGTTGGCATCTCCAACTTTCTTCTCACCACTGGGAAACTGATGTAGGCCTCTGTTCTGAGGAAAAAAATCATGGACATCGCTAGCTCTGCTGCTAATAAAAAGGGAAATAGGTGCCCCCCGTGGACTTGATTGTGGCATGGGGGTAGCAAATGGAGTAGCATATGGAGGGCTGGAGGTTAAATGAAGTGAAAATGGTGTAGAAACTCTTTTATTAGAACAATGAGAAATAGGAGGAATAATAGAGATGCTCCTCTGCAACAGACTTTTTGACCGTATCATCCACAAAGATAAGATCATAGATCCGAGCAACAACGTTATATGCCAAACTCTCTAGCACCCTTGAATAGATTTCTAAAATTGATTGGCCTACATCCTGCAAGTAAACTGATTGTGGTAAGAGTTTGTAAAAAACTTGAAGAAACCTTCAAACTACTAACATTTATTTTTAAAAGGATGATATACATACAAATGCCTTATGCTTAATTAAAACATGTTTATTTCCTACCTTACTATGCAGCCCATGCAAAAACAATATTTACTGCTCCAGATCAAAACTTTATCTGGCTAATATATCATTGTGTTCACTTCTACACCACAATTAAATGACAAAAAGTCAATATGAAGAATCTTGTACTTGCAAAACTTCAGTTCTAAGGGAGCAGATTGATTAAAGAAGGTACCCTATTGTACTGGATCTTGTTCATGTCCAAAATGGTCTATGACAAGCCAGGAAACCTTTGCTTCAAGGATAGTAGAAGACGTTTTGCTCGATCAGCAAGAAGTTCTCTCCTCTTTGCGTATCCTACTAAATCTTTCATATTTCCCCAGGAAGACTTGGAGCCAGGTTTGATAACTTTTCCATTGTGTGTGTTTTTGAATGAAGCTTTTGTTTCCACACATGCATTGTATCTTCTATATGATTTGTGATGTCTAGGGTGTAATGTTCAGATGACAAGTCCAGACAGTCTAGAAGACAATCCGGGGAAAACTGTTCTGTTGTTATGTAGCGGTGAATGATATTCCCAAGGCTCTCTTTTCCATTCTGAAGGATTACAAGGTAAAAAAGTTGATTAATGGATGTCCAGACATCTACAATAAAACTTTATACTTGATTAGCCTTGAAAAGAGTATACCTTTGGAATGGATTCTAAATAACTACTAGGAACCTCCATCTCCGAAAAGATTTGATTATTGATTGCCATAGCTGCCTTAAGGATCTGGTTGATACATTGTCGATGATGTTGTAACTGCTTCCTTGCACCATTAGACAGACCATTTGAAGAGACTCTAGGAGTAGGCAACCACCATTTATCTTCTTGACGCTGAGAAGGAGGCCTGACAGGAACATAGCCATCATCATTTACATCTCCCAACAAAATTTCTCGATCCACATACCAAAATTCTATATCACTGAAACTATCCAATTCTCACTATTGTCTACACTACCCAAATGGTTTGTCAAAAAATGATGAAGCAAAAAAACAAATTGTTTGTCAAAAAGGGATGAAGCAAGAAAGCAAGTCTCGAACAACCAAAGGGTTCGTCAAAAATCAAGTCTCAAACAAACTTGAGAGAATATATGCCCTTCAAATATGGCATTTAAGCCAAAAGAAATTCATGTTCTACAGTGCAGCTTTCAACCTAGGGGATATTACTCAAACCAGCTTAAACAAAATGAAAAGAAAGATGAACTTGGAAAATAGATACCCCTGGAATTTGACAAAAAGTTGAGGGAAGTCTATGTTTTTACCTTCGGGCATGTTTTCCAAAGCAACTTCAACTTCATAGAGAAATGAATGAAAAAAGGAAAAGAGTATATTAATGGGTATGTTTCTCAAAGCAATTTTAGAAAGAAAACATAGAAATTTAAAGTTTGTTCAAATGAATAAAAAAGGAAAAAGGTATTAATTTGGAACTGAAAGTCAACATTATTGAATTTTCCTATTTATTCCAGCTACCAAGATTTCTAATTTTCCTGTTTATTCCAGCTACCAAGATCTTTACACAGTATCTGGCAATGGGAGGTACTCTTATTACCCAGTGAAATAAAGTCACAAAGAATTACATCTCCACAGGAATGTGAAACAACCTATATATTAGATGGAAATTCCTTGTTAAATCGACGTACAAAATCTGTACACAGCATACATAGTGTTGTTTAGAAGATGCAGAACTCAGACTCAAATCTCTTACCTAACAGTTTGAATCCTGAACAAACTGGGGAGTGAAGAGAACCTTCAGAGAACTTATGACAATTTCATCTTGTCCAAACGGAGGCTTTTCTACACAAAAAATACACACAAAACTGTAGTTTCGTCCAATTCAATCTATGAAATGTCTAGCTTTGCTCTTCATTCTGAAAGATCAAATCAAGTTAACTTCTACATAACTATATTCTACTAGAAACATTACAATTTATTTTAAATCCTGAACTTACCAGAAACTTGTGAATTTCCTATAGATGAGGAGGCAAAGCTGACATGGATTTCTCAATATCATCATTCAAGTCTCCTAACAGCTCAATGAACTTCTCCCTTTCAGGAATCAATTTCAAACCTACCTGCTATACATAACTTTTCGGATCAATATACAGCATAGTAATATCTTTAACTTTGGTAAAATCTGGAAAAATAGAAAGAACATTGTAGTAAGCTCACATTGAAGGCTGTTGCAAAAATCCAACTATGCCATCTCTTCAATGTGATATTATATGCGTGTTCAACAACTTGGCTCATACTCCACTCCGGCTACTCCAAAAGATCTCGAAGTAGTACAATGGTAAAATCCATGGCCCTTTAAATCCCATTCAAATTCCCCAAATACAACAAGAATTCAGATCTTTATAATCTTTCTGAATTTTCTTGAAACAAATATACATTAGAAAATACTGATCTTGCACCTTGTTAGCCATAGGATGGCTTTTGTGTAGCTCAATGGCTTCTTTGTCGTTCCTTCTGCAACTTCTTTGCAGACGATTTCGTATAGAAAGTTGTATTCAGGTTTACCAGACCCGCAAATATCTTCCAATCTCTGAGAGAAAAATATTATTACTCTATTAAGCATTCAATCTACAGTTAACCAGAAGTCTTACTAGTTTTTTAAAGAGCAAAATCTGTAATGCACAATATCACTCAAAAGAGCTTATGGAACATAAAAAGAATAAATATTTGAACTATATGGATAAGCTATGTCTAGCTATACATATGTGGAAACATACCCAAGGACAAGTTATTCTATTACTGTGAAACAACAATGATGACATGAATAACAAAGCATACCTAATAAGAATAGATTATAGAAGATACATAAATATATATTATATATAAGACTCTGCCACTAGATGTCACGGTCTCTGGTACACTCTGGAGGCATTGCAGGATACCTCCCTTTGTCAGCGTAGTAGTTGTAAATGGTGTACCTGTCACGAACCCCTTTCAGTTTTCTCCATTGCATTCCATCAAGGTCATCGAAGGCTTTCTAATCCCACCATCGATGACCAAGAGTTGGACATGTTGAGTTTGACACAGAGGCTTCACACCCATCCACGTGGAATCCCTTGTATGATGCAACGAAGGGTGCCTTCCTCCAATCTGTCTTCTCCAGCCCACCCCTTGTAGCCCAGTCATCAGCATTCCATAGGATTGAGTATATTTTCATTGGCTAGTTGAACGGATACCTCACTCCTAAGACCCTGCTATTCTTGAAAACACTGATGGGGACATCGTCCACAAAGAATCTGAAATTCAAATATAGTGTTAATTAAGAATGTAGATTAACTGGTACAAAATTTGTATAATTCTTAAAACCCAATATTCAGTTCACTTACACAATCTGATGCATATTCCAGAGCATAGCATAGGAATGACCAACTCAAGAGTCACGGCAAAGCCTATGAACAATGCTCAGTAAAGAGGTGGAAAACACGCGAACATTGAAACTTGCAGGCGAAATGGGAGGACAGAGCAAGGCAGTGACCAAAAACCTTCAACCATCAATGCTGTCACTTGTGGAGAAGCCCAGACTAGGTTCTAAACTTTATCTCCAAAATATCCGGAAGGCCCAACTATCAGCACGAAAGTTTTATACAGAATAAATTTGAAGACACGCGGAGGACCAGTGGATCACGAAGGAGACACGCAGGGATGGGGATTAAGTGGCAGGTCCAACCATCAATTCTATCACTTGCAGAGGAGCCCAGAATGGGTTATAACCTTTACCTCCAAAACATCCAGAAGGCCCGACTTTTATACAAGTCAATTTCAAAACACGTGGAGGACCAGCGGATCACGAAGGAGACACGCGGAGAACCAGCGGATCACGAAGAAGACATGCGGAGGAGAACGGTTGGCTGAATAGATGACAAAATGAATAGTTCTTTTCCGAAGAACTTCCGAGAAAAATGCCTTACGACGTAAATATATCACACTGTTGATAGTAGCAAATTTTATTATATAAAATTGGTACGCTCTAATATTAATGTAGGATCCCCACAAGAATATGCTACCCACTTTTGATGCAATAGACATGTGCAAGCACTAACAATCGATAATGTGAATGCGCTCCTAAAACCAAACATGTGTTGATGGCTTGGTAATTGCCAAACCTCCACGTACGCAACCACGTTGATAAAGGAGCATGTAGTCATTGTAAAAGTGTACACACATTTTTAATGCATGTGCATTCTCAAAGCATGCACACGCTAATAATGCGTGTGTGCTATTATGTATATTAAAAATTAGGCTGAGGCCTACTTCAGACTCATTATATCTCGATTCCGATGGCAAGAAAGGATTCTATAGTGACCACAAGGAATTCAGAGACACCCTCTCCACCTACCAAGCCTCCTAACCATCCATCTAGGTAATCCTAACCTTGATATTTTTATTTTCATTTGTTTTTTCTACAATTTAATTAAAAAACTAGATTGTAAATTAACCAAAATTTAAACAAAATAATTATTTCCAAATGTAGATGATCTCCTCTCCATCAAAATGGTATAAAAATCGGGAACCAAACCCAGATTTAAACAAACCTGAGGATAGCCAAAGCACACAAGACCTTGAACCAAATCCAAAAGTAAACATTAAACCTGAGGAGAACCAACAACTACATAAATCCAAATTAACCAACATTTAAAACGGTTAATAACCTTGGTCAAGAGCTACAAACCACAAAGGAATCATCGAGAATATCCTCAATGACATATTTTAACAACATCATTTCCTCCATTGACAATTCCCATGGTAAATTATTGAGCATACATGAGTATAGAGAAAGGATGAGACAGTAATATTCCACTAGTCTCAATAAAGAGGAAATCAAATATTTGAGCATTTCAAAACGAACTCTAGTTAGTTTTTTCATTGACCTAAGGACTAACCAACCCCCTAATCCATGGAAAAGTAGACTTTTCATGGATTGGTGCACATACAATCCATGGAAACAAAACTGGATGAGTTGATGGTTTATGGTTTTTGACAAACCTCCTTGCAACAATAGGTATGTTCCACTATATTTTCTTTAGAAGGTATACACAAAGTTTGTGTTGGGTCTACACATTGACTACTTTGACATTAGTGAGTTTCAGAGGATTGGTCTTGGATCTACCCAGAATTGACCAACCATTGGGAATAACCTAATGAGAATCCACCTACTCCTAGGAATATTCCTAACCCTCCCCCATAGACATATGAGTTACATGATCAACTAGATAAGACTGCCACTGCCTTATCACAACTTACACATACCATACGATAGCATAGTGCATTTATGGCGTCATACATGAATGAACCATCATAGAATTATGAAATACCATTATGTGTAGGTCCTTTATGCCCCATTGAACATGGACCATCCATGATAACCAATCAGGAAAAGGATTATTCTAATAATTGAGTGTTACCCATTGATGTACTCACTGTGAGCATTCTTTCCATGGAACGATGGAGGATCTTACATGAGACAATTTTTTTCTGAGGTTAGTATGATTTGCAAATAAAAATTACATATTCAGAATCTGCAGACAGAGTTACACAAGTGTGTGTATTTTCATTAGCAGTGGAAAAGCATGGAATATGCAAAATCATGCATGAAATAGGAGAAGTGGTACAAAACATGTTTTATGTCATAAGACAGTCCAAACCACTTGGTTTGGCAACCCGAACCTAAAACCAAAGCAGCCAAGTCATCCATCACATAGGTTGGAAAAAGGTGCTCGCCAAAATTCTAAATTTAAATCACGCGTGCACGTAGTTTTAAACATAACGCACATGCACTAGAAGTGTGCTTGCGCCTCTAAGTGCGTACGTGTTAAAGATGCGTGCGCGCATTTGTTAAGTTAAAACTTTGTTTTGATTTTATTTTCAAGCATTTGCAATGGAATGATGATGATGAACAAGGATGATGATGATAAGGAGAATGATGACAATGATGATGATGATGATGATGATGGCGATGACGATGATGATGAACAATGATGGTGATGATGATGATGATGATTACGATGATGAGGGTGATGATGTTGATGATGGCAATGATGATGATGATGGCCATGATGATGATGACCATGACGATGATGATGAACAATGATAATGACGATGATGTTGACTATGATGATGATGATGATGATGATGATGTTGATGACGATAACGATGACGTCGTTGATGATGATGATGATGATAACGAATAGTATGACTATGATGACGATGATTATGATGATGATTACGATGATGATGATGATGATAATGACCATGATGGTGATGATAATGATGATGATGATAATGACCATGATGGTGATGATAATGATGATGATGACTATGACGGTGATGATAATGATGATGATGATAATGACAATGATGATGATGAGAATGATGACTATGATGATGATGATGAGGACAAGGATGATGATGATGATGATGAGGAGGATGATGATGATTATGATGATGAGGAGGAGGAGGATGACGATGACGATGAAAATGACCATGAACAATGATGGTGATGATGATGATGAGGATGATGACAATGATGATGATGAAGATGATGAGGATGATGACAATGATGATGATGAGGATGATGACTATGATGATGATGATGAGGATGATAATGATGACGATGATGGCGATGATGATGATGATGAGGATGACGAGGATGATGACGATGACGATGATGATGATGAGGATGAACAATGATGATGATGATGATAGGTTTAGTCAAAACTTTGCTTTGATTTTATTTTTAGGCATTTTCAATGGAATGATGAGGATGACCATGATGATGATGATGAAAAATGATGATGATGATGAGGAGGATGATGACAATGATGATGAGGATGATGACTATGATGATGAGGATGATGATGATGATGATGATGATGATGATGACGACGACGACGACGACGATGACGATGATGATGAACAATGATGGTGATGATGACGATGAGGATGATGACTATGATGATGATGATGAGGATGATGACTATGATGATGATGATGAGGATGAGGATGAGGATGATGATGATGAGGATGAGGATGAGGATGATGATGATGATGATGACGACGATGATGGTGATGATGATGATGATGAGGATGATGATGAGGATGACGACGACGACGACGATGATGAGGAACAATGATGAGGATGATGATGATGACGACGATGATGAGGAACAATGATGATGATGATGATGATAGGTTTAGTTGAAACTTTGCTTTGATTTTATTTTCAAGCATTTGCAATGGAATGATGATGATGAGGAGGATGATGACAATAATGATGATGAGGATGATGACTATGATGATGATAATGAGGATGATGATGATGATGATGATTAACAATGATGGTGATGATGATGATCACGATGACTATGACTATGATGACGATGATTATGATGATGATGATAATGATTACGTTGATGAGGATGATGATGTTGATGATGAATACAATGATGATGATGACCATGATGATGATGACCATGACGACGATGATGAACAATGATGATGATGATGATGATGACTATGATGATGATGATGATGATGACGAAGACGACGACGACGATGATGATGATCATGAATAGTATGACTATGATGACGATGATTACGATGATGAGGATGATGATGACTATGATGGTGATGATAATAATGATGATGAGGATGATGACTATGATGGTGATGATGGGGATGCAGATGATGATGATGATGATGAAGATGAAGAGGATGATGACTATGATGATGATGATGAGGATGATGATGATGATGATGATGATGATGAGGAAGAGGATGATGATGATGATGATGATGATGATGATGTTGACGATGATGATGATGATGATGATGAACAATGATGGTGATGGTGATGATGAGGATGATGACAATGATGATGATGAGGATGATGACTATGATGATGATGACGAGGATGACTATGATGACGATGATTATGATGAAATCTGAGCTTGAGCTTAGTACAGAAAGTTGAGCCTGAGCTTAGTGCAGAAAGTTGAGCCTGAGCTTAGTTATTCCTCGAGTTCCTCATGGGATAAGTCATCTCGATTCATCCTGTGCCCTCTTTAGTCTTGTTTGATGTCTTAGGGGGTAAGATGTTGATCAGTTGAGCTTTTGTTCTTGAAGATAGTGAATTTATTATATAAATGATGCTGAAAGGGTGTTTTCAAAGTAATGGGGGTGATTAAAATTCCAATACTGTAGGCCGCGACTCATGATTTTCTTTTCATGTGATGATTGTTCATCGATGTCTGCAAATGTATGGTCCATAGAATAGAACCGATCATCTGGTACTAGAAATATTCAAACAAGTGTGTGGCCATCAACGTAATGCGTGTTTATATGTGTATTAAATATTTTGACGGTTTTCAAGATTTAGTAATGAGATTTCACCCGTTTTCAAGATTTAGTAATCATTATTTATAGTAAGCCATTTGATACTCCATACAACGTGGCCCCTCCGACATCACATCTATAAAATCTAAAAGATGAAGGATTTTGTAGAGTCCACAGAGCTCGATGCTTTCTTCTTTCTTGATAGTAGCTGTCAATTTCAATTACTCATGGAACTCACGTCCAGGATTTTGACGTGTCAACTCGCACAAGAACTCTCTGATTTTTTCTTAGTACATGATTGACGACTTATTAACAGAGCTTTATCTATCCTATTATTTATATATAACACGCAACCATTCCAAGTTTGATTCGAGGATGATGACAATGATGATGATGAGGATGATGAATATGATGATGATGATGAGGATTACTATGATGACGATGATTATGATGACAATGAATATGATGACGATGATTACAATGATGATTACGATGATGATGACTATGATGATGATTATGACGGTGATGATGGTCAGTGTTGGATGCCTCCCTTACCCTCCACTAGGCATAGGTAAGGAAACTAAGAACTCATAATGGCACCCATGGGCCTAAGAAGAAAGTAGTGGTGAAGATGATATTGTAAAAATACTCGTACATGTGTGGATACCAAGACGTTGTTGAAGAATGCTAGTTATTAAATGGGATAAACGTTAGTGAGTAAATGTTGTAAATGTTAGGTAGGAGCATGCGCATGTCTCATTGTGTGTACGCATTAATGTGCGTGCACGCTCTTATACATGCATGTGCGTGCTCAAATACGCACGCACGCACCTGTTACTAGTTAAAAAAATAGAGATCTGGATTCTTGGGATTGCTACCAATTTTCATGGGTTTTCGACAATTGTTCGCGCATTTTGTGCTCCTTAACTCTGCAATTTGGATCACACTCAATCATCACTCTTTGATATATTGGATAGAAGATCACTCTTGGAATCTAACAAACATATTTAGTGGTCTTGGAAGTTAGTGGATACATTCAAACTACAAGTTTTCATTGCAAGAAAGGATAATTTTGAATAGGTATGGTGAATTGTAAATAATTGTTTTCATTCACAAGCTTTCAGAGCATTTCATTGATTTATGTTTTATCATATTCCTACAACAATATCTCTCTCATAGAAAACATTTAATTTCACAAGAATAATTCCCAATTTCACATATAAACAAGTCTCATATTCTCCATACAAGATGAAGTATGCAATGTTAACTAATTTACATTTGCACATGAATATATTTTGATTTCACACAATGATGGCATAAATGAAGTTATCTCTTGAGACTCTTCAATTAAAAAAAAAACCTTTGAAGTAATCATGGGAGGGGGTACATATTGAATAGTTCACCAAGTTGTCCATATTTTCTATACAAGATGAAGTATGCAATGTAGACCAATAATCATTTGCACATGAATATATTTTGATTTCCCACAAGGATGGTATAGATGAGGTTCTCTATTAAGACTCTTCAATTTGTATAAAAACCTTGGAAGCAATCATGGGAGATGGTCCATTTTGAATAGTTTACCAACTTGTCCATGCTCTCCTCTTCATGCTACATTTATCATAACATGCCATTGAGCTTGACAGGGATGCCTCTACCTCAATTATTTCTCCTTTTTTGGGGGAATTTGCAACATCCTCATTGTGTAATTAGCCAATTTGTTCTCTTAATAGTTAGCTTGTAACTTAATGAGTGTAATTTATTCAATTTATTCCCAAGACATCCAAACACCAACTTGTGTATTCCCTCACAACTAATGTGGTATATTACGTGTAATGTCATCTCGTCCGAAGGTGTTGGAAATGAAGAATATTTTACTCATCTTCTTTTCACTTCCGATACTTTTTGAACACAAAGGAAGTCGTAATCCTATAGCTGTAATACCTGTAAACTTGACTCTCTTTACTTGACTCAAATAGAGTATTGAAATGAAAATTTAGTTCAAACATAAAGAGAAACCTTTAATCAACGTTTATGTATCAAGGCCAATAATTACCATGCTAACATATCTGTAATTTAGTTAATTATGTTGGAACGCGTCATGTTTCTTGTATAATTGAACTAATACCTTATTTGTTGCTTCTTATGTAGGGGTAGAACTCATAGTTTTTATAAAGAAACTCTTGGAGATGGGAAACTCACGTAACAGAGCAAGAAAAACTAGAAGGAATATGCCCATTAAAAAAGAAATGAGATAAGAAAAAAGAACAGGTTGGCAATGGAGAGAGTGAGACATGGTCTAGACATTTCCACTGATACTGTGACCGATCCTAATAGAGTTGATGACATAACAACCTATACTTTAGAACCATGGGTGAAGCGGTTGCATCTAATGGACCCAGCTCAAATTCTAACATCAACACAATCTCCAACCAACAATCCATCAATGAGCCATGTTGAATCTCTTGAATACATAGGTATATTGAGAGATACTGAGTATCAAGCATTGGAACTACGAGAAATGATTAATTTGTAATCTCTCCAAGAAGACCACAACCATGTCGAGCACACTCCCAATATGGACCAACATGTGAATGAAGCACCACAACAAAGAAGCCCTGGGATTCATAGCTCATGTCCACCTTCCCTACCTTGACTATCTACTACAAGAAAAATGACTCCTAGACATATCCATGTGGATTAAAGTTGTCTATCAGGCCTTGAAGGTAAGTTTCCCAAACACATTATCGATTGGCAATGTAGCAAATTAATGAAGGAATATTTTGAATCCAAAGGCAATGTAGGTAAGTGTCAATTATTACTATGTTTGTTAAAGTCAAAATTTTTAGTTGTTGTTAGGAGAATTTTGGGCATAAAGATGGTTAGAAGTTCATAGGCTAACAATCATATTGTTAGAAATCTCCAATCTACTTTTAATGCAATTGGGAAGACGTCTCGTAATAAATATATTTGTGCGGCTCATCATGTGTTATTAGAATCAGTTGTAAGCAAGTCCACACAACAAGATCGCCTCTTTTCACACACTTCTCACATACTTAAATTAAATAGAAAAACTGTTAAGAAGTACTCTGTTATAAGAGAAAATTTTCAGACTCCAGGTGGAAAATATTGTTGGGATTTTGTCGACAGGTTTCCTCGTTGAGATATGAAGCTAATTGATGCTGTTAAGGACTTAGTACAAAAGTTATGGCATGATCATACCATGACTTCATCTAACCAGAGAGATGTTCTAAAGCTAAGAAAAGGTTCTACAAACGTGAACCCCATGTCAAACACTTCCTTGACATAACATAGACTGAACTCTATGAGAGATTTAGGAATGAGCACACACGATTGAACCTGGTCCAAAGGTCCTTTGAGAAATGTAAACCATGGTATGTTCGTATATGCATTGATCGAAACACATGTTGTTGTAGATATTATGTAGAATATGAATATTTTTATGATACGTAAAAACATATATTTTGTGATTTGCATACTAACCTTGAGTAGGGCTGCAATGAATCCATAATACCACCGAATGAATCAAGAGATTTTATCATCAACATCATGTGTCCAAGGCATGAAGGACACAAATACTATGGAAAATCATGTCTATATGGGAATTGTTCTAGGTGCAATGGGTTTTCTCTTTTGAACGGTTGCATTCATGGAAGTGATGAGCATCAATTTAGCAATATGAGCGTGGAGATGCAGAGCTTCAAGTACGCAACCTATCAATCAGATAGTGCGAAGGAAAGTAAAAATATTGCATTGGTGAAGTCACATGTGCAAATGATTATTGCATGTTTTTCCTATTACATGTTCAGTTTATACATATACATTTTTTAAAGGTCGCATTCTAATATGACCCTTGTTTTAACGACAACCGGTACGGGTATGTGATTTTTTGAAGGAGTTCTACACGAAAACTGAGCAGTATGTTCAACATGTGCATGTAGAATGATGACAGGATGAGCAGTACAGAAAATGTAGGGACAAATTTCCCATTGGGACCATATTGTCAATTGTGGATTTTGTAGAAAACTACACCCTTCAGCCATAAAATGAAATTCAGAGTCAATACTACCATTCCGACCAATTCAACATCATGGTACATATTACGTATAGGCATGGCCTTGAGAGAAGCATTAACAACATGATAATACAAAAAGAGACAAACTTTTACATAAGTGATGACAGATGCCATGATCTGCATTATGTGCAACATTGTTTTCGAATTTTCTATGATCAGCTAAAGGAGGGAGATATACAGATGGATCAGCATTGGATATGGTCAGATGGTTGTGTAGGCCAGTTCAAAAATGCCCGAGTCTTCCAGTGGATGAGTATGTTACATAATAATTATAATGTGTCGCATATATGGAAATACTTTGAGACCGGGCATGACAAAGGTGAGCATGACGGGGCTAATGCATGCATCAATACCACACTATGAAGGGATGAGATGAGGTTTACTAGAAACCCCCATATCAAAGATGCAGAATTCATAGTTCAATGGTGCTCTGCAACAATTTCAGACTGAACTAAAGTGTAACATATATCAACAAGGGTAGGAAGGACAATCAAAATTTTTTGGCATGTGGTTGACATAGATCGATCCCATTCCTATAGTTGAGACACAGTACAAGGAACACGTGTATTTGATTCGGTTTGAAGCTCAAACACCCCCTATTTGAAATACAGACACAGAAACTTGCTTGCTTTTGTAGCCCTTGTAGCAGTGGTGAATGGGATGAATGCAAATTCATGGATTGGGTTGATGATTGGGATCATGTGTCACTTGCAATAGACCCACATGTAGTTGGTGAAACAACCCACTTAGAGGAGGTTTAGTCAGCGATTTCGACAAACTATGACCATATCTCAGATCTTGTAGAACCAGGACACATATATGTAGTTGTTTCCTCAAAATAAAATGAATGGAGCACGGATTATTGGTTGGAATGATGCATTTGAGGGAAGAAAATACTGAATGGATCATTGATTGATGATGAAGGAATTGAATTTCCTATTGGCTCGATGGTTGTTTAGGGTGAATATATTACACTAGATTGGAAATCAAGAAGAACTAGTGGGCATGTATTCATGGATTACAGACCAGGTTCTATGGTCTATCACTTCACAAAATTGATTGTTGGCATGAACATCCATCTACAGATAATGTCAAACAAGAACTCAACCAAGGTACATTACTTCTTGCCTCATTCAAACCACTAGAGATTGATGGAGGAAATTAGCAACATAGAGGATCCAAATTGCTATATTGAAAGAGATTGGGTAATTGCGTTTACACTCCACTTGGTAGAAACCCTAGTTTGCATAATCTGGCCTGGAGGCATGCCTGGGCTATGCAAAGTCAGGGGGGGGGAGGTCACCCTGGCCATAATCCCATGTCACAATCCCAATAGAACTGACGGTTTTTCCATCAGATCCCCGATCAATGTTCTATGGTGAGTTGCAGTAGCCCTGCAAAAGCCATTCAGGGACACTTGGGCCAATTCAAGGTCAGGGTCAGGGGCGGCGATTTTCAAATCCGTCAATTCCTACAGGTGTGTTTGGGTGTGGAATCCATGGGCATGCCACCCTCGACTACCTAACATAAGGTTTTTCAGGGGCACTACACCGTTGCAAGGGTTGCATAGACCCCATTAGGGTGAAACCCTAGTTTTCAAAATCTATCTTGGAGGCATGTTGTAGCCATGCGAAGTTAGGTGGGAGGTCACCCTAGCCATAATCCCATGCCATGATCCCAAGGGAACTGATGGTTCATCGATCGGATCTACAGTCAATATTCTATGGCGAGTTGCAGTAGGCCTGCAAAAGCTGTTCAGGGACGCCTGGCCAATTCAAGGTCGGGGTCCAAAAACCAAACCGAGTAGAGATTTTCAATTTCGTCAGATCCTGTAGGTTTGTTTGGCATGGAAACCATGGGAAAGCCACCCCTATCCTCTCGAAATAGGGTTTTGTAGGGACGGTGAACTGGTGCTAGGGTTGCATGGACCCCATTTTCATGTGACTTTCAAATCAACATAACTCAACAACCAGAGGTCGAATCGATGAGCCATTTACTACGTTGGTATCCTGGAATGCCATTACCTCTAGTGGGCCCTCTCCACCACGTTTTCATGGCCCATTGAGTTCATTGTGCATCGGTTTCATAAACTAGGGTTTTGATCAATTTCCTTCAATGCAACTCTCACATTGGTGGGTCAACTCTGCAAAACCCTCCACCGTGCCAGTATTGGTAGTGTTTCCACATCAAAATTGGCCATACACACTTATTGGAGCCACACAACATGCAATATTGTTACTCTGTTTGGTTTTTTGCTCCGGGACCTAGAGTGACCAAGTGTCCCTGGGCCCCATTTTCATGCGACTTTCAACTTGACATAAATTGACAACCGGAGGATGGATCGATGAGCCTTCAACTTCGGTGGTCTCCTAGAATGCCATTACCTGTAGTGGGCTCTCTCCACTGCATTTGCATGAACCAGTGAGTTCATTGTTCATTGGTTTCGTAAAGTAGGATTTTGCTCAGTTTCCTTCAATGCAACTCTCGCATTGGTGGGTCAACTATGAAAAACCATCCATCGTTCTAGTCTTGGTAGTGTTTCCATATTGACACTGGCCATACACACTTGTTGGATCCAACGACATGCAATCTTTCTACTCCGTTTGGTTTTTCATTCCCAGACCGAGAGTGAGTCCCTGAATGACATTTTCATGCGACTTTCAACTCGACATAACTCGACAACCGGAGTTTGGATCGATGAGTCATCGACTCCATTGGTCTCCTTGCATGCCATTACCTCTAGTGGGACCTCTCCACCACATTTTCATGGCCCAGTGAGTTCATTGTACATCAGTTTAGTAAACTAGGGTTTTGCTCAGTTTCCTTCAATGCAACTCTCACATTGGTGGGTCAACTCTGCAAAACCCTCCACTGTGCCAGTCTTGGTAGTGTTTCCATATCGACACTAACCATACACACTTTTTGAAATCCAACGACATGCAATCTTGTTGCTTCATTTGTTATTTTGCTCCCAGACTGAGAGTGACCAAGTGTCCCTGAATGACATTTTCATGCAACTTTAAACTCGACATAACTCGGCAACCGGAGGTCGAATCGATGAGCTGTTGACTCTATTGGTATCCTGGCATGCCATTACCTCTAGTGGGCCCTCTTCATCGTGTTTTCATGGCCCAATGAGTTCATTGTGCATCGGTTTCATAAACTAGGGTTTTGCTCAGTTTCCTTCAATGAAACTCTTGCATTGGTGGGTCAACTTTGCAAAAATATCCACTGTGTCAATATTGGTAGTGTTTCCATATCGAAAAAGGCCATACACACTTTTTGGAGCCAATGGAATGAAATCTTGCTACTCCGTTTGGTTTTTCGCTCCCAAACGGAGAGTGACCAAGTGTCCTTGAACGACATTTTCATGCGACTTTCAACTCGACATAACTCGACAACCGGAGGTCGAATCGATGAGACGTCGACTCCGTTGGTCTCCTAGCATGCCATTACCTTTAGTGGGCCCTCTCCACCATGCTTTCATGGCCTAGTGAGTTCATTGTGCATCGGTTTTGTAAACTAGGGTTTTGCTCAGTTTCTTTCAATGTTGTCCAAATATTGTGTACTTGCAGATTTGAAGTTCAACTTATATTATCTTCATGATCAGGTATATTCTAGAATTGGTTATGAATTCTAATTTGGAAAAAAATTGGGTTGAATTTGTTAAGTGATTTAACACATATATTGAAAATAAGTTTTTTAACATATATCTTGAAAATAAAAGAGTAGATTTATTGATGTTGTAATTTGTTGTAATAAGAGATTCTGGATATGTTATATGCTTGGAAAGAGTGCTCTAAGGGATGTATCTTCATGGTGTTAACGTACACTTGGACTAGGGTTTATTTTGTTGGGTTTCCTTGTGATATTAGGATGAAGATAAGTGAAATATTGGACCATAGTGACCACCTTCGCACACATGTTAAGGAGAAGAAAATGAGCATAGCAACCACCTTGACACACATATTGAGGATAAGCAATGGAGCATTGTAACCACCTTTGACACATATGTCGAGGAGCATTGGGAACAAGAAGATGTTGTACAAAACTAGAGGAGGAATTCATTGCATGAGGAAACTTGGATATGCATGAGGACACTAGGGTTTATATATGTAAGTAAACCTCGGAGAAGGAGATATAATACTAGAGGAATTGATGGTTGTATTGCATATTCCTTAGCTCTTGTTGTGAAGACAAAGGAGGTAGAATCAGGGTTCCAACCCTATAGAAGATAGAAATAAAAGAGATAACATCTTTGGTGACATTGTAGTCCTATTTTTGTGTGATAAATGGAGGTTAGTGAAAGACCATGGAAAAATTAACTTGATAAGTCTCGAGCTTCTTTTGATGGCTTGCTTAGAAGAAGATTTTTTTAAGTTTAGTTGATTTTCCATGGAGGTCTTGGTGCTTGTGTTGATGCAATAGTCAAATACCTAGGGTTTGAGGAATCATCCTAGGGTATACATGTTGATGTTGAAATTGGTGCTAGAATTCTTTGAAAGGCCAAGTGATTCTATGATGAAAGATGACCAAGGTTTATAAACCCTAATGAGGAAAACAATTATAGTGTGGATACCTTAATTACGAGAATGATAGTTTGGGACTAGCATCGCTTATGGTTTCCAAATATATATACATACATATCATATATATACAGATATATAAGAACTGTTTCAATTGTCCAAATATTGTGTACTTGGAGATTTGAATTTTAGCTTATATTATCTTTATGATTGGGTATATTATAACATTGGTTAGGCATGCTAATTTGAGATAATTTTGGGTTGAATTTGTTAAGTAAACTTTAATGGTGTTTATTTTGTTAGCTATCATAAGTGCAAACCTTTGGATAGGTCATCATGCACTTGTGTAGGCCATCAAGATGATGACTAAGTAAAATCCTTTGAAATAAAAGGAACTTGCTAGCCAAAACGACCCTTCAAACCATGATTGTACACCCAAAGAGAGCATGTCACTACCAAATGAAGGATCAATAGGGATGATGTGTGTTTTACAAAAGACACATATTCATGAACTTGTTTCATTTTTTATTTGTTAAGGAAGAACAATTTTTATGTCTTGGACCTCCTCACACGTGCTTTTTCTTCTGTGATAATTTAGTTTCTCTTATGTAGAACCACTTATACCATATACCTAAGCTACAAGAGAAAATATAAAAAAACTAGGGTTTCACTAATTACAAACCATAAACGTAAAAACTAGGGTTTATAAATTTACACATATAACTACAAACTAGGGTTTTATAAAGTAGAAATTCACATACATAGAGATCATGTTCTATGTTAGTCTTACTTATGTACAAATACTTAAACAACCTACCTAAGCTACATGCATAAATAGAAAAAAAACTAGGGTTTCATGACCTACAAACCACAAACCTAAAAAATAAGGATTACAAATACCTAGAGCATATACCTAATCGATAAGAACAAATATCAAGAAAGCTAGGGTTTCTTGAATTAGAAACCACAAACTTAAAAGCTAGGGTTCACATATTTAGACATAGAACTACAAACTAAGGTTTATGAACTCATTAGATTTATATCGTTAGATTTGTTAGTCTCACTTAACTAGAAACTAGTAGAACCATATACCAAGAAGATATATACCTGCACTACGACATAGCTAGGGTTTCATGAACTACATTGGATGTAACTTTCCTTACAATTATGCATGTGGTTGAAGCATGTTAGTGGTTTTGATGGGACATTATCATCATATCGTACAAAGTCAACCTATTTTGCAACCAACATACATTGACATAGACCCCAATCAATCCACTTTTCATGAATATAGGACTGTCGAACTAAGAATGATTTCTAGCCAAGTCAAAATGATTATGACAGTCCAAAACACTATATTTTTGGACTGTCAAGGAAACAGAGCAAGAGGTTGTAAAGATCAGGCAAAATATGAAAGCAGCATAGGATAGAAAGAAAAGCTATGCATATAAGCATAGGGTGAACAAAGAGTTTAGTGTTGGGGATCATGTTTACCTCAGAGTGAAGGCAAAGAAAAGTTCCTTGAATCTTGGAAGTCATGCCAAGCTGTCACCTAGATATTGTGGGCCATTTGAAGTGCTTGAGAGAATAGGGCTTGTTGCATATAGACTTGCATTGCCTGCTAGTACTAGAGCTCATAATCTTTTTCATGTTTCTTTACTTAAGAAATATGTACATGACCCTGACCATGTGATAAATTGGGATGTGATTTAGGTGGAACCCAAGGGAGAGTTCCAAATTGAGTCAATGCGCATCCTCGACAGGAAGGTCACAATGCTATGGAACCGATCCATAGGGAAAGTAAAGGTGTAATGGGAGCATTACGGACCTAAAGAGGATATGTGGGAGCTGGAGGATTCCATGGGATTGGCACATCCATTTTTGTTCAATCCTGCGCAACACTGAGGTGGTACCAGTGTAGCATTTTGTTCAAATTTTGTAAATCACTGAGGACAGTTCTATTGAAGGGGGAGGGGAATGTAATACCTTGGTTTTAACCCTACTTGCATATATTGTAAATAATCTTAGTGTGGATCTAAAGGCCAAGGCCCCACCATCGATTTGGTTATGTTGTCTTTTAGATTTGGAATGGTCACCAATGGTAAATTGAGACACACGACATATATTAATTGTGGCATCATGTAAACACACATTTTAATTAAATAACCCAACCAGCTATGTTCATGGAAACTAAAATGAGAATGGGCATGATTCCAAAAGATAAGGAAAGGGGAATGTTGAAATTTGAGTCATGGGGAAAGAACCATGTGTCACCACCACCCTTAGTTCCTTCTCCCATTCCTTTTCTTGTGCAAGTTCTACAACGATTGTTTTGAGGATCAATTGGATGTTGTGAGTCACTGCACTGTGTGGTCGATGGTATTTTCCACATTATCGCTTTGGTTGTGTCTTTTCCCCTCACGCATAGATTGGGAGCATGTTCCTTTTCCCATTTTCTTTCTGTGTAATTTTCTCTCCAGCGATCGCATGAAGGATCATTAGCTATGGATTCAAGGTTTCTTGTGGGCTGTTAAATACCACAATTGTTGGACTGTGTTTTTCCCCTGTAAAAGCTTGAATAGATGTTTGGCTTCTTGCATGTAGTGGTTTTGTCTTCAGACTGCATTGGAGTGGTGAGCGAGGGCCTGAGGTGCTTGATACACCTAGTGGGTTGAGAACCACACAGACGGAGCTACTAAGATGGATTTCTTCTCCACAACCCTTGAATAGCATTGGAAGGGAGATCAGGGTCTGAGGGACTGCATTACAGAGAAGGGACTAATATCCCTGTGTTGGGTGTGTGTGGGTTTTCTAGAAGCTAGGCTGGTTCTGGTGTTGGTGTCTGTAGCTCTTCAATGATCTCACCAGCTTAGAATTTATCCTTTCCCCGCTCCTGGATGGCCTGATAAACCCAACTTCGTTGGCTTGGCTGATCCATTGTTCGCTTGATAAACCCAACTGTGTTGGCTTGGTTGAACTATGTACCCTTGTGGTATTGTTATCCTTGGCTATGTGTAAGCTTGTTAGTTCCTTATTCCTTGGGGAATCATGCCCGGCTTGGGGGTGGCAGCGTTATTGAGAGATTAAAGATCACGTGGGCCTATGGTTGGGTGGAACATTGCAGTGATGTAGCTGGTTGTGGAACAAGTTCTTTATAAGATAAGTACTCCTGCCTAACTCATGTCTGCAATTATATATTTACCATTGATGAATGATGATATACATGTTAAATGCTGATCTATATATGCATCAATACTGATTGATATGTTTTGCTTCCATTGTGTATATGAATGATTATACTTCGTAAAATGTTTTATGTTTTAAGTATCATGCTTCAACACTATATGTATGTATGTCCATGTTCATGGGGCTAGATGCTCATATGATTTGATGTATTGTGGCATCCTCTTTGTCAATCGAAGGGTAGGGGACGTTACATTCTATCACATGAATTGAATATAATTGGCATCCATTTCTACGACATTTCTTCAATTGTAGAGCTGTGATCTGCCTCAGGGTTATGCGTCTAGGTATTCCTTTTATTGTCACTTAGTTCCCTTCTTCATCCAAAAAAGTATAAGTTTTATTATGGAAATCCAAAACTGCATGGTGTGCATCCAACCAATCCATGCGAATCAATACATCATATGACCCCAAGGGTATGATGTTTAAGTCTTCAAAGTTTTTCATTCCATTCATTTCTAAAGGGAACACTTTTACAAATTCAGTGATTTTCCTCTTGGATCCTTTAGCTAGCTATACTAGACTTGTTGTTTCAAGTTTACTTTTCTTTAAATGACATTTCTCAGTAAGATTAGGTGAAATGTAACTATTGCTATCTCTTGAATCAATCAAAATAGTTATGGATTTATTAGAAATCTTACCTGCTACTTCAATCATTCGGGATTGGTGGTCAGCTTGCCTCCCATCTAGGGATGCATAGATCCTTTGAACACTTCCAACTACATCTCCAACATTTGAAGCCTCTTGAATGTTGTGAATGTTACTTTTCTTATGTGGGCACTAAATGGAAAAGTGATTTTCCTTGCATATCCAACATTCCATAGGTGGTATTTTCCTTGAAGGATCTTCCTTTGACTGTCCTTATTGGTAAGAATTAATGTTTCTAAACTCTCAAGGCTAGAAACCTTTCTTTCGTTGCTCCTGCTTGTTATTCTGCATATCCTTCCAATTCCTTTGATATGTGGCCTTTCTCTTATTTTGTTCATATATGTGTTTTTCCATCCAGATGGAATCCTTAAGGTTCTTTGGTCTATCATACTGGATTTTATCTCTATAAGATTCAGGAAGGCCACTTAGGAACCTTTGAATCTTTACCTTCTCATCTTTGATGAATTCTACACAGTTCAAAAGTTCTAGAAACTTTTTCTCATAGGCCTCCATAGTCATGCTTCCCAACTTAAGCTCAAAGAATTTTTCCATATTCTTGTAATAGTAGTGCTTAGAGAGGTATTATTTCTGAAAGTATTTCTTAAACTTCCTCCAAGACATTTTGTCTTCATCAATGTCTTTCAACTTAACCAGTTGATCCCACCAGATAGATGCTTTACCTTGCAGATGGTATATGGCTACTCTTGCCTCCATATTAGGTGTATACTGATGCAATTGGAGGAATTTCCTAAGTCCTATCAACCATGCTTCAGCATCTTCTCCTTGCTTTACTTCTCCATCAAAATTTGTGGGCTTGAGTCGTCTTAACTCTCCTACTACTTCATCTCGGGTAAACATCCTCTTCTTGTATCTCACTGGAGATCTTTCAGGACTGCTCTATGTACTGCTTGATGCATACCCCTTCTTTCTATCTGAGTGATAAGGTATCCTTGAAGATGATCTAGACCTCACATAACCTATTTTATGACTCTTTTCAATGGATATTTGGATGGTTTTCAATGATTTTAGATCATTTATAATCTGCTTCTTGGGTATGAATTATTATTTTATTATCCTCTCTACACTTCCTCACTGAATCCTCCAAGATTAATGGTTCATTGCTCATATTATGTTTGGTTGACCTTCTTACCTCAACAAACTCCTCTTCGGGAATATATGGTCTCCTCCTTCCTCAATATCTATCCCCAATCTTTGAATTCCTATTGTTGAACTTTTACTTGTTGAATACTTAGTCTTCACAAGTTTGATTAAAATATCAGTTGTAGTAGTCACATCGCTTGCTCAGTCAATCATTGAGAACTGCAATGTGTTCATTAATGACATTCTGTTAGTAGACTACACATTACCATAAGTTCATTATCATTAGAAAAACCCACTTTTCTTCTTGTTTATAAAGTAACTAGCCAACATTTCTAAGTTACAATCTACCTAGTTGGACAAGGGGCGGGGTAGAAATCCTTCCAATATTTCTCCTTACTGGATGAACTTCAGGTCCATACCCATCCCAATCTAACAGTTTAATTAACTAACTCACATGTGAAATTATATTAAGGTGCATTCATCCAAGTTATCTAATGCAAGTGCATGCTTACAAGGTAACTTGAAACTTCACAAAAGGCCCAACAACCACAGTGTTGAAACCTTAAGCTCTGATACCACTTGTGATATCCCTAACCTTGAGATAAGGAAAAAGGTACTAAAATTAGGACTAACTAAGGTTTAATAACAATGGATATAGATAAATTACTATTGATCTGACTAACCATTCACCCAAATAAATTAAATTCTAGAGATTCAATTATAACTAAAGTTTGCAACATTTAATTACGCCACTTAATTAAATAACTAATTGTGACACTCAATTAATAATTTACAAAGTGCAAGATAAATCTCATAATTGAAACAAGAACATCAATAATACATGATAAACATCATCTTCATTGTGAATAGCTAGTCTATGTATTTTGGGTTTGTTTGATAGCATAGTTTATAAATAACCAAGTATTGATGTCATTGATTATTTGCAAATTAATCTACTTTTTTTGGTGTTATTATGTGTGTGCTGTTAGTGAGCATGAAAATTAAGGAAAACCACATATAATGGAGCATACATAGGCTGCAATATACAGCCACATTGAAACCATAGAAAACAAGAACACTGGCTGCAACTACAACCCTCAAAATCGACTCCCGATGACTGTGCCCTACAATCATCTCTCACTAATAAAAATCAGATTGTATGGCTGCCACCCTCCACCCATTGATTACTTTACATATAGAATACATCTCTCATCCCCATATCTGCAACTATGATCAATCATGCAACAAATTTATTTACAATAAAATGACAAGTGCGCTCATCTTGTCACCGGAAAGCTGTCGAACCAAAACAAACATATCTTGGTCACCTTGAAAGCTTTTTCAATGAAACGAAAGGTGTTGCTCACTAGAAACATTGTTCTGGATTCAATGGAGCAGGTATCATAATACATAAATGAGCATAGATGGTCGAACCAAATCATATGGTTGCAGCCCTCTCAATAAAATAGAGCGAAAATTACAATTTCTGGTTATGAAGAAGAAGAATATAAAATATTAAAAAAATATAATAATATTATAATGTGTCTGTGTGTGTGTGTATATATATATATAATAGGATGGGATTTAGGGTTTGTGTGGAGGAGGAGAAATCAGAGGGGAGGACGTGAGATCAAGCAGTGACTAGTGCAAGCTGGTTCGAGGGAAGCTGAATGTGGAGGAGCGAGAGTAGAGGAGGCCGAATGTGGAAGACACAAGAGGGTGATAGTGAAGGCGTAGCAGGGGCGGGATGGGTTGAAGTGGCGCATGAGGGTGTGGGCATGAATGAAGGCACTAGCTGATGGAATAAGGGCACGGGCTATGGAGCTGAGGGATGGTTGGGTAGGTGGATGTGATGAGGGCGTGAAGGGAGGTGGAGAAGCGGCATGAGGGAAATGTGAAGGGAAATGGAGCAGCGAAAGGGAAGGTGTCGGTGGGTGGAGCACTAGGGAAGCGCGAGGGAGAAGTGAAGGGATGTTGTGAGGGAGCAGTGAGGAGGAAGGGTGATGGACTAGGAGAGGAGGTGGCCGGTGTGGAGGTGCAGGGGCATGGAGGTGGCCGAACAATTGGGGAGTTGCGCAGAGGCTGGAGCAACAATTTTTTTTTTTTTATTAATAAAGAATTTTTTTTATTAATAAAGAATTATTATTATTATTGTTTTAAGGGAAGGAAAAGGTCAAAGACTTGCAACTTAGGGAAACCCTGATTTTCTCAGACAAGGTCTGAATTTGTTGACCACCAGCCAAATCAAGCAATGAGAGCTCTGATACCACATGAAGCGAATAATTATCTGCTCGTACAAAGATTACCAAAATATTTGGGATATTGAATAAGCCATAATAAATAATGTAGTGTATTGGTGATAGGATACATAAGTTAAAAGATGATTACAATGGTTGATAATCCGCCTATTAAATAGGGCTTGGGAATTGTGAATGAAAGTTCATGTCCTTTCATCTTAATTGTGTTTATTATTAATTATTTAATTATTATATTTATTTTATGTTTGTTACAAAACATAACATAAGAGAAATATTTATCTCAAATATAAGCAACTGTCTACAGAAGGACAACTTTCCTCCCATCCGTAGACACCGTCAAGCATTCCTCGCTTGAACAAGTCACCCCTGAGCTGAGACAATTGATCCACGGGTATATTCTAGATTAGTCTCACTATTCTTGAAACTAGCTCTTTCGAGATATACAACACTTCCCACTACTACTTTCCTGTCCCTCTCCACTGCCTATGGGATGTGACCTAGCTCGCCATTCCCATTTCCTGGATTTCTGTGTGAGAACCTGCACTAGTAGAGTGATATAATGGAATAAAGGGAACAAATAGACTCGCTCTAAGTATCAATGCACTCTCCACTATATCAACATTCCCAACACGATTGGATAGCATAAATCACATGGTCTAAAGCTCAAGATTAACTTTAGCAAGAAGATGGCATATGTATTTATAGGATAAGGAGGACCATTCTAACTCAAATGGATCAACACGAAATAGATATAGGTAAGGTTTAATCTTCATCATGGTTAATTAACTTGAATTTACGTAGTGGTGGCATAATGAAAATATTCCCTTTCCCGAATTAGCACCATGAGGAGGAGTTAACCAAAAACTATGGAGTGGAGCCATGAAGAGCACATGGAGGAACACTAATGCATAAAATGGGTTACAAAACATCAAGGAGGTCGAAATAGATGAGATAGGGAATCCATTGGGGTCATGAATATCATGGAAGCACAAAAATAGGATCATCAATGCATGGTGTAAGAGTGGAAGCTAGAAAATAGCTTACAACCCTAAAAACTAGGAAAAGGGCTCATAAATGACCATAAACACATAAATGTGGGGGAATATATTCCCAAGGAGGGTTCCCTATGGAATATGGGCCCACTAAGGTGTGCACAATATGCAAAAATATCTCCATAGTCCATAATTATTGAGAATAGGGTTCCTTGTACAAGGTTTGGGTGACGAACATTATTAATCTCACCAAGGTGCAAATATGAATTGGGATGGACAAAGTTAAGTAAAAAATAAGTTATAAGGCACTAGGGATGTCCCCATTACCCCTCACTTTGTGGAATCCATGGTCCCCATATTCTTTTATTTTCCTTTGCTGAGCTAGTTATCTATTTAATCAATCATTAACAACATTCAAAGATAACAAAGATTCTAGTCATAAAATTAACATTGATAATAGCGCCACAGTACAAGGTCATGTTATCAAACATTAATAATAAGTCCTTAATTAAATCAATCATGAAAATAAGCAAAATTCCACAATCATATAAAATAGCATAAGTCCATAATGCAAGAGAACATAAGTCACATGAAGGATCATAAGTCTGGGGCTTAACAACTAGGGTATTACAATGATTTTAATATTTTATAAAAAATGTTTTAATATACTAAATTCACCCAACAATTTTTTTTAACTCCTTTAGAATTGCCCATGTGACCATTTTTACCTTTGACACCTTATACTAAGTCAACCTATTTTTATTTTATTGGTAACCATCATAAAAGTTGGGTTTGAAGAAAGAACCCTTAGAAGTACTTTTAAGTTATAAAAACAATTCTTATCCTTCATTATGGATCCATCCGAGAAGATACATCTCAGCTCCGATCTTTCTATTTGGTGTCAAGGAGTATGTTGATAGGTTTTCACTGCTTCATCCATGGGTTACCTGATATGAGTTTAAGGTTTTCTATGTGCTCCCTTATTTTCTGAATTGCAAGTTGTGCCGGGTTGTGACCTTATACATATGAATTGTGGATTGTGTGGTGTCTTTGTGGCTGAGCTGTGATCTTATGCATCTGACCTGTGGAATGTGTGGTGTTTCTCCCACTACCATGCAGGGTCGTGAATTTATGAAGATGACTTGCGACTATATTAGGTTGATCCAAGGCCATTTTGCTGCTGAAAATATAGGTCGTGTTCATTTCTGTGGGATACTCTTGGACTTTTAGCTTTGGCGTCATCCCTATGGGTATGCCAAACATTATTTGTGACTATGTAAGGTATATCCTAATGGATTGTGATTGTGTATGATCTCTCCTAGATGGTCCATGGACTGTGATGAACTCCCTCATCGTTAAAGTAGACTGTGGTAACCTCTCCTAGATAGGCTGTGGCAAATTTGACCTTACCTTTCTGGACATGACTTGTTTGGTGTTAATTATGCTAGAGGGAGTTGTGATATTTTAAGGTTTATTAGCTATGCTTTGGGATAAATATCACTACTACTGTCCTACTAGGGTCTTCACACATGGTGACTAAGATATATTGCTTTCTACTATATGTATCTAACCTCAACCTACAACACTCTAACCTACTCTCTGTCAAGGTAAGCCATCTGTTCCTTTGGTGACGAGATCTGAACCTAATAGTATCTGAGTATAATGTTGATCCAAACTGTATTAGACTAGCTTTATTACTGTTCTTTTTTAACTGGTTATTAAATTTTCTAGTATTGCTATTACTGCTTTATTTCTTGTACATTTCTATCGTTGTTTTCATTAGTTATAATATTGTTACTATTTAAGTTTTATACATGGTAATTGGTAAATCATCTCAAGGACCAACTTTAACATAATGACAGTTGGAGTGTTAAAGTTTCAAGAGATGAAATTATGTTTTGAATTTATTACGGCAGTACTTTCTGGATCTAGTTATGTTTTAGTTTTGTTTTCGACATTAAAGTATAAAATTTTAGTTTGTTTAAGATGCAAAAAATGGTTCAATCTGAACTGTAAATTTCTATAATACAATATTCTCGCATGAAGAGGCTATACATATTATGTGGTGAGATGGGTTTTATGTTGTGCTATGTTCTTGACAAAAATTTGCAATATTGTTCAACCCGGCTTGCTTAGTTGGAAGACTCATTATAGTTTGAAGGAGAAAACAAAACAAAAGAGTGAAGAAAGTTTAAGATGCAAAAAATGGTTAAATATAAGAGGCCAAGATTGAGCATAATATTTGATTCTATAATTTTATCGGGTTGTTAAGATTCAGGTCCCCACATGTCCATTGAACCAATAAGGGACAAGATAACAAGTGGAGTCCCCACTTTCCCTGAATCTAGTCAGTACAGTTGTGTTTCACTGACACCTTCTAGCTGAGATTCGTGAGTGTACATGTTATATTGTTGATGATGTGATTCATGGTATTTGAGTAATGTTGTTGTTCCTCTATTTTGCAATATTTTACAAATCGGTAAAAGATTCGCGTTTTTTTACAATTTTTTATAATGAAGTGAAATATTCACCAAGATTTACAATATGTTATAAATTAGTGAAAAAATCGTCAAGATTTTACAAAATTATATAAGAAAATGAAATATTCGTCAAGATTTTACAACATTATATAATCAAAATAAAGATTCACCAATTTTTTTTTTATATACATATTATATTATTAATAAAACCGCTTTCAAATTTTCCTATATATCGGAGAGATTCGCCATTTTTTATACATATAAATCTATGGGTGGTTCTTAAAATCATCTCGGGTTTTGTCTTGGAAATTATGTTTCCATTAAAGCCATAAAAAAATTACATAGCTTAAAAGAGTCATAAGAATTGGTTTCTGTGCATGTTTAACACAAAATTAGAAGTTGTTTTGTACTTTTGGTTATTCTACTAACACAATGATTTTTACTATATGTATATTTTGCATAGAAGATGGTATTAAATTGTCATTTACTAAGTATTTTGCATAGTATATTTTGCTTCTAATCATGGAGTTTACTAAGTAGAAAATATTATAGCACATGAATTCATACTGCAAGATTTAGTACTCTAAAAATGGAAGCAATATATTTCATAGAATATAAGGGTTGAGTGATATTTTTTATATAATAAAAGCATTTATATATCAAGGTGGTTTATAATTATTTATCTAGGGTGTTAAATATGGTATTGGGGTGCTTGAATAGGTACTCTATGTTAAGTTTGTATAAGCTTGATTATGTGTGAGATGAGATTAGTGTTTGGCTACTTATGATTTTTGTGAAGGTGGTGTGAATCTAGTTGTGTTTGGATGTAGAGTGGTGTTTGAGTAGGTATTATTTGTGATTTAATGTAATGTGGAGTGATTGAAACGATATTGAATAAAGTTGACTTGTGTGTAGTGGGTTGTTCCCATCTTGAAATATTTTATTTCACTAAGATTTTATATTTGAAGTTGTAAGTTTTAATGGGTTTATAAAAATTTTGTGATATCACCATAATGAGGGTAAAAATACAAAGGGGTATTAAAAATGTCATCGAAAAAATGGATACCTAAGAGTGAAAATAGATTTTAAAATTGTAAAGGTGTGTTAGGAGGGGGGTTTCACAAATTGGAGGAAATCCTTATTGCACCAAGAGTACCAAGGTTCTTACAACCTAATATGGGGGATATGTTGTAACATGTAAGGTTGTGAAATGTTATGTAACATGACATTCCTATAAAACCATAAATAAAAATGCAAATGGTGTTAGCTTAAACAAAAAAAAATTAATATTGATTATTATTTCACCATAGACATATCAAGAATTGAGAGGGATCAAATATCTTGAGGTATAAATTTTTTCTTAAAGTCGATATTATCTAATATGTTATGAACTCACACAATATATAATATGTTCCCATAGTAAACCCCTAAGTTTTAACTTGCTATTATGAAGTTTAATCAATTAAGTAGATACTTTTAAACAATTCTACCATGTTGTATGTATGTATCTATTATATTCTCTTAAGAATAATTACTTAAGAGAAATTTTGATGGAATCTTCAAGAAGGATGAAAATATGTGATCGTATAATGAGAGATTTTTGCATTATTATGAAGAATACCTAAAATAAATTATTTGTATTTCAATGCTAAGAGATTATTTCAATGATATAATTGATGCTTTCATCTTTCTGAGTTATTTATTAAAACATTGATTTAAGCAATTCATTCTCCAAGGTAAGGTTTTTAGAGTCAAATGGAGTCAAATACATTGATTCAAGCAATTCATTTTGTAAGGTACATTTTTTTATTTTGTTTGAAGTATATTGTTTTAGCATAGATTCATCTTAAACATAGATTTATTCAGCAGTCAGAATGATCCAAATTGAGATGTAAAATTGCAACTCAAGAAATTGCATCCCACTTCATGCTTAAATGTGAATTTAAAATAGATCTATGTTAGTTTTATTTTTTATAAGTTATAAGTAAATATGGGAATGTTAAGTTTGTACATTTTTTTAATTATCAAATCTACACTTAGTTCACGTTGACAAATAATTTCATAGTTGTCAATAATTTCATAATACGTTTCATTTTGACTTCATAAGTAAACTATGATTTCCTCAAATATCTACGTTAGGATTTTCTCAACTATCTACCCTTCTAATTAGTGGAGCACTTGTCTTTTTGGCCATAGAGAGTATTGCTAAGTGTACCTCTGTTTTTGGCAAAAGAGACTATTGCCAAGGGTTGGACATCTTAGGGATTTCATTTGTGTAATTTTAATAGAAAATCCCTTGTATATCCACGATGCCACGAAATGATTGCTATCTTGTAATGCAAAAACAATCTCATAAACAACTGAAGTTCTCAGACCAGAATGGGTATTAATAGGTAATACTAAATATTTGCGTTATCCTTGATAGTTGGAATGGTCAGCCTTCGATGTAGCTTGCTGAATTATCCATATTTGAGTTTTGCTGGCTAGTAACAACATTTTCTCAGCTTTGATATAGCTGGATGAATCCCATTTTACAGGTTTCAATGCGATTTTCTGGGATTACATGACATTTATGGGCTTATTCAATTTGTTTTATTAACTATGGTAATAATAACGTCTTAAAGCTATTCATACGATTCATACATCAAATACATGTTCTTTCCAAGGATACATTCAAGACCTCGCAAGTTAGATATATTAGTTATTTGTGATTCCAGAGGGGCTAAGACCTCATGTAAGTTAAATACACGAGTAACTTGTGACTTCATAAAAGCCTTTCGAAACTCACAATCCTTTAGGAGACCTCGCAAGTTAGATATTTTACTTATTTTTGATTCAATGTGGGTTAAGACTTCACATAAATTAAATATAGGAGTAACTTGTGACTTCATAAAATTCTATCGAAACTTATAAGTCTTTAAGACCTCGCAAGTCCTCGCAAGTTAGATATATTAGTTATTTGTGGTTCAAGAAGGACTAAGACTTTATGTAAATTAAATATACAAGTAACTTGTGACTTCATAAAAGCCTTCGAAACTCACAAGCTGACAAGGTAACGCTCTAATCCTTATTACTTATAACTTCGATATGATTTTCTCAATCTTTCTTGAGTTATTTAATTCTAAAAGTAATGCTTTTCACACCAAATTGATTCCATGAAGTTGTTTGTTCACATTTTTTTATGCATTGTAACTTTGAATTTATTGGGTCCACAATTTTAACAACCATGGGGAGGAATTATCTAGCCTTGAATTTATTGAGTCCACAAGAAGTTCAAGTCATTATCAAGAAGTGGGTATTAATTTTTATTTAAAAAATAAATAAAAAAGTTGTGTTTTGGTGTATGATGGGCTGTTGTGTTGGTGGGCTCCCATGAGGTCGGTTCTTGAGATTTGGAGCCACATGTGTGGTGGCATGCTAGCGTAACTAGCTTTTAATTCTGTTTTGGTGTCTTGCTATGGAATATAATGTAGTTGAATATTGGCTAGCGTTGTGGGTTGGCTCGTTATTTTTGCTTTCTGTGGAGCTTGTTTCATTTTCATGGAGTGGTAATCTTGTATTGTTCTCTTGTTTGGCGGCTCCTTATTTCTTTCTTTCACTAGTGCTTGCTTTATTTTCATGGAGCTTTCATCTAATGGCCCATTATTTTTTTCTTTCCCTGGAACTTGACTCATTTGTGTAGAGTGGTGGTCTTGTATTCAACTCTCATTTGGTGGCTTGTTCTTGGTTCCATTGGCCTCAAGGTGCTTCAGTTTGAGGTTTGGATTGTTGGTGTGGTGGTTTTGTAGTGGGAGCTTGTTTGGTGGCTTGTTCTCAATGTAGTTTGGCATAAGTAAGGCATTATCGGTTTGTCTACTATGGTCTTGTACTAACACTTGTCAAGTGGCTTTATCACCTTGGTTTGTGGTTTCTTGGTTCAATTTTCTTGCAGCTCATTACATTTGAGGGTTGAGTTGTTACAGTGGTGTTTTTGTAGTTGGTGTTTTTATAGTTGCGTGTTCTCATCACGGGCTTATTGTTTTCCTTAGCGGTTTGTGATCAGTTTGTAGCTTGTTATCAATAATCACATCATGGGCTCAATGAATGTTTTCAATATTTGTGTTGCAATTTTTATATGGTGTTTTATATTTGCATTTATGTTCTAAATTGGGTTAATTACTAGATTAAAATTGGTTTTCAATTGTTTCTTTTACAAAAATGCATTTTTTAGGGTTGTGGGTTGTTTGATTTTTCTTAGAGAGAAGCTATTTCATTCAGTTGGGGATGCCATTCTCTCTTGTGGAAAAGGTATGAGAGAGGTATGTTAATTCATCCCTTTTTGGGTTCACCTATTGTTTTCCATGTTAAACTCTATGTTTGTTGTGCCAAACTCAATGTTAGACTAAGCAAGAGGATAGGTAAAAGCTACATTAGCCCGAACTTCATTTCCCTAGCCCTTGATTTTGGTTTCCCTATTAGTTAAACCATGTGCAAGTGGATAGGGAGTAGGGTTTTAGAAGAGTTGCTTGATTTGTTTTTCAAACAAAATAGATGTTAGTACTAAAGTTTAATATCTATAGTGTAAAGTTTGTTATAAATTCATGAATTTTTCTATGGACAAATAGAGAATAGGTTTGGGGCTACTAATATTTGCATGGTCATTCTATGCTAAGGTTCTCTTTAGTGTTTTCCTCTTAAGAATTTTTTTGTAACTTTGCCAAAATGATTAGATGCATTGATTCTTTCTCAGCTATAATTTTGTTTCCTATTTCCCACTATTATAATATTCATTGTATTGACTATGACTTAAATTTTATTAAATTTACGTGGGTCTAGGTTCTCGTGTACTTGTTTTACACTCATAAGTTCTATGTGGGATCAAAGAGAGTCACCAAGCGGAGCTCTTCATGCTCTTCTATGGACCAATTTGTTCTCTCGTTGATGGGTGTTCTATTTCTCTACCCCTATGTGAAGGATGCAAATGGGGTTTGACTCATCCATAGAGATTGTACCTGTAACCAAAGAAGAATCCAGAGTTCACAAGTATGAAATCACATGTACATACTTAGTTTCAAGGAATCTAGACCAACTTGATGCACCTAGTTTTGTAAATGTGATGAAGAAAGGTGTGCCAATGCTTGTGATGGATGGAGAGAATAAATTGATGGATGATTCTTTTATTTTTATTGATGGCTTCTTATTGGTTCTCCCTATATCAAAATCCATGTACTAAGGAAATACATTTAATGTTATCTATGCATACATTGGAAATTGTGGTTCTAAGAGAATTTCCTGCAAAATTTTTGAGGGATTCCATAAATTAGAGCATATTTTAACAACGTGATGTGTTTTTTTATTTCCTTTTCCTAGTGTTGAAATAATGTAACCGTAGAAGATATTATTTTGTACTTTTTATTATATTATTATTGTCCCTCCCTTTTGGAGATGTTGTTCCTTCAATTTGGGATGTTATTGATGTAATTAGTCATCTAAACTATTGAGTTAAAACCTCCAATGTAAGTCGGGTCAATAGTACCTAGAAAATAATTATTATAATCTATTTTTGTGTCTCCCAAGGAAAGTCAGCAATGTTGGGTTATTAGACTTCCTAGATGGTGTATATAAATAAATGAGTTAGACTCCTCATTTGAACACACTCACAACTGAAGAAAGTTCACTAGAGAGAGAAAAAAGAGTCCATCTAGAGGAGAAGAAGTAGTCTATCTTATTTTTGGGTCATACACTATACTTGGTTGAATTCTATATTGAGGAAGTTATGGTGGGTTTTCTTCCCCATAAGTGTTTCCCAAGATAAATATTTGTGTATTCTTTGTCTTGTTGTTCTTGTAATTGTTTCATTGTTCTTCTTCTTATTGGGCATAAAACAATTAAAAATATAACATGGCATTAGGGGAAACTTGAAAGAATACATTGTGGAATGGTTTTCCCATAGTACAAGAAGCGAAGGATTGCTATTCTGGACAAATCCTTCATCAGTTCATCTAGAATATAAGGATATATAAAATCTCCCTAAGAGGGCACACCTTTCTATGGTGACATAATTCAGTTCAAAAGACATTCACTTTCTGGCTTGTCGTTGTTGCGAGGAGAAACTCGAGCATCAATTTTTTCAAGTTTCCATCCACATATTCAGGAAAAGAAATATATAGTCTATCTTGCCTTGGGGAGGTGTGTATGTTCCTCTAATCACCCCTTCATGTGATCACAACTGAAAAATTAGGGTTTTCCTATCAAAACATAAGTCATCCTAAAGCAGGTTCCAGAAGCAGTCCTCAAATTTGTAAGTACTATCTGATGTATTTCTATTTGATGATCTCATTCTTTGAAGATGACAAACATAACCAAGCTTGATGAACATTTTCAAGGAGAATAAAATTACAGAGCATGGAAATACATAATCATGTCCATCCTTGAAGAACATGATATAGAAGTCTACATCAAAGAAGAGGTCAAGGAACCATAGGGAGATGAAGCAAAGGCCAAGAACAAGAAGGATATGATAAAGTCCAAAAGGATTATAGTTGATTCTATCAAGGATCATCTAATTCCCCAAGTATCATCAAAGGATACTGCAAAATAAATGGTTGATGATTTGACAAGCCTATTTGAAGGAAAGAACATCAACATAAGAACGACCTTGAGTAATCAACTCAAGGGAGTGAATATTCAAAAGGAAGAAACTATGCAGTCATACTTCACAACAGTTACTCATATCAAAGAACAATTAAATTCTATTGGTGACATGATGGAAGAAGTAGAAGTTGTGATTACCACCTTGAATGGTCTCCCAAGGTATTGGGAATCTTTCGTCAGAGGTATATGTGCTAGAATAAAGTTGACCAAGTTTAGTAAACTTTGGGAAGAATCAGTGCATGAAGAAGGAAGAATAGATAACATAGAAGAAAAACTAAATGATGATGAATACCAAGCCTTTTCATCTCATGCAAAGAAAAGATCAATCAAGAGAAAGGATCTTAATCAAACACCTAGAAGAAATCAAAAGTTTCAAATAAAATCAATACCCAACAAATACTTTTGATCTTTTGAATGTTTCACATTGCAAGAAATTTTCCACTCAAAGAAGAACAATTCAAGAAGGGAAATAAGAAGTTCCATGCCCATGCAATTGAATATGATGACCCAGATGAATAAAATAATAATGAAGATGAATACTCCACTGAAGA
Source organism: Pseudotsuga menziesii (assembly GCA_001517045.1). NCBI lineage: Eukaryota > Viridiplantae > Streptophyta > Pinopsida > Pinales > Pinaceae > Pseudotsuga > Pseudotsuga menziesii. Next base: position 224,536 of record LPNX010971412.1, on the reverse strand, counting down.
ATATGTTTTGATTGCATCCCTTACTTGTTCATTCTATCATGGAAGTGACACTTGGATCATATACATTGGATCTTCCAAGCATATGAAAGGTTAAAAAGACTCTCTCCAATGTCTTGTTCAAAAGGAATCTCCTCACAAAGTAAATCTTGGAGATGACTATCAAAATCCAATCAAAGGAATATGAGAGTCATATTACAAGTTGGAATTAGGAAAGTCCGTGAAGATGAAAGAATTCTTATATGTCCTAGGATTGAAAAAATATCTACTTCCTATCTCATCACTAGATAATAAAGGTTTCAAAGTTTCTTTTGTAGATGGATAATTTTTTATGTGTCCAGAGGAAAAGACAATAGATGATGCAGTTGTGATTGGTGAAGAAGAAGGAGTAATTTTTCAAGATGAAGGGACATTCAAACTCAGATCTAATAGAAAGCACCATCAAATCTTGTGAGTTGTGTCATAGGATACTTTCTCATGCAAAATACAAGGAACTACCAATTGTGAGCAAGGTAGTCACAGGTTTACGAGAGATTGACATCAACCATGAAGGAATTTGCAAAGGATGTTATCAAGGGAAGAATACCGACAACCCATTTGCAAGCAGCAACGTTGAAAAAAATGGATCTTGGGCATTGTTCATTCAGATGTATGCAGCTCAATGACAACCACTTAATTAAGTAGGTATGTTCATTATGTTTCTTTTATCAATGACTATTCCTGCAAGACTTGGTGTTATTTCTTGAAAGGAGAAGATGAAGTATTTGAAATATTCAAAGAATTCAGGGCAGTTATGGATAACTTATTTGAAAATAAGATCAAGATATTGAGATCTTACAATGGAGGAGAATTCACTACGGATGAATTCAAGTATTTTTTGCAAAGAAGCTGGGATTAAGAGAGATTTCACCACACCCTATAATTCTAAAAAAAATGGACTAGTAGAAAGAAATAATACAACTATAATGGAAGGTGTGAAAGCCATGATTCATGATAAGGACATACCCATGCACCTATGGGACAAAGCAGCTATAGCCACAATCTATGGTCGGAACAAATTATCCCATAATGCTCTTGGTAACAACTCCAAAAGAAATGTTTACCAGAGAAAATCCTGAAGTTAGCCACTTGAAGATATTTGTCTTGCATGTATTTATACATGTTCCCAAGGAGAAAAGATCAAAATTAGACCTTTCCGAAAATAAGGGAATATCTGTTTGATACAAATATCAGTCGACAACTTATAGAGTTTGCATTCAAGGTTATCTATAGATTGAGATTAGTAGCGATGTTATATTAGATGAATATGCATCCTTCAGTAAGTACATAAATAACCATGTAGGTGAAGACAACTAAGAAGAAAATGATGCCCCCAAATTTGAAGAAACCTTTAGAATTCCATTTCGCAATGTTGAAGAAGGACAATTATCAGAAAACCATGACATGGAAGATCCTCAAAATCCCATGGAGATAACTCATGAAATGATTTCATAAAATAAAATACTAACTTGGGCTCAAGATGTCATGCAAGGTGCAAATAAATATGGAGTTACAGAAGGAAGCAATAGATCAAGGACCTATTCCATCTATGTGGCCTTGATATGTAATCGTGTTGATGCACAACCCACCTCTTTTGAAGTAACTACAAATAATAAGGAGTGGATGGATGCAATGATTGACGAATAGTAGTCTATCATCAAGATTCATTTTTTGTATGTAGTACCAAGAGATGGATAAGCCAGTTGTTTCTTCAAAGTAGATATTCAAGACAAAAATTTCCGCATAAGAAATTATTTATAAGTATAAGGAAAGATTCATAGCCCAAGTATTCTCACAAAAAGAAGGAGTTGATTATGAAGAGAATTTTGCACCAGTAGCAAGATATGCCTCAATCAGAACTTTCCTTACCTTGGTAGCCAAGATGAAAACACTAAATGGATGTAAAGACAACATTTTTAAATGGAATAATAGAAGAAGAAGTATACATTGAACAACCTTGGGTTTTTTAAACATGTGATAGAAATTCACATGTATACATATTAAAGAAATAATTATATAGCTTAAAACAAGAACACATAGCATGGTATGCAAGAATTGATGGACTTCTGATCATCTTGGGATTTACCAAGATTAAATAAGATTCCAACGTTTACTATAAGGTTGTTGATGAAGGTCTTATGATTATTTTTATATATGTTTATGACCTATTCTCCATAGGCGAATAAAACTTATTTATGAATTTAAGAAGAAGCTTGCACTGCTAAATTTGAAATGAAAGATCTTGGTCTAATGCACTATTTTCTTGGTCTTCAAGTGTGGCAGTTTCCAAATGAGATCTTCCTAAGTCAAGGAAAATATGGTATTGACATCCTAAAGATATTTGGGATGCTATATTACAAAGCTATGAACACTTCGATGATGAATAACTTGAAGATGTTGAATGTTGATTCCTCATATACATTGGATTTTACATTATATCAATGTATTATTGGCTCACTGATGTATTTGACGAATACAAGAATACATATATATATATTTTTGTAAACACACTAAGTCAGTATATGGAGGAGCCTCGACATGTTCACATAGTTGAAGCAAAAATGAGCGATGAGGTACCTTAAGCGTACATTGGTTTGCGGTCTCATATATACAACAGATGGTGAGATTAGAATACATGGTTATGCATAGTGAGATTGGGATGTGAGCACTAATGATAGAAATACTACCTCCAGATGTTGTTTCAGTTTGGGATTAGGTGTGATCTCATGGATTACCAGAAAGCATACTTGTGCTGCTTTGAGTACTATTAGAACGTTATTATACCTAGGTCCATCGTTTTAATTATCTTTGCTTATGATAGATGGTCCAAAACATTGCTTAACGATGTTTCCTAAGCTTGTTGGGGTTTTAGGACCATTAATGACCACTAGCACCCTACCTCTCATTTCATATAAAATTTTGATTCACAACATGATATAGAATCTAAGAGATTCATCACAATACAAGAATTTGACAAAGCATGCAAACAATTTCTAACTTACTCCTTATCTAATGAGATTCGGTAACATGCCAATGATGCTAGTAGGCTATGGAATGAGAGGTTTGGACACCTCAACTATAAATATATTTAATATTTAAGCAAAGAAAATATTGTTGAAGGAATTCCAAGAATCCAATTTTCTAAAGGAACATGCAAGGGATTCATTGTTGGAAAGCATGCAAAGAACAAGTTTGACAAGGAGATGGAAAGAAGAGTTGTTCAAGTCCCGTTGGAAATATTTTCTGAATGAATCCAACTAAGGAAAACTAACCCACATAAGGCACTTACTACATCCCTCGGTATGTTTGGTATGGCTATTTTTCACAGGTTGTGGTCCTGCTACCATCTAAGTTTCACTCTCTTAAGGAGAGTCCTACCAATTAAAATTAGAAAAAGTGTATCCTAAACTAATTAAGAAATTAAAATCTATACTAAAATCTAATGAAAATACTAATTTAAAACTATATATTATCTACAGTTATCTATTAAAAGAATGAAATTCCTTATTTAACAACTACTAAATCGAAACCGATTAGCTAGATATAATCTATGTTCTTCTCTCTTAAGGAGAGTCTCTATTTTAAGTTTTCAATATATACTATCAAAACTGCTAAAAAAATGAAGGACAACTAACTATAATAAGAAATCTATTTAACAACTACTAAATCAAAAGTAGAAAAATTAAATTAAAAATTAAAATTTAATCTAAACTACTTAATACTATCTTGTCCAAGAGAAAAATATTAGCTATGTTACTGTTCTATTAACAACAAAGATAACAGAAAGTTAAATAATATAACTATGAGATGACATCATCAAAGTCATGATCATAAATAACTTTCAGTTCAGTAATGATATTTATTATTGATGAACAATAAATAAAAAAATTATGTATTATCCTGAAACATAAAATGTCAAAGAACAATTAACGTTTAACATTTAAATATATTAAATTTAAGAATGATTAACCACTTGATCGAACATTTGTAAAACTACAGATGAATCAATCAATAAGTTATTATGAAAAATATCACACAGTCAAGTTAAACTAACAAAAATTAACTAACATGACAAATATAAAATTAATATCAAATACATAAATGAATTTTATGATTCGAGTAATACATTCATAATGCACAATGTCAAAGTATAACTGTAAATTAATAAGGAGAAGAAAATTGATACATAGAATATATATGTATGCATAAAAAAATGAATTAAAAATGATACCAATTTTTCGAATCATTGCTTGACACTAATAGAAGAATGAAATTCTAAAAGAAACTGGAAGCAAAAAATATGTCTTTACTTCAATACAAATTATTCTTCTTCATACTCCAATCCTTCAGAGAAATTGTACAGAAAATAAAATTAAAACATTTTTCTTTTATCTTCTCCGACATTCCCCCTTTTGTGCAGCATCGTCTCTTCTTCTTCCCTGTCAACAAAATACTTTCATTCTCTATAAACCCCTCTTTATTTTTCATTCGAATTTCCTCTGTTTAAATAGAGAGAAGGGATCATAACAAACTCCAGTAAACAGATCTTATTGCTTGACGCAATCAGGAAATTATTGAAAACATCCAGCTCAAACAGAACCAAATATCTAAAATTTCATGCATTTGTTTGGACAACAACGCATTCTAATATGTAAATAGGCCCATTTGTGAAGTGGGTTTTCAACCATTTGAACTAATTCCTCATGGTTTTCACACATTCATCCATGCAAAAATACGCCTTCTATAGGTGAACAATTATGTTTCGTCTTTTAAATTCATCAATCATTAGAGAGAATTTGAGGTCAAAAATGGGCCTCCTAAGAGATGTACTACAAAAATATAAGATATATTAAAATATTATGAGTTAAGGGTTTTATGGGGTAGGTATATATGACAACTCACCTCCTACACTATTTTTTATGCACAATATAAATAACCATGGTTGAGTTACTTTTCTAAATTGACTGTAAATAAAATTAATAAAATAACTCTACAATGATGTGACTAAGATTCATTGTAAATTCCCAAAAAATTATTGTCCTTTAGCATTTATTTGTCTTGAACTTGTAAATAAAATTAAACAAAAATGAATTTAATTTATATTCATAAACATATTTTTTTCATATAAATATCATTCATGAATTCAATTTATTTTAAAAGTACAAGATTATGTATTTATATATATTAGTTTGACATTATGATATTAAATACAATTGAGTGAATATATAATTTAAAATTAAAAAACATGAAAATAACAATATATTATTTTATAAAAAAATGTGAAAATACATTTTTATGAATTATGAGTACTTTACTTGAAAATGACAATAATATTATTTTATGAGAAAGTGAATTGCGAGTACTTTACTTGAAAATAACAATAATATTAATTTATGAGAAAGTGTGAAATGACTTTTATTGTGAGTACTTCACTTTATGACTTAAAAGTACTTGTACCATTACTTTGGTTAACTATGGGTTTTCATCCACCATAGAAAATGTGACAAATAAACATTCTTAACTCATGCAATGCCACCTCAACCATGGGGGATGATGTCATCTACTAGAATGTAATTGGTTGATTTTTATAGTACATTTTGGTCCTTTTGAGGCCCATTTTGACCTCAAATTCTCTCTAATGCAATCCTTCATCTTTTAAAAACCTACAATCAATAATTTACATCAAACATCAATTCCAGATAAATATAGATAAATAAAACCAAAGTTGAGCAAACATATAGGTTGATGAAGTAATAACATATATCTTCACTTGGTGTGATCTCATTCTTCAACAACATCAACAAATACATCAATTTTATAACGTGGTGGCTCCTTTCTCCAATAAAGTGATGTTTGCTTCTTCGTATTCAACTCACTTGAAGATTTTTAATTATTTGAAGTTGTATAATTGATGCCATTAAGGTAAAAGTTCACAGATATACTTGCATAACTTCTCTCAGGATTTTTTCCTTTATTTTCCACCATGGCGACAAAGTGAGTGTCCCTGAAATCACACTATAATTTTAACAAAAATACCTTGTATATCCACGATGCCAGGAAATGAATACTATCTTGTAATGCGAAAACAATCTCATAAACAACTGAAGCTCACAGACCAGAATGGGTATTTATGGGTAATACTAAATATTTGTGGTATCCTTGATAGTTAGAATAGTCGGCCTTCAATGTAGCTTGGTGAATTATCCATATTTGATTTTTTATTGCTAGTAACGACATTTTCACGGCTTTGATATAGCTGGTTGAATCCCATTTTCTAGGTTTCAAAGCAATTTCTGGGATTATATGACATTTTCTGGGTTTATTCAATTTATGTGAACGGAAAAGTGATTTTCCTTGCATATCCAACATTCCATAGGTGGTATTTTCCCTAAAGTATCTTCCTTTGACTGTCCTTATTGGTAATAATTAATTTTTTTTGAACTTTGAATGCTAGAAACCTTTCTTTCTTTACTCCTACTTGTTATTCTTCATATCCTTCCAATTCTTCTGATATGAGGCCTTGCTCTTATTTTGTTTATATAACTATTTTTCCTTCCAGATGGCATCCTTAAGGTTCTTTGGTCTATCATACTGGATTTTATCTCTATAACATTCAGGAAGGCCACTTAGGAACCTTTGAATATTTACCTTCTTATCTTTGATGAAGTCTACAAAGTTCAAAAGTTCTAGAAACGTTTTCTCATAGGCCTCCATAGTCATGCTTCCCAACTTAAGCTCAAAGAATTTTTCCATCTTCTTGTCATAGTAGTGCTTAGAGAGGTGTTATTTCTGAAAGTGTTTCTTAAACTTCCTCCAATTCATCGATGTCTTTCAACTTAACCAGTTGATCCCACCAGATAGATGCTTTACCTTGCAGATGGTATATGTCTACTCTTGCCTCCATATTAGGTGTATACTGATGCAACTGGAAGAATTTCCTAAGTCCTATCAACCATGCTTCAACATCTTCTCCTTAGTTTACTTCTCCATCAAAAGTTGGGGGCTTGATTCTTCTTAACTCTCCTACTAGTTCATCTTGGGTAAACCTCCTATTCTTGTATCTCACTGGAGATCTTTCAGGATTGCTCTTTGTACTGCTTGATGCATACCCCTTCTTTCTCTCTGAGTGATAAGGTATCCTTGAAGATTATCTAGACCTCACATAAACTCTTTTATGACTCTTTTTCAATGGGTATTTGGATGGTCATCAATGATTTTAGATCATTCATAATCTACTTCTTAGATATGAATTATTATTTCATTATCCTCTCTTCACTTCCTCACTGAATCCTCCAAGTTTAATGGCTCACTACTCATCTTATGTCTAGTTGAACTTCTTCCCTCAACAAACTCCTCTTTGGGACTATATCGTCTCCTTCCTTCCTCAATATCCATCCCCAATCTTTGAATTCCTACTATTGAATTTTTACTTGTTGAATACTTAGTCTTCACAAGTTTGATTAAAATATTAGTTGTAGTAGTCACGCCGCTTCCCCTATCAATCATTGAGAACTGCAGTGTGTTCATTAATAACATTCTGTTAGTAGACTACACATTATCATAAGTTCATTATCATTAAAAAAACCACTTTTCTTCTTGTTTATAAAGTAACTAGCCAACATTTCTAAGTTACAATCTACCTAGTTGGACAAGGGGCAGGGTAGAAATCCTTCCAATATTTCTCCTTACTGGATGGACTGTAGGTCCATACCCATCCCAATCTAATGGTTTAATTAACTAACTCACATGTGAAATTATACTAAGGTGCATTCATCCAAGCTATCTAATGCAAGTGCGTGCTTACAAGGTAACTTGAAATTTCACAAAAGTCCCAACAACCACAGTGTTGAAACCTTAAGCTCTGATACCACTTCTGATATCCCTAACGTTGAGATAAGGCAAAAGGTGCTAAAATTAAGAATAACTAAGGTTTAATAACAATGGATATAGATAAATTACTATTGATCTAACTAACCATTCACCCAAATAAATTAAATTCTAGAGATTCAATTATAACTAAAGTTTGCAACATTTAGTTATGTCACTTAATTAAATAACTAATTGTGACACTCAATTAATAATTTCCAAATTGCAAGATAAATCTCATAATTGAAACAAGAACATTAATAATACATGATAAACATCATATTAATTGTGAATAGCTAGTCTATGTATTTTGGGATTGTTTTATATCATAGTTTTTAAATAACCAAGTATTGATGTCATTGATTATTTGCAAATTAATCTACTTTTTTTGGTGTTATTATGTGTGTTCTATTAGTGAGCATAAAAAGTAAGGAAAAACACATATCATGGAGCATACATAGGCTGCAATATACATACACACTAAAACCATAGAAAACAAGAACACTAGATGCAACTACAGCCCTCAAAATCGACTCCTGATGACTATCCCCGACAGTCATCTCTCACTAACAAAAATCAGATCATATGGCTACCACCCTCCACCCATCGATTACTTTACATATAGAATACATCTCTCATCCCCATATCTAAAACTAATATCAATCATGAAAGAAAGTTATCTACAATAAAATGACAGGTGTGCTCATCTTGTCACTGGAAAGCTGTCGAACCAAAACAAACATATCATGGTCGTCTCGAAATCTTTTTCAATGAAACAAAAGGTGTTGTTCATTGGAAACGTTGTTCCAGATGCAATGGAGTAGGTCTCACAATACATAAATGAGCATAGATGGTCAAACCAAATCATATGGTTGCGCCCCTCTTAATAAAATAGAGCCAAAATTACAATTTTTGGCTATGAAGAAGAAGAATATAAAATATTTAAACAATATAATAATATTATGATGTGTGTGTGTGTATATATATATATATATATATATATATATATTATAGAATGGGAGTTAGGGTTTGTGTTGAGGAGGAGGAGCAATCGGAGGGGAGGACGTGAGATCAAGCAACAGTTAGAGCAAGCTGGTTCGAGGGAAGTTGAATGCGGAGGAGGTCGAATGTGGAAGAGGTGAGAGGGTGATAGTGAAGGCGCATCAGGGGTAGGAGTAGATGCGGGAAGAAGCGGTGTGCGATGGTGTGGGCATGAATGAATGCACTAGTGGATGGAAGGAGGGCCTAGACTGTGAAGGTGAGGTTTGGTTGGGCAGACGAATGTGATGAGGGCATGAAGGGAGGTGGAGCAGCAGTGTGAGGGAAATGTGAATGGAAATGGAGCAATGGATGGGGAGGTGTCAGTGGGTGGAGTGCCGGGGAAGCGTGAGGGAGAAGCAAGGGGATGGTGCGAGGGAGCAACGAGAAGGAAGGGAGATGGACTAGGAGAGGAGGTGGTCGGTGTGGAGGTACAGGGGCGTGGAGGTGGCTGAATGATTAGGGAGCTGAGCAGATGTTGGAGCAACAATTTTTTTTTTTTATTGATAAAGAATTTTTTTATTAATAAAGGATTATTATTATTATTATTTTAATGGAAGGAAAAGGTCAAAGACCTACAACTTAGGGAAGCCCTGATTTTCTTAGACAAGGTCTGAATTTGTTGACCACTAGCCAGATCAACCAACGAGAGCTCATATACCACATGAAGCAAATAATTATCCGCTTATACAAAGATTACCAAAATATTTGGAATATTGGATAAGAAATAAGAAATAATGTAGTGTATTGGTGGTAGGATAGATAAGTTAAAAGATGATTACAATGGTTGATAACCCGCCTATTAAATAGGGCTTGGGAATTGTGAATGAAAGGTCATGTCCTTTCATCTTAATTATGTTTATTATTAATTATTTAATTATTATATTTATTTTATGTTTGTTACAAAACATAACATAAGAGAAATATTTATCTCAAATATAAGCAACTGGCTATAGAAAGACAACTTTCCTCCCAGTCGTAGACACCATCAAGCCTTCCTCGCTTGAACAGGTCACCCCCGAGTTCAGACCATTGATCCTGTTAGGAACCCATGTCAATACTTCTCTTTACCATGTTACTATATTGTTGTGGATGCATATGCTTTGTAAGTCGTCCCATAGTAATTGTTGATCCATAATTTTTGTTATTGTTGTTGGGCGCATATGCTTTGTAAGCCGCCTGTAGTATTTGTTGATCCATAGTTTATATTGGCCCATGGTTTTGACCCCCAGTATTGGTGCCTATTTTTAGTATATAAGTGTGTGTTGAGGCCAAGGAAGGTACTGTGAAGTTATTTCGTATTGAGCTTGCTCAAAGGAGGTTGCCCCCTTGAAGTGGTTTGCGATTAATATAAAAGTGATTTTGAGTTCTGTTGCTATATCGTGTATTTTGATTACTTGTTTGCTGCAGGGTCCTCACATCTGGTATCAGAGCGCTTTCTTGGGCTTGTTGGGTGAAATTTATGCCCAAATTTTTTTTTCTCGCTTCTATTGCAGGTTCGGATCTGGGAATAATCCCTATCCGCTTAACTGTGGGAAGTAATTGGGCATAAGCCCTAAAAATCATTGTGAGGAGTACCATAGGAACCTCGAAGTAGCTGGCCCATTGAGAGGACCTACCAGTGAAAAGGGTAACGACCTCTACCTGATTGACTAGTTCCCACCCGTGAGGTAAACCAAGAGTTGTCGTTTGTGGCCAAGTGGTTATCAGTTTTACTTGAGCCGTGGAGTGAGGGGCACTGCCCCAATACGCAAGCCGTTAGACAACATTGGTGGCCGAGTGAATCCCTTGAACCGATAGGAAGCCGCACATACTTGGGGTCCATATCTATTTTCAGTTACACAATCGCAGATTTCCTTTGTCCAGCACTGTTGCCATTCAGTTTTGCGCTGTTGTAGATCCATTTGTTTCCAATCACTTCCGCACCATTGCAGATTCCACTGTTTCTGATCACTTTCACGCCGTTGCAGATCCCTTCCTTTAAAAAAAAAAAAAAAGAGTATAAAATTCTGTTTTTCGGCCATATCTCCTTGGACCGCCAGTTCTTCTTCCTTACACCCCCAACAGTTCTCCAGTTCAGGCCGTTGACGTGGTCCTTCGAAACCGCGATGAGGTTCTTCGCATTTTGCGCGAAAACCTTCACATGGCAAGAAATCGCGTGAAGCAATAAGCTAATCAGCACCGTTCTGAGCGCACTTTCGAAGCCGGTGATATGGCTTTTCTTCATCTCCAGCCTTACAAGCAATCCTCACTAAAACTCAAAGGGCGCCATAAGCTCGCTCCAAAGTTCTATGGGCCATATAGGATTCTTCAGAATATTGGGTCTGTTGCTTATAAATTTGAACTTCCACCTTCTTCCCGCATTCATCCAGTATTTCATGTCTCTTGTCTGAAGAAAGTTCTTGGCACCAACATCAAAGGCCAGACTATTTTACCAGAACTGGATAATGAAGGATCCATCTTTTTGGAGCCGGAGGCTGTCCTCAATAAGCGCACTCATCAGCTTCTCTCTTGCTTTATCACAGAGGTCTTAATTCAATGGCACGGAATGCAGCCCGAGGATGCTACGTGGGAACCACTCCTTCAGATTCAGCGACAATTTCCACATCTAAAGCTTTGAGGACAAAGTTTTTTCTAAGGGGGAGGGGATGTTAGGAACCCATGTCAATCCTTCTCTTTATCGTGTTAGTATATTGTTGTGGACGCATATTCTTTGTAAGTCATCCCATAGTAATTGTTGATCCATAGTTTGTGTTATTGTTGTTGGGCGCATATGCTTTGTAAGCCACCTGTAGTATTTGTTGATCCATAGTTTATATTGGCCCATGGTTTTGACCCATAGTATTGGCGCCTATTTTTAGTATATAAGTGTGTGTTCAGGCCAAGGAAGGTACCGTGAAGTTATTTTGTATTGAGCTTGCTCAAAGGAGGTTGCCCCCTCGAAGTGGCCTGCGATTAATATAAAAGTGATTTTGAGTTCTACTGCTATATCGTGTATTTTGATTACTTGTTTGCTGCAGGGTCCTCACAAATCCATGGGTAGATTCTATACTAGTGTCACTAATCTCGAAACTACCTCTTTCGAGATATACAACACTTTCCACTACTACTTTCCTATCCATCTCCACTGCCTATGGGATGTGACCTAGCTCGCCATTCCCATTTCCTGGATTTTTGTGTGAGAACCTGCACCAGTAGAGTGATATAATGGAATAAAGGGAACAAAAAGAATCTCTCTAAGTCTCAACACACTCTCAATAATATCAAAATTCCCAACACGATTGGATAACATAAATCACATGGTCTAAAGCTCAAGATTAACTTCAACAAGGAGATGGCATAGGTATTTATAGGATAAGGAGGACCACTCTAACCCAAATGGATCAACCCAAACTAGATATAGGTAAGGTTTAAGCTTCATCATGGTTAATTAACTTGAATTAGTGAAGTGGTGGCTTAATGAAAATATTCCCTTTCCCGAATTAGCACCATGAGTAGGAGTTACCCAAAAACTATGGAGTGGAGACATGAAGAGCACATGGAGGAACACTGTCAGGACCTAGAATTGTCCATTTTTCCACCACTTATTGACATACTTTTCATCCATTTTCATCCATTTCTTACCATTATTTATCATTTATCATTCCATTTTTCATCCATTTGTTGCAGCTGCGCATTGTATAGCTGCTACTTCCATTTGATGTTTTAAGTGATTAATAGTGATTGTTTTCCTTTATCTTTGATGAATTAAAAGACTATTATGCATAATTTTACTAATGATGGTTTGTGGAGTGAGTTGTCATGTACAGGACGCTCATAGCCAGCTGTTACAACCTTAACCAAAAACGCATGCCACATAAGAACACATTGATTCGCGTCTTGATTTTTGGGCAGATGGAAATGAATATAAAAAATCCGAGACATGGGTTTTGTGTGTAACATCCTCATTTACCTGAATCGCAAGGAAATATCCAAACAAATCTACAGTTTACAATATGCAGGTGGTTCTTCGAGAGGGTATTTTCCAGATTTGGTGTTGCGGCCGTTTCCAAAGTTGCCAGTAGTTACGGCCATGTTTCAGTTGTTACAGATCACAAGCTGGGGGTTTAGTTCTTCATTTCCATGAGATAATTTTATGTATAAATATGTAATCAATCTCATGGAGAGGGGGATGATCGATTGATTGATTAAGCATGATAGATTAGGCAGGATAGGAGATGGATGATAGGAGATAACACAATGTTGTGATGTAGGATTTGATCCAGATCTGTTGTAATTCTTCCATTATGATAATACATGCTGGCTATTTCTTAATTCTGGAGTTGTAGATTTCTATTGTGGAGATCCAGCTCTCCTCAGTGGAGGAAGGGCCCTCTTCCCTGAGCAGATGCTGGTAGTGTTAATTGTAAGTGTTTTATTGTAGATCTGTTATTTGTTAACTCATGCTTTCATTCATTATAGTTGTTTTATTATTCAATTCATGTTTTATTCATTTGATTTATCATAGTGTTCTTCTATTAATTCATTTTGATAGATCGTTGGCTAACATAACAATTCTTTAGCTGTACGTAATCAGATCTTGTTTCATAGGAATAGATCTTGTTTGAAGTGTATTTGATTTACAGTTCGATTTATGAATAGGTTTGAGTATTGATTTCTTTTCAAGTAGATGTGATCTAGTTTACAAAGAGTTTCGATTGCATATCAATAGATCAACAGTGTCAGGTAGAAATTGTACTCGCATATATTTTGCACGATAGCTTTGAAATAAAAGACTTTCTCGGGTTGACAATAAATCTTGTACACTCTGTATGTTGGTAATAATCTACTTGCATATTGGGTGCCCAACATTTTGGCGCCGTTGCCAGGGAAGTTATCAATTGTGCAATAGTAAATCTCACATTGTTTTGCAGATGCATTGTTAAAATAGGGCATGTAGGTTGCACGATTACATTTCAGTTTATTGAATTTATTTTGAGTGTTAATTTTCTGTCTTTACATTCAGTTTTATTTCATTTTCAATCTTTGCAGCATAAATCTTATCATTCCCCTTAGTGGTGTTGTAAGCACCACCCATTCTACTAACAAGTTGACAGTAACATTCAAAGGAGGAGTCTCAAGATAGCGCACAAAGAATCTAATGAAGAGATGGCAGGTGAAAAAGATGGAGAAGTTGTTACCTTCGAATTTCCCATCAGAGATTCGAGAGGAGTGGCACCAACGAAAAGAATTCCCCCACATGTTCTACCAAATTTTCACGGTTTGGAAAATGAAGACCCTGATGTATTTTTATTTCAATTTGAAGTACTTTGTAGAGGATATGGTTATTGTGCTAATGATCAAAAGTTGAATGTGTTTCCCCTTACTTTAAAAGGAACAACCCTTCGATGGTTCATGAGCCTTGGTGGGAACTGTATACAAACTTGGGAAGAAA
>LPNX010971412.1:105589-209953 GCA_001517045.1 Pseudotsuga menziesii | reverse complement strand
TTTTACCTACCTTACCCACAAGGTTGGAATGGTCCATCTTATGATCATATGGCCACTCTCCCTCATGCTGCAACACAAGTTGGTCCTTCAATATCAACCTCAAAAATCAATCATCTACATCAGCCACATCTATCTTCTCATCAAACTCCTTGGTATCCAACACAATTTCCTGTCCAATCCACCCTCCACCCTAACCATAATAAAGCAGTACAGTATGCTTGCAGTGCTGAACTGCAAGATGTTTCTACATTTTCCTCTTGTTCTGCCTCATCTACACCATTGCAAAAAGGTTGTGCGTTGTTGCAGCAAATCCATACGAGGCCTGAACATGTTTTAAATCCAAGTTTTGCAGATGGAGTTTCTTCTAATCCTCATAAGCAAGCAGACAAGATCAACAAGACACACGTGATATTTGATGAAGAACAACCATTGGAACCAAAAGCATCATTCACATCAGTAGATCTGGAACTCTTATGCATTGAGGAAGATCAGTTTAATAAGGATCTTCATGGTGTAACATCCATGAGCAATCAAGGGAACAAAGACTATATTGAAGCTTGGTTTCAATCTGTCATCAGTTTGCAGCATCATTTCATACTTCACCAATTCTTGGCACCATCATTTGAAGGGAAGTTGATCTCTCATATCCTAGAATTCATAAAGTTATATTTTTCTATTGGGAGTATGAGCATGCTTGAGTCACTTTTTCGAAAATGGCTCCATTGGAAATATGCATACACTTAAACATTTTTTTTTTCCAAGTAGAATAGGGTAGGATAGAATATCAGAATAAAACCATGCTTTTGTTTGGCTTTTTATTTTTATTTTTGAATAAGTATGCTCTCTCCTTGCGCCTTGTTGCGATCTGGAAGATCAGAAAGTAGAAAGATGAAGAATGGGTATGAGATGCTTTCATGAATGCTTTGGAATTGTTGACTATTTGAACAAAAATGCTTAAGTCATTTTTGTCATCAATTTCCCAATTTCGATTTGTCCCACTTTCTCCTTTCGATCGGTAAAGTTGCAACGATTATCCACTTGATATTTCAGGATGGAGGAGCGCACCGAACCCAGCTGCGCGTTGAACAGCTGCGCATTGAACAGCCATTTAAGTATAGCTGCGCATTGAACAGCTGCGCATTGAATAGCCATTGGAGTATAGCTGCGCATTGAACAGCCTGCACGTCTTACATCCATTTGAGTGTAGCTGCGCGTGTCTGCTACTTCCATGAATGTAGCTGCGCGTTGAACAGCCTACAATGCCGTTGCTACTTGCCTAACATTTTGGTGTCTCAAAGGTATACAATTTCGGCATTCCTCCCTATCTCTTTCTCATTGTTTGGAAAAGTGTTGCTGATTAAGGTCAGACTGCATGCAACCATCTCAGATATTAATAATTATGCTCAATATTGCAACAAACCAGGGTATTCCAGTGGGTTTAGAATTTTGTTTTTTCATGATCATTTTTTTCACATGATTGAATTAAAGGTGAGCTATTTGAATTGTGTTTCTCTCGCACCGTAAACTTAATGAAAGCAAAATAACCCTGAGAAAGAATCCCTACAAATGCACATAAACCACGTCTTGCTCCTCATGAACACTTGCACACAATAATTGATGAGTGTCGGACTTTGTTTAATTGATTGATGTGTTTTTGCACAAAGCATATTACAGGTTTCTATTTGTAAGAGGGAGTTGAATGCTTTGAATATTTTATCTAACGATGTACAGGTTGATTATGCAAAGCAGCAATTGTGATTAATGCCCCAATTCAGTGAAATTCCTACTTTGAACATTCGATAGTGTATCTCAGCCACACATTTACACTTTCCGAATTTTAGAGACCATATTGCTCTTACAAATTGTAAAACTAACGCAAATGGGAATTCTCTAATTCCTGAACACAATGTGCTTAATGTTAATTTGTCTTTCTTAAAGTCACTTCATGCAGTAATTGATGATTACACGAGCGCAAAGACACAGGTATACAAATGGAACTCTTCAAGATTGAAATTTGACATGAATTTGTTAGCTGCAACACCCAGGTGTGAGTGATTACTCTCAGCTGTGATTACTCTCAGCTACAACAGTGGGCTGCAACACTAGCTGTGACTGTGCTACAGCTGCAGCTGCAACAGACTGTGTAAGTAAATCCAGGTACTCAATGCTTGAAATTTCTAGTATGGATGGGTGTTATTTTTAAATATACATCATTAAAAACATTCACATCTATTCCAATCACTTTTTGGGGTCAATTTTCGATTATAAAATTTTTGGTGACATTTTGGCTTGAAAATTTTACCGAAACATAGACGGGACAGTCATTTTTTGGGAGACCAAATGAACTTATTTTCAAAACCTATTTATATCCCAAGTATCCCTTTGAATCTAGTTTCCAAAAAAATTTTAATTTCTACAATTGGGTGCTAAACGAAAATTTTATGGCCAAAATACTAACAGGGTGTCAAGCTGGCAGCTTAGGAACAGAGATGGGACAATCAATTTTTGGATGCCTTATTGGATATATTTTGCAAACCTGTTTCATTGGTATATTCTCCTATGAATATATTTTACAAATCAATTTGAATCACTCTATTCCGATGTCGTGCGCAAATTTTATGACCAAAATACCGACCGCCTGTCCCAAATCTGCATTCCTAAAAGTATATTTTCTAGACTTTCCATTGGCTTATTTGACCCATAAATTCTTATTGGATTCAAAACATATTTCTAATGGAGATACCTAAATGAATCTACTTTCATCTCCAATTGGAATCACATCAATCCGTTATCAAACGAAAAAGTTAAGCCTAAAACCGTGACTGTTGGTTTAGTCCAGAATTCGAAAAGACACCTTGTCATGCAAGCTGTTACTGAGAGATTTGGAAAATCATCACATAGAATTTTAAAAACCTGTTTTTCATGGAAATAGAACTATGAATTTACTTTCATTTGGATTTGGAATCACTCAAATTGGACAAGGAACGATGAAGCTATGATCAAAATACCGTGGGTGAGTCTAGATGAACATTGCTCTACCGCAGGTATAAAATGGATTTTGCTTTATTCATTTTTCATTGGATTTGTTTTATGAGTAATTGCTTGTTGTTTTTTTCATAAGTGATTGGGTGAAGAGAGACCAATCATCTCTCTTCTTCCATCATCTCATGTTTTATTGCAGGCAAATGCTAGGTTTTACAGGTCCTTGGAAGAAGAAGGTCAATGCATGCACGAGTGACTCTTGAAGAATTTTTATCAATTTGCAAATGGATTGAGAACATAAATAAAATGGAGAGATTGATGTGCAAACCATACAGAGTCCAATGTTCCTGAAGTCAAGTCTCATTGCTACATGCCAATAATCATTTTTAGCCATCTGTCATACCACTTGTTGCCGAAAGAAACCCCTCAAGAAGTCAATTTCCCTATGGTAGATTCATTCACTCTCCTCATTTCAAAACCATAAAAATCCATTCATGTCGAAGTCCCCTTTTCCACTGCTTATGTAGTCGCCATAACCGTTTTATTTCCCATCACTACTACATCATGACTTCACATATACTTTCCACTTCTGAGTTTCATGTTGGTTCTATTTTTCACTATGATTCTTCACAAATCATTTATTTTGTACTCGTATTGGATTATGTGGAATTCATTAAGGTCCACCTTCCAATGGTCTTGTCCCATCGACTCCAACACATCATCTGGGATCGAGATTAGAGTTTTTATAGTGCCCTGGTATCTGCATGAATCAATGGCAGATTTCCTTGTTGTTAATCATGGGGATTCATCAATGCCTCTTGATTGACAAATCTTGCAGGTGACTCGACTCCAGCACATCCATTCGTACCTGTCAAGATGCACTAAGGTACTTTAGAGCTCACTATCATCAAAGGTGAGTTTCTTCACATTGGTTAACGGCATACATTAATGGCCGGTAATCCAATGATTTCTTTCCATGCTCGACTTCAGCACATTCATTCGCATGGTAAGAATTGTACCTCGGTTTTGTAGCGGTTGAAGACTATGGGATCTAATGGTTTCAACAATGATTTGCAACATCATTTGTTCAGTAGTTTTGCAATTCCTTTCCATTTTCAGTTCAGCAGTTGATTTTCAGAATAAGAGAAATGACTTTCTGCTTCTATGGTAGAATTTCTGCTCATCAATTGTCTCAGCAGTTAGTCTTATATGCAACCAGCACAATATCATGGATCAAATTCGATCTCATCCAGTTTTCATCTCTCATATACATATGTCTCAGCATTGGATCAGCTACATAGCTCCAGCATACACCAGTCCATTCATGTCAACCAAGGCTTCCATGGAGGTAAAACTTGAGGTAAAATAACATGAGTTTTTGATTTATTAAAGATTTAGGAAAATTTCATGAAGAACCACTAAGCATTATCCATTTCCATTTTCTATATAGCATATTATGTCCATCCATTTCCATCATTTCCCACCCAATTATAACACTTCATCATTCATGCACATCCCCTTTAGATTCCAACCCAACAGCTCACCCACCCAACTGGCCAAGCATAAAAAGAGATGGATATCTCATTGTTGTCACACAAGAACCAACAATAGGAAATCTTGTTGCTGCCACACAAGAACCAGCAGTAAGAAAAGAATCATTGCTACTGCCACACAAGAACCAGCAGTACAAAACGGTCCTCTGTTGCCATATAAAAATAATGAAGAGAAATAAGGCAGCTGATACACTTATTGAAAGAAAATGATAGGCTGGACACAAGAACCTACAACATGAAAAGTTGATGTAGAAGCCATTTCTTCTCAAGAGTATGCTATCACTTAAGCACGATAGAAAACAAATGCATGATTTTTTTTTATTTGTTCAGTGGTGCACATAATGGTTCACATCTTCATAAGTCTTCAGCATGAGCATGAGCATGATACATGCACAATGGAAATCCTGTAGCAGCCTTTTCAAGGTCTGATGTGAAGTGTATCTCAGCAGCATGAAGGTAATGATTACTCTCAGCATTGGTCATTTGTTAAGTTCGACAGAATTTCTGAAATGAGTTTGATTGTTGTGGAATGTGCAAAAGAATGCTTGGCAAATTCTAGAATTTCTTTGAATGATAAGGGCACAACATTTTGGAAAATTCTAGCAGCCTTCATTCAACCATGAGAATGGATGAAATTTATTGTGGTTTATTGCAATAGAATTTGTCATGAATCTGATGAGAAAATGGTTCTAAAATACATTATAAGCACTTAACTACAACCATGGGGAATAAAAAATCGAGCTCACACAGTCAATTTAAAAGAGCATACAGTCATTTTTCAAGCAGCCTACAGTCATTTTTATAAGTCTAAGATGTGTTTCCAGCTAGTACATATATAAAAATTGGATGTTGACAGTGATAGTGCAGATACAAGAAAACAACAGTCCCAAAGTTCACTTGATTTCATGAATGGAAGGTAAAATACTCAGTTTGGGGGAAATGGTTGTTCACAACTAAGATGACAACTCCTCTTTTGCATGAGGACATGCAACATATTCAGTTTGGGGGAGTGGTTTTTGACATTTTTGTGCATATTGGTTTTTTATTTTATTCACAGCTGGCAAAAATGAAGATTTTGATTTGAGGATATATCACAAACCACGAATTGGATCCTCATAAAATTTGTACAGGAAATGTATAGCAGCATGATGAACAACCGTGGCAAGTTTCAGCTCAATCAAGTTTACGGTTTTCGAGAAAATGACTATCATCACCTACATCCAATTCACATTTTTCTCAAAATTCGTGATGTGGGTTCATCTAATTTTTGGTGAGGAGATGCACTATGATGGTACTTACCTTCTTGAAAAATTTAAGCCCAACCCAGTTTGTAGTTTTTGAAATATTGGCTCTGGAAGTTCAGTTGCAATACATTGTTTTCATGTTCAAAAGTACAGAATTGGATTTGGGCATATCTTTTAATTGGTAAGTTAGATCCTCATGAAATTTGGATAGGGAATGCATAACATCATGAATAACAACCATGGAAATTTTAAGCTCAATCCAGTGCACGGTTTTCGAGAAAATGACCATAATCACCTACAGCCAATTTACATTTTTCTCGAAATCCGTGATGTGGGTTTGTCTAAGTTTTGGCGTGGAGATGCATTAGAGTGGTTTCTACCTTCCTGCAAAATTTCAGCCCAACCTAGTTTGGCGTTTGGGAGAAAATCGCTTCAGAAGTTTCCCGTTAAAAAGGCTAAAATGCCGTAAAATATTGTCATTTCCCATTTTCCGGCGGCTGAACATAGTTTTTCGGCGGCTGAACATAATTTTCCGGCGGTTGAACATAGTTTTCCGGCGGCTGAACATAACTTTCCGGCGGCTGAACATAGTTTTCCGGCGGCTGGAACATATTTTTCGGCAGCTGTGAGTCCGCCAAATTTGCCGCTAAATTTAGCACTGTTCCGCCAAAATCTTCGCTAAAACCTTCGCCAATCCCTCTGCTAAAATAAGCTGCGACTTTGCCAAATTTCTACTAAAGAGCTGCGAATCCGCCTAATTTTCTCCTAAATCCTCTGCTAAATGACTCTGCCAATTTGTATTAAACCCTCTATTTCTTCTAGCTGCAGCTGTGCAAATGGTAAAATGAAGAAACAAGTGAATGGGTTTTTTTCAAGTTGGATGCTACATAGGTATTGGGTTGCATGAGGACATGCAACAAGTTCAGTTTGGGGGAGATGTCAGGACCTAGAATTGTCCATTTTTCCACCACTTATTGGCATACTTTTCATCCATTTTCATCCATTTCTTACCATTATTTCTCATTTATCATTCCATTTTTCATCCATTTGTTGCAGCTGCGCATTGTACAGCTGCTACTTCCATTTGACGTTTTAAGTGGTTAATAGTGATTATTTTCTTTTATCTTTGATGAATTAAAAGACTATTATGCATAATTTTACTAATGATGGTTTGTGGAGTGAGTTGTCATGTACAGAACGCTCATAGGCAGCTGTTACAGCCTTAACAAAAAATGCATGCCACATAAAAACACATTGATTCGCGTTTTGATTTGCGGGCAGATGGAAATGAATCTCACAAATCCGAGACATGGGTTTTGTGCGTAACATCCTCATTTACCTGACTCTCGAGGAACTCTCCAAACAAAGCTATGGTTTTCGATATTCATGTGGTTCTTCGAGAGGGTATTTTCCAGATTTGGTGTTGCGGCCGGTTCCAAAGTTGCCAATAGTTACGGCCATGTTTCAGCTGTTACAGATCACAAGCTGGGGGTTTAGTTCTTCATTTCAATGAGATAATTTTATGTATAAATATGTAATCAATATCATGGAGAGGGGGATGATCGATTGATTGATTAAGCATGATAGATTAGGCAGGATAGGAGATGGATGATAGGAGATAACACAATGTTGTGATGTAGGATTTGATCCAGATCTGTTGTAATTCTTCCATTATGATAATACATGCTGGCTATTTCTTAATTCTGGAGTTGTATATTTCTATTGTGGAGATCCAGCTCTCCTCAGTGGAGGAAGGGCCCTCTTCCCTGAGCAGATGTTGGTAGTGTTAATTGTAAGTGTTTTATTGTAGATCTGTTATTTGTTAACTCATGCTTTCATTCATTATAGTTGTTTTATTATTCAATTCATGTTTTATTCATTTGATTTATCATAGTGTTCTTCTATTAATTCATTTTGATAGATCGTTGGCTAACATAACAATTCTTTAGCTGTACGTAATCAGATTTTGTTTCATAGGAATAGATCTTGTTTGAAGTGTATTTGATTTACAGTTCGATTTATGAATAGGTTTGAGTATTGATTTCTTTTCAAGTAGATGTGATCTAGTTTACAAAGAGTTTCAATTGCATATCAATAGATCAACAGTGTCAAGTAGAAATTGTACTTGCATATATTTTGCACGATAGCTTTGAAATAAAAGACTTTCTCGGGTTGACAATAAATCTTGTAAACTCTGTATGTTGGTAATAATCTACTTGCATATTGGGTGCCCAACAAACACTAATGCATAAAAGGGGTTACAAAACATCAAGGAGGTCAGAATAGGTGAGATAGGACATCCATTGGGGTCATAAATATCATGGAAGCACAAAAATAGGATCATCAATGCATGGTATAAGAGTGGAAGCTAGAAAATAGCTTACAGCCCTAAAACCTAGGAAAAGGGATCATAAATGACCATAAACACATAAATGTGAGGGAATATCTTCCCAAGGACAGTTCCATATGCTATATGGGCCCACTAAGGTGTGCACAGTATGTAAAAATATCTCTATAGTCAATAATTATTGAGAATAGGGTTCCTTGTACAAGGTTTGGGTGACGAACATTATTAATCTCACCAAGGTGCAAATATGAATTGGGATGGACAAAGTTAAGTCAAAAATAAGTTATAAGGCACTAGGTATGTCCCCATTCCCCATCACTTTGTGGAATCCATGGTCCCCCATACTCTTTTATTTTCCTTTGCTGAGCCAGTTATCTATTTAATCAATCATTAACAACATTCAAAGATAACAGAGATTCTAGTAATAAAATTTACATTGATAATAGCGCCAAAGCACAAGGCCATGTTATCAAACATTAATAATAAGTCTTTAATTAAATTAATCATGAAAATAAACAAAATTCCACAATCATATAAAATACCATAAGTCTATAATGCAAGAGAACATAAGTCACATGAAGGATCATAAGTCCGGGGCTTAACAACTAGGGTATTACAATGATTTTAATATTTTGTAAAAAATGTTTTAATATACTAAATTCACCCAACAAATTTTTTTAACTCCTTTAGAATCGCCCATGTGACCATTTTGACCTTTGGTACCTTATACTATTTCAACCTATTTATATTTTATTGGTAACCATCGTAAAAGTTGGGTTTGAAGAAAGACCCCTTATAAGTACTTTCAAGTTATAAAAACAAATCTTATCCTTCATTATGGATCCATCCAAGAAGATACATTTCAGCTTCGATCTTTCTATTCGGTGTCAAGGAGTATGGATGTGTCGGACAGTAATGATGAAAAGTACTAATCCTTTTAAATTATTTTAGTGTCGTTGAATTTTCAACACTAGGGCATAGGATTTTCGACACTAGGGCTACGTCGTCAGATTTCCGACACTAGGGCATAGGATTTTCGACACTAGGGCTACGTCGTCAGATTTCCGACACTAGGGATATGTTGTTGTATTTCCTGACACTAGGTTGTAGGATATTCGACGACAATATATATATAACCACAACCTTCCGGACACAATATTTTCCTGCTAAACAAAGAACCCAATCAATAATTTCACAGTGGAGCTGACAGAATATACCTCCACATCCAGAGGTCACGTAGAGGATTTTTTCCGTAGGTCATGTAGAGGAGGTCCCCGGAGGTCAAGTGTGTTTACATAGGGAAGGGTTTACAGTGGTTAGGGTTTGCAAAGGAAGAGGAGGGTTTGGTTCTCTTCCTTTGAATCACCCTCTCACTCACCGGAATTCTTGGGGAATGGAAGGACACGTACTGGAAGTCTTGGGGCATGGAAAGACCAAATACACAACAATAACTTATATAATTTTACTGTTGTTACAAAATGCTGCAATAAGGGCGAGTTCATTGGTGGATTGGCGACTTGGTAACTGGGTGTTTCATCTCTGTGGAGGGCATTGAAGATTGGCAACATACTGTTATCATAAATCTGTTGTTGATCAATGGAAGAGGTTATCTTTTTGGTGGAGTTTCCACAATTCAGATTTATTGCATTTCTATATTCCCAGGCATGTAAGTAGCACATATTTTTGAATGTTGATTTTGTGTTTATGCATATCTATAGAAATGCTCATATTGTATTTTCATTTTGTATGCCAGGCCATCCTGAATCATCTAAATCCTTGAGAATTAGTGTTCTGAAACATCTCAATCCTTGAGAATTTGTTTGTGAGTGTTTGGTTGTACGGTGTATACATGATATATGTTTTACGGTAATAATAATGGAGACTCATGGAATCTAAAATAAATATTAGACACTTACATAAATATTAACACCAAATAAGAAACCAAATTTAATGAAAATAGTAGAATGAAGCTACAACAATAGATACCCAAGTGTTTGACAAAACACCAAATGCAAATTTATTCATATTTATTCATACAGTGTATTCCAAGGTCAGATTTACTTGCACAGTAATCTACAGCAGTGTTGTGGAATCTCTCAATTAAAAAAAAATATTTTCTCTTCTGAATACTTTTTCCATTTCTCCTGCCATTTAAATATTTATAGGACATAACCACAATATTTTTAGTTTTGAGCATTACTTTGAAGATTCGAAAAGCAAAAACAGATACTAGGATTTAGAGAGTTTTTATTCGGTAGAGGAAAGTACATAGTGCTACATAGTTGCTTCTTACTTAGCTTCGGCTAATGCTCTCATTTATCTTTTGAAAGGAACCCATCTAAGAAGATCATCTTCATCCCAGCCTACTCATAAACACCTAAGAGCTCCCACATGTGGTAAGTCAATCCTAACATCTCCTCTTAAACAATTCTTTGATATAAGATACGTTTATTACAAATTGGTTTCTCCTAACTATGCTTGGAAGGTCTTACCAGTCTAACCTATGTCCAATGAAAAGGTCACTTTAATATTTAAACCATGTCCTATGAGTGCATCACTTTATACTATGCTATTCATGCAGCCCTTTATTAATCATCTCGCAATAGTCTTGTTTGAAGATGTTTTGTATTCATTGTAAAGGTCACCTTATTGAACATTGGCCACAAAATTTTAATGCAAGGTAAAACTATTTTAATTTCTACAGGTTGCTACAAGGGGATGTTAAGAACTTACGAAGTACAGTGCTTTGAGTTTTACACTTATGATATTCATGACCAGTACTTGTGTGCTCTACAACCTAATTAGATTATGTTTTAACTCATCTACATTCTTCATAACGTGCTGGCACTCCTCATTGAGCATTCGACCGGGTAAGTATCTAACACGATTTAATGCTTGTAACATCGGGTTTCATTACCAGGTTATCTATGCATCGATTTAGGGACTGCTGCCTTTAACCATTGGTACTTGTATTGGAAATCTAAAGAAATCAAGGTCTTTTGGAATCGAAATCTTGTTGGTGCCAAACACCTATTCAGTGTCGAGTTAATGAGGTTGTGTTATCCACTACGAGCCTGACCCTTAACGACTCAACTGATCGCCCCTCATCAATGCTCATGATCATTTCCAAATTCTAATCTGCAAAACACTGAAGACTGGAAAAATGGGCGGGGGTTTTGAAGGGGCATTTCGCTAATATGTCCTCTTCCCTTCTAAGGCTCTCTAGGGTCAGATCTACGATGGATGTTTCCTGAACGTGTGGATGCAGAAAGAAGTATTTTTTTTTAAAGGTTGCAGAAGGAGGAGATTGTTTGTCTGGTGGGCAGCCAAATTTCTCACGACTTACCAACTAAAATATTCCAGCGTTAAGAAGGATGAGGTGAGTCATAAAAGTACAAGCTTACCTATAGGTCGTTCTTGAAAAGTTTTATGTAACTCTTTACTAGTATTTTAAATAAATGATTCTATGGTAGGACGTGGGAGAGGTTTCTCAGAGCACTGGTTTGCCTCACTCCCTTCTCGTAAGTAGCAACGACCTGACAGCAAGTTATTTCTTTTGCTATGGAGAAGGAGGTCTACGAGGGGAGGGATCATTATCGTGTTCCTTCCGCAAAGTCTGCCGATAATCCTCTCACATAATTTTTTTTGGAGTGCCTCCCTTGATAAGGGTACACCCCAGAAATGAGGCTATGCCTTGGCTTTCTGGTTAAAATTTTTACTCTGTAATAATAAAGTTATAAAAATTTTCTTTAACTCTGTGTAGTGTACTTATGCCAAAGGGACACAGTAGCGAATTGAAAAACCCATTTCTTAGGCAGATTGTGGATTCTGTATAAATGGTGAATCTATTTTCCTCTGATGTGGGTTTCTCCCGGTAAATTACTTTTGCTGTATAACAGAAAGCTTAGCTAATTTTGAAACTTAAAAAAAATTAAATCAGTTGCAATGATAAAGTTTCCGAGGGATTTTGAATTTTTGCTGGTTTAACTTCGTACTTTAAATTATTTATGGGATTACTTAGAGCCAAAAAATCGAATGCTAGTGCATTGTTCTATCTATAAGTTATACTCTGCCTTGGGTCACCTCTATTTTGTGCTTATTGTTCAAGGACTCTTCCCAATGTCTGATCTATAGCTTGATCCTATCATTGTTATATCTATTATCTATTTATGTCTCCCTTCTTTTTCCTAGTTCCTAGTCACTCTTGTGATCCATTGGAGGATCTATTGCCTTCCTTATCACAGCATGATTCTGTTTCAGCACTTCCTGATGTCGAAGACCTAGAGTTTTGACGATAATACCTCAAGATTCACTTTCATCATTGGTGAATTCCTTTGCTTCAGTTGTTGATTATCATCTATTGATTGACAAACTGTTGAATCCTTTCCATGTTCGACTTCAGCTTACCCTTATTCACATGGCTTGAATTGTACTGGTTCTATGGGATCCTTTATGAAGACCTTAGTTCCTCACTGATGGACTAATTTGCGCAAGGCTATGTTCTATTCCTATATACAGCTTCCAGATCTTTGAAGACTCATCATTATTGTATATTGTGGCTTCGCTCCACCTTTGTAATATACATGGCTTTACACCCATATCATATCATGTACTCAAATATTGTAAAGGAGCTAGTGTTCCAGTAAATTGAACATAGCATTCTCAGTTGTAACTTTGTATATGACATTATTATGTATTTGTTTCAGGTACTCTCTCTGCTCCATTGGATTTTTGAGTTCTCCAAAGATAAATATTATAATTTATTTTGTCCATCGCTTCCCTCTGACCTCACACATAAGGGGGCATCTGTTATCCACCTGAATGGCACCTCGCTGTCTGAGTGCCGAGATCCCTCATGTTGGAACACAAAAGGACATCTATGGATTGAGGTTTGCCCAAAACACTATAGATGGGTTTATTATACAATACATTCTTCATTCACCCAGCTGTTTACTTTGACTTTTAACTATGTCAAGTCATATCCGCGACCCTACAGTTATGCAACTCACGGATCATCCGCGAGTGTCGGTTGGTGCATGTCGCGGATGGATGTTTACGTGGGTTGCTCTTATAGCAACTCGTGGATCATACATGGGTTGCCATTCTTCATACCCATGGATGTGTCCCTTTGACATTTAAAATAAAAAACACGTTATTACTTGAGATTAGTTAAGCCATTTACCTTAATCTCCTTAACTGTGTCAACCTCCTCAACCTTTGAAACTGCCTTATTTCATCCATATAAATACAGGCCTTAGGGAGGGTGTTGGATAGATACACTTGGAGAGCAAAGTTATGCTGGTGTATTTTATATAGAAGTCTTTGGAGCAGTGGAACTCAGAATCCTTTGGCTACAGAGGAGTCCTTGATAGGTGAAGGAGACATTAGAGGAAATTTCAACTCAAAATGGGCCTTTTAACTTTTATTCAAAGTCCATGTCATCATGTGTTATCCAATGAAATTTCTTTAAATTTGAATTACCGTATAGGTCTTAAACACTTTTTTAATATAAATTTGGGGATAGGTATCATAAAAAAAACTACTTTTTTGTTTGTATTTTTGACATATCTCCCCGTGTTTTTACTCAAATTTCGATCAGGAGAGCTCATTGGATGCGGAATTAAATTCCGCATCCAACGAGTACCCACTCGGCATACTTTTGACGGACCCCGCTACCCCAAAAACAAGAAATACATGAAAAAACGTAATGATGACATCATTACGTTTTTTAAGTTATTTCTTGTTTTTGGGGTAGAGGGGTCCGTCAAAAGTATGCCGAGTGGGTACTAGTTGGATGCGGAATTTAATTCCGCATCCAACGAGCTCTCCTGATCGAAATTTGAGTAAAAACACGGGGAGATATGTCAAAAATACAAACAAAAAAGTAGTTTTTTTCTTTTCTTCCTCCAAAATTAATAAATATTATTTTATTATTTTAACTATTATTTTATTAATTCATTTTAGGAGGCCCATTTTGAGTTGAAATTTCCTCTAATCAGCAACCTTGAATAATTTGGAGGTGAAACAAAGCAGAAGAGGACAAGCAAGGATCAACCTTCGTGAACCAAGTAAGTCTTTCTTATCCTCCTATTTCCTTTACTGCACTCTAGAATTCAATTGTCTGCAAGTTAATTGAGTATGTTGGTAACCCCAGACCTATGGTTATAAGGTGTCCATACTTGTACAACATTGTTCATTAGGGTAAATCTACAACTTTCTGCATTTTAAACTTTTGTTGTTACTACAAAGCAATTTTCTACATAGAAGAAATTGTATACCAAATTCTAACTGTGGCTTCTACATTCAGTCTCGCCCTTTCATTCTTCCTGTCTATTAAAGTTAACACTAGATGGATGCAAGCCTAATTAACGAAGTGTGCGGAGCAATCCTTAAAATTCTAGTTGATAGGGTTTTCCAAGGGGATTATTTTGACAAAGGTTGCCACTGTTTTTATATTTTCTTAGTTAAAATCATAAAAGCATGAGGACGACAAATAAAAAGATAAAAAATAGTATTACCCTATAATTACTTATCCTAGTTTTTATTTTTATGAAATAATTACCATACTTAATGAAAGATAAAAAGATGTGTTAGGCTATAATTATTTATCCCATCTTCTCTTTTATGAAATAGTTAGCATACTCAATAAAAGATAAAAGGAATGTGTTACTCTGCAATTACTTATCCCAGCTTCTCTTTATGAAATAGTTAGCATACTCAATAAAAGATAAAAAGAACTGAAATTACTTATCCCAGCTTCTCTTTTATGAAATAGTTAGCATACTCATTAAAAGGTAAAAAGAACTGAAATTACTTATCCCAGCTTCTCTTTTATGAAATAGTTAGCATACTCAATAAAACATAAAAAGAACTGAAATTACTTATCCCAGCTTCTATTTTATGAAATAGTTAGAATACTCATTAAAAGATAAAAAGAACGGAAATTACTTATACCACCTTCTCTTTTATGAAATAGTTAGCATACTCATTAAAAGATAAAAAGAACAAAAATTACTTATCCCAACTTCTCTTTTATGAAATAGTTAGCATACTCAATAAAAGATAAAAATAACAGAAATTACTTATCCCAGATTCTCTTTTATGAAATAGTTAGCATACTCATTAAAAGATAAAAAGAACAGAAATTACTTATCACACCTTCTCTTTTATGAAATGATTACCATACCCAACTTCTGAAGAAAGGGTGATTGTTATGGCTTTAGCTAATAGCGATCTCTTAGAAAACGTTTTTAAAAGGATTCTTTCGAGACTAACAGTTTTCTAAAAACCACAGTGGACTTAGCATCTGGGGTTGAAATATTACTGCAGGATAACCATAATCAGTAAGTATGACAAATTCGACTCTTCACATTTAAATAGGGCCATAACTCATGTTGAACAATAGGCAAGACTTTCTTGATTCAAGGCACAAAAATATACTACGACCATTAAGTTGGTAGGTTTACAGGCTTCTCCAAAACAAAAGTTTAGAAGGTAATGGAATTTCTCTTCGTAATCCTATCAGTCTACTATCTCTGTTCAAATATTCTATCAAAAATGCCATACACACAAACGGTAAAAATAATAGGGTATTCTGTAAATAAGGCACTATTCAAAGTATGAATAATAGGCTAAAATATTATAGTCTTATAGCTTCCGTTACAGTCATGTTTAGTTTCTGAATAATTCTGCAACATAATAAGCATTATAAAACCTAATTCCTCAGCATACTAAGCAGCGTCATGCATCCACCATATGCTTCCTTTTTATCCAATTTTTTTTGCCTAGGTCTTCTCTCATTAATAGCCGATTCTTCATGGAATTCCCGAAGCTAATAATATCCCTCATTTCCAGGGGGTGTCTGTGCTATAAATGCATTCCTGACACCTATTCCAGTTTCCCTGAAGTTAGGCAGTCTTGTCATTTACTGTTCCATGGAGGTTTCCTCATTTAACTTGGTTGTTTCCACTTTATTCTTTTCAATGTTTTAACCCTTAGGTTTTATTACATCAATCCTTCTAGGACTCCTTGGCAGATTTTTCCATCAGCCAAATTTATTAATTATTTTAAGCAATAAAAACTCATAATTGAAAGTTTGTATTTTAGGGGACGTTACAAGTGTGTGAATAGTGTCTAACAAAAATCCATAACCCAGTTACCAGGCAGTTGGGAAATTTTTTTTGTTTATTTTGGGTTGGGAACTTTACAGTGGTATCAAAGCTTTGTGATAGAAGTGTTTAATAAAATATCTAAGCCCTAAAATTTATAACGAGTCATGCATAAATTTCTCAGATTTAACTTGGGAAATTACACTTTAGGAAACAACAATTAGGGGGGGGTGTTCAGAGAACATAATTCCACCCCTTGAATATCCTGTGTTGTGCTGTTTTCGGTGTTGGCTAATGTACAAGTTATATAATTCTGTGGCTAATGTACTAATTTGAGCAATTATTTCCTTTTGGTTGGGTGGCTATTGACAACATCTCACATGGGCCGTGCCTTTCATTGTCTTCTTAGTCTCTCCTTTCCCTATTTTTATTTTTTTATTTTTTATTTCATTTTCCTCTCATGTGCACTTTTTTGTTGAGTCTAGGTCCTGAAATCTTTATCTTTATTCTCAAAAGCACAATTTGTCACATTCTACTGGAATCTTGGCTTACGTTGTAATTTTCCATTGAACTTTGTCTCTTTTCCATGGTTTTGTTCAAATGAATTTGAAGCCTTCTTGAGAGATGGGGAGCAGTGAAGTTTATTTTTCTCTATAAAGGGAAAATTAATAATTAGAGTAATGTACAACATTGATTTTGTATATAGTAAATGTAAAATGTATACGAAAATGAGCAATGATATTGTCAAAGGGTAAATATAATCTATAGTTGGTAGATTAAAAGAAAATGAGGGGCATAGTGAGAGAAATGTAAATTGTCTAAAAGTAGACTCATTGTTTTGTTTTGTTGTCACTCATTCTCTATTGAGTCTTTCCATGAATACCATGACTAGATGTATTACATATGTCCATATGAGAAGTTTTTTCTTTTTTCTTTTTGAATGCCAATGGAACCATGGAAAAATATCAAAGTTTAAGATTCTTAAAAGAAAACTGTAATTTGTGAAATGCAAGATGCTATTGCAAAATTAAATTGGAATAGATAATTGTAAAGAGACTAGAAGTTCACTTGGATGTTGACTAATTGGTTTCAATTAAGCAAAAAACAATTGTATGAGTTCAACATATAGTTTTAGATAGAATTATAATTAACATATTTAAATGCTCTTGTAATGATAAAAATACAAAAATTGAACATGAAGACAGTTTAACTATTGCATTTATCAATTGCAAAAAGACATTTGAAAACACTTGGAAAATATCCTAATTTGTGTGTAGTTGTGCTAGTATTTAATGTAGTAGAGTTACCCTATATCAAAAGAAACCATATCAAGCAACATATACTGGGAATTTGAGTTGCGATGAATAATACTATGGGAAAAGAATATTTCAAAGAACAAGCTTGTTTTTTGACAAAAGAAACTGGGTGTTGTGGTAGAATAGTTTCTAGAATTAGTGATAATCAAAAAATTACCTGAGGTGTAGTTTCTTGAATGCAATTGAAGTAGAACCAATGTTTTTTACTATTCACAAACATGCATTTGCATCTAGCTTGTCCAATGGCCATGATAGCAATTATACTGTATTTGGAGACTACAATGCATTTTTTCCTTTTTCTTTTTTTTAACAGAAACGGTGTTTGTCATAATCTGATGAATCCCAAGCATACTTGATTGGTATTAATATTTGATGAACTTCTTTCCATACCAATATGAACTTACGAATCGCCTTAACTCTGACTTATCTATGTTGAACCTAATATAAGATGAGATTTCCATATGTGGAAGGTAAGGATCTCTGTAACAACTTTTTGTACACTGTCACAATTTATTTGCAATTTTTGGACAATTACAGTACTAATCATAATCGTAGCTTGATAGGATTATATTTTCCAAATTCCAATCAATAATTTAGATGTTATGAATATATGACATCAAACTAAGCTAAAACATTATAATTCTCTTGACCAAGAAAGAAGGGCTTCTCAAAGAAGAATCAAGCCCAATCTCAACATCCTCCCAATTTGATCTGGTCCATTGGGAAATTCCATCACATGTTGCAAATCATGCGCATCTAGTAGGGAGCAAACAAGACTTTATGCTTGGAGGTAAATGGCATCTCATAGTGGACTGGGCTGAAATTGATCCAGAGCTTGATCCTGATGAAATGGCAAAGATAACTTTTTTGTTTTTGTGTGGATTTGTTTGTACTTGAAAGGCACATTATTAGAGTTTTTTCTTTCTAAATCTGTTATTTGTAGTTATATTTTAGTAGGTTCTGTGCAAACACCTTTGAAATATCTTTCGCTGCTTGTTTATGATGTGTGCTTTAATACAGATAAAAAATGTATTTATTGGAAATCTTCCAAAATAATGCCAATGAGGACTTCTTAAGAAAACAT
This sequence comes from Pseudotsuga menziesii, assembly GCA_001517045.1. Lineage (NCBI taxonomy): Eukaryota > Viridiplantae > Streptophyta > Pinopsida > Pinales > Pinaceae > Pseudotsuga > Pseudotsuga menziesii. Next base: position 191,319 of record LPNX010971412.1, on the reverse strand, counting down.
TTTGAGCCCTTTGGGAAGGTACTGTTTTTCTCATTGTATCAAATCCCTAGCATGAAATATTTATTCTGTTAGCTGTTGTGATAATCGTATATTGAACCAATGTGTAGAATTATGTTATTTACTATTCTCCCAATTTCCTGGTATGGATGCAGTTGGAGAGAGTTGTGATATCTAGAAAGAGTAATTTATTGAGAGTGTGCTTCTAGGGTTACTTCTAGAGTTACAACTCTTCAAGAGTGAAAAATAATCCCTTTATTGAGCCAGTAACTCCATTGAAACATCAGTGATTATTCCTCACAAAAATGCTTCAAAAATTTACCTGCATCCTTTAAGCATTTCCTAATGCTACTACAAGCATAGATGTGATAAATTACACAATGGATAGCTGAAATTAAGAGTGTGCTTCTATGGTTTTTTGGGTTCTCTATCTGCTTGTTGTGGTTATATAATATTCAACTCCATGCCTTCAAATAGTTGGAAAATGGTAGCATGTATAACTCCATGTATTCAAATAATTGGTTGTGTATAACCTTCTTTACGTACCCCAGATCCCGAGCCTACAGAAGTCCGTTGATTGGGAGTGTTTGAGGAGAGTGTTAATTGTAGTTCTTAGGTAAAACCACTTTGCCTCTAACACTTGAATTTGCCTCTTTTGATGCATTAAGGTATCGACCACCTTAGTGTTTTATGAATTGTATAGGTGACCCTAGCTGTGTCTTGAACTTGTTAATGAGAATATGGAAGTCTTGTTGTTGTTTATGTATTCCTCATGTTGCTTGATAATCCTCTCCAAAACTTAAATATAATGTTGACATTTCCATGATACTTTTTGAAATCCACATTTCCATGACACCTTGGGCAATCCATTGCAACTTGGGATGCTCAGAATCACCCAATAAAAGTGGAGAGGGGAGCTGAGTTGAAGTAGGTGCAGAGCCAATTGAACAAGAGCACAAGAGGATATTGAATTTCTAAATGCAAGCAGATAATCTCAATTTCCTTATTTGTAGAACAAGTACAATGAGATGACACTAAACATTCCCCTAATTATGCATCTATCGGAATAAACTAAGTATAGGATTGGTGATCATTTGTTGGACATTAATAAAATTTTCTTATTTTATCTTATAAAAAATTGTGAATATAGTATGGATCATTAGTGAGACTTCCCATTCATGTCACATTCAGGGCAATAGATTTAAGAGCTAAATTCAAGGAATGAAGAATGTGAAGTGTCTGCAATATCTATGGATATTTATCTTCCACATGCTTGCAAATAGGTATATTATCTGTGATAGTTTGCATAAAAAAGTCAACACCTACATCTTCAATAATTTTAATGAACAACTCAGCCATTTATTATGCAAATCTCTGTATTTTCTAAAACTACCCCTTTTATTTCAAAAAGACTGGTCCATTCAGGTAAGACACCCTGAAATTGATGAGTATATGGCGTGCTTCATCTATATATGCATAAAAAATGATACTGAAACTGGACGATGGTCATGATGATTTATTAGGTTTAAGGATTTTTAGTCACCTTCTTCTTTGCCTTAACCAACAAGGTGGTTATAACCTTCTTTAAATTGGGATGAAAATATCCAGTTGGATGCTGTTTAACTAGAGCATGCCATATTTTAATAAACAAATGGGACCATGCAACATTAAATGAATGAATTTGATAGAAAAAGAACTCATTGATAATATCAATCTGCTCTTGCTTCTTTTGTTGAAAGATTTTTTCCATTCAAATACTACTTGAAGATAGCCTCTTTCTTTGTGGTTGAATTGCAGTTCTGCTCCCAAGTATGCTAGATGGCTTCCCCAATAATTGAAGAGGATTCTCATTTTTCCGTTTCCTACTTGTTGCTGCCACCTTCCCTGAGACAATTGTACCCTTTCTTTGCATTTCCTTTTGTTTGGTAGCACTCACCCTTTTACATGGTTGAAGTCCACATTTTGAGTGCTTGACAGATGTCCCTCAACTTGGAAGTAGGTGCTCTTGTATGTAGTGTTGCACAAAGACCATTCCCTACCCCAACAAGCTTTGCCCTAGGCCTACAATGGATATTTTTTTTTCTTGTTCTAGGCCTACATAGAAGTATTGGTTTTCCTTCACTAGACTGCATACATTCATGGGGCCATACAAGTATAATTTAACCTACTTTGACACCTTGTGGTAAGTTGAGGATCACATCATTAATTTCCAGCCAATTTAGTAGACTTAATTAGATATACAATGGATGAGGCTATCTGATATTTGTTATCCTATCTCTCACATATTACAAAACTCACCTTATATAATTGATATTATCACAAATCTATTATGGTGGTTTAACAGCCGAACATCTGCAATAATAGGAAGTCACGTTTTGGTTGCATGTCATTAACATTAATCATAATATAATTGGATAATACAAGTCTTTAAGTGGTACAAACTACAAACCAACAATCAAATGTTGAATATAGTTGTTTGCTCCAACAACATCACTGATAGTGAGACTTAATACTAGAGCAGTGCAATATTCATATTCAATATATTTTTTCATGAAAATTATGTGATTTTTGTTTGTTTTTTGGTTTTTTTTTGCGCTCTTTCGGAGAAAACTATCAATAGATGGTGAAGGAATGGCATTTTATTGATATAGTTTGGAATATAGCATGTAATAGACAGAGTCAGATTGGTAGCTACACTTTATTAGGATTCACTCAACTGAGTAGTCTTGTTTATGAGGATTATGATGCAATTGTTTTTCCATGCCTATGTAGACCACTGTAATTGGACCATCATCAGAATTGCATGGTCAGAGTCCAATTAGGCCCAAGCCCATTGATTCCCAATAGTTTCCTTGCAAAAATGAGTTTACTTCTCACAGTGGTTAGGTGAGCTACAGTTTGTGAATACTTGTTTTTGTGCTTCTACTTTGAAATATTCTCTTTGTTTAAAATAAGTTGCAACAAATGACATTTTCAAGATAGATATTCTAATTTGGTACAATTTTTTGTAATTTGATTTTTTTGCAGGCACTCTTCTAGGGTATTGGATTGAACTTGCATCAATGAGTTTTGGGGCTGGGTTTAAAGTCTCACTTATTGGGTTGAAGGTTTTTTTTTGCAGACAATCACATCTATTTTTTTTGGTTACTAGTTCGTATGCTTTGTCTTTTAATTTTAATGTATGGTTGTCCAAAGATAATTTACCTTGATGATGCCCAAACAAGTGTTGGTTAGTAGCTTTATAAATCTGGTAAATTGCACACAAGTTGTTGAGAAGCAAATTTGTCGACTTGATAAATTCCAGTACATTTTCTTTGGTGGGTTTAAGAAAATGGTCTTTTCTTGGATAGATATATGCCCATCGGTAATATAGATGTTTTTGGTGGTCTTCTATATTTGGCTCCATGTTAGTTACCAGTGAAATCAGCTAGAGTAGGTAGGATACAAACTAAACGTTACTATTCAAGCATTAATTAATTAGTTTCCTATGTCAAGTATTTTTCATTAAAAGTTACTAATTTTTACTGTGTTTTGTTCTGACTAGTATATATTTTAGATAGCGTATGAACTAAAGGTTACTATTGAAGGATTAATTAATTAGGTTTCTATGTGAGTATTTTGCATTAAAATTTACTAATTTTAACTGTGTTTTGTTTTGACTGGTGTATTTTAGAATAAGTTCATACACTTGGCCGGTAGACTAGAAACAAAGAGATTTTGTTTCAGGAGTTTGTCATTTCTAGAGTCTTGAAAATACACCACAGGATGTTACAATACTAGCAAGTAATTTACCGTATCAACTGCATGAGCCAATGTCCCCTGGTATGCTTGTTGCTTGAGTGAAAGTTATGTCATTGTTTCCACTGGGGAATGGAAAGAACAAATACAACAATATGTTTGTGAAGTATTTGATAAAAAAAACCTGACCCAATCATAGTAAGGTCGTGTTAAAACCTTAATTCGAATTAGGAACACACACTATAGGATTATGATAGTCATTGAAATAATAGGTGAACAAGTTTTAACTATGAATACAAATTTTTATTTATTAATATACAGTATCCCATCGATTATTTGGCATTCAATGCCTAGCAGCTATTGTCATATTTCATGTCAATCCAACGAATTTGATGTGGCTCCGATGGTATCTTATCGTCACAGTTTTGACATCTCGGGGCCCTCGTCTGACAACATTGTCGTAGGAAATCCGACGGCCATTCTGTAGGAAATATGATGGCCTTGTCTTGGCATCGAATATCCGACGTTATGCCACCGACGACAAAAAAAATTGAGGTTGTCGAATACCCAACAAGTTATTGTCGAATTTCATACATGGAAGCCATTGAATTTTGAACTCTAATTATGTTGTGACTGCTTCATCCCTGGGTTACCAGATATGAGTTTAAGGGTTTTTGTGTGCTCCCTTATTTTCTGAATCACAAGTTGTGTCAAGTTGTGACCTTGTGCATATGACATGTGGATTGTGTGGTGTCTCTATGGCTGAGTTGTGACCTTATGCATCTGACCCATGTAACGTGTGGTGTCTCTTCCACTACCATGCAGGGCCATGAATTTATGAAGATGAACCATGACTATATTAGGATGATCCAAGGCCATTTTGCTGCTGAAAATATAGGTCATGTTCATTTCTATGGGATACTCTTGGACTGTTAGCTTTAGCGTCATCCCTATGGGGATGCTAAACCTTATTTGTGAGTATGTAAGGTCTATCCTAATGGATTGTGACTATGTATGATCTCTCCTATATGGTCCATGGACTTGTTGACGGGCGTTTGTGATTCATCCCGCAACGGGGGAAAACGACCCAGTCCGGGATCCTTAGAACAGGTTCCAAGCTGTTTCAGGTAGTCATTCCCAACAGGTTTATAGGCTCTGTTAGCCTGGGATCTTAAAAGGGTAATTAGTGCTATCGATTAGTAGGTGTTTAAACTTAATGATTAATTAGAGTTAAAACTGACGTCTATGCTACTGTTATATGAAAACACGATACATAAATTTGTTATATAGATACATCAGAATTCAGAAGCAAACAAAAACTAATACACTACTGTTAACTATATACACAAATATACAACATTCACATGAAGGAATAAGCTGAAGATGTTTCTGCAGAAACATATGTAATCATATTCACAGTTTTCATATCAAGCAGAAAAATAGCATTAAAGAAATCCTAAAGTCCTACTCTAGCCCCTATCCCGATCGGGAGCACAATGAAACTAATACTGATTCTCAGCAAACACTGGGAAACGTAATGTAAGATCACATTTTGCAGAATAGTAAAGACATTTAAAGCCTGCAAATTAATACATACATTACTCACTATCATATACCAATAATAACAATTATTAAATACATGACATATTAAACCAATATAACTGAAAACCAGAAGCAGCGAATACTTAAGAGATTACTTTCGCATAATTAATGAAAATGAATTATAACGAAAGATATAAAATTAAGAAATACAAATACTAACAACTGCAAGATGTAATAAACGCAAACCAGTTGTAAAACTTAATAAGACGTAAATCCAACATCACCAGTCCATAAACAAAATGTCAACAGGCAGGAAACCGCCTAGCAGCCCATCCGGTTAGAACCAGCAGTTCAGTACTTGCATTACAATAGTATCCCCCCCTGCAGCAGAGTTTCGATCTGAGAGAACAATCTCTCAGTCCAGTCCACTCTTCTTTTCCCATACTGGCAACATACAATCTGCTTAAATAAACAACAATCAAAAGAAATCCAAAACGAATTCAACTCTGTCCAGGCGAATTTCTGGAAACAAACATTTGTTGCCGGCCGCACTGGCAAAAATCGTGCTGAAAGGATCCTCGAAATCGCCTTGAATCCATCATTTTCTGGCGAAATCCTCCCAAATAAAGCTAAATGGGTCTGTTCTGAAGAAAACCCATGTGGCGGATTTCTCAGATATGCCTCCATTTGTTCACAACGTGGCTCAGAAAATCGCCTGTTAGTTGAAGACGCGATTTCCTGTAACTGGCAACAAATCCCGGCAGTTTCGTTTCTCTCTTAGCCCCAACAAATTCTCAGGAAATTGAACTGCTGCTCTTGAGCTTTAAGAGATAGCGTAACTATATGCTCCTCATCTGCATAAAAATGATCAATCGCTCACATTAAGGAAGGCAATATTTGTAACAATAATCTAATAAAGAAATATAGTAAGAAAATCATCTCCCTTAACCAAATCAAACGTATTACGATTCTTAAAAATAATCCAAACCATCTCTTCATGTTTTCACTGCAAAGATAATAATGCTATGCTATAATTGCATATCGTTTTTCTTCAATAAACCGGGATGAGAGAATCTCAAATTAAAATTCATTCATTGGCGCATATCTCCATTATTTTGATAATGAGAAAGATCTGGTGGAGTATCTTTTTGATCCTTGGGATATCAATATCTCTTTAATCCTGATAATTTCCATAACGATTTGATAACATCAGATCTTCAAGTTTTAAAGCAATGCATGTAAATTACAGGCCAGTTAATCTTGGGGAGTTTCGGTAGTTTATTGGCATCAGCAAGTTGTTGTTAATCCTGTATCAATCTCGACCATCCATTGAATTTCAATGAAATAAATACCATGCGATATTGCCGATAGTATTAAAGTTTTATGAAAAAGCATGAAAATAAAACCTTCACACATCATTCAATAACTCATCATTCGTAATGTAGTTTTATTTTCCTACTAATATAGGGAGTTGACAAACTCTTATTGGTACTAAATTCTCGCAACTCATTGCTGGTTTGGTATTCTAACATGATTATTAAACACAAGACCTAATTTGCCATATATATATAAAGTTAGTTAAGCAAAAACAAAGAGAAACATTAGCCCTTATGGGACCATACTTTTCTCTGCAAGTAATTGTTGATTTATAAAGACATGATATTTAAGTATTAAAGTATAAATATGCCTTATTAATCAAAATACCAACCAACTTTATAGTCATAACCATGTACTCAACTTTAGTCTTGGATAAAATAATGTTGAAGCTAGGGATGATTCTTTTCAGTCATGATTCGTGAATAAAGTTTACGTTGATTCCTGGTTTGAGATAATGGTATTTTTGCAAATATAACATTATGTATAATAAAGTGTCAATTATACATAATATTCTAGGTAGATATTAAAAAGATCAAAGAACTTTATTTATACATTATATTCATACAAAATAAAAAGGTTTATTTATTTTGTATAAATAATAAAAATAAATAAAGTTTATTAATTGCATAGATACTCATTTGATCTTTATTTATTCAACACTTTTAAATAATATAGCAAAAATAATAGAATAGGCTTAGTAATATATCTTTCAAACCCTTAACCTGAATGCATGGTTATATTATCCAATATCCATCGTTTCATGAATCGAAATTACCCAATTGAATAATCAAGTCAAAATTACCTATTTAAAAAGTGCCAACAATACAATAATCAGCTTTCCAATTTTAAAACCTTATCAATTATTTATGATAACAAAATCACATCAAATAATAAACATTTGGATAAGATTAAAAAAAAATAGGTTATGATAAATCTTCAACACTTATCCCTTGATTCTCAATGTAAATCCTACTCATAAAAATTTCAAAGAAGTGATTTTGTTAACTAACCCCTAGTTCGCAAAGGTTTCTTTTAAAAACATTGAATTTCATGTTTCAGTAGCTGCTGGAATGTCACTATTTTAGTAACCGTCAATTCTTTAATTTTGTTATATGAAATTCAAACATTTCATCAAAACAAAATACAATTTTGTTTGATGAAATAATGTTTTTTAAAGGCTGTTGGGTAGGGGCACAACAGGACTGTGATGAACTCCCTCATCCTTAAAGTAGACTGCGGTAACCTCTCCTGGATAGGATGCGGCTAATTTGACCTTACCTTTCTGGACATGACTTGTTTGGTGTTAATTTTGCTAGAGGGGGTTGTGATGTTATAATGTTTATTAGCTATGTTTGGGCTAAATATCAGTACTACTATCCTACTAGGGTCTTCACACATGGTGACTGAGATATCTTGCTTTCTACTGTATGTATTTAACCTCAACCTACAACACTCTAACCTACTCTCTGTCAAGATATGTCATATGTTACTTTGGTGACTTGTCCTTTTAGTGACAATATCTGAACCTAATACTATCTGAGTATAATGTTGATCCAAACTGTATTAGACTAGCTTTATTACTGTTCTTTGTTAATTGGTGATTAAATTTACTAGTATTGCTATCACTGCTTTATATTTTGTACATTGCTATCGTTGTTTTCATTGGTTATAATATTGTTACTATTTAAGTTTTATACATGGTAATTGGTAAATCATCTCAAGGACCAACTTTAACACCATGACAATTGGAGTGTTAAAGTTGCAAAAGATGAAATTATGTTTTGAATTTATTACGGTAGTACTGTTTTGGATCTAGTTATGTTTTAGTTTTGTTTTCGACATTAAAGTATAAAATTTTAGTTTGTTTAAGATGCAAAAAATGGTTAAATCTGAACAATAAATTTCTATAAGCCAATAATCTCGCATGAAGAGGCTATACATATTACATGATGAATCAGATGGGTTATATGTTGTGCTATGTTCTTGACAAAAATTTGCAATATTGTTCAACCCGGCTTTCTTAGTTGGCAAACTCATTATAGTATGAAGGAGAGAACAAAACAAAAGAGTGAAGAAGGTTTAAGATGCAAAAAATGGTTAAATATAAGAGGCCAAGATCGAGCATAATGTCTGATTCTATAAGTTTATCGGTTTGTCAAGATTCAAGTCCCCACATGTCAGTTGAACCATTAAGGGACGAGATAACAAGTGGAGTCACCACTTGCCCTGAATCTAGTCAGTACAGTTGTGTTTCACTGACACCTTCTAGTTGTGATTCGTGATTGTACATGTTATATTGTTGATGATGTGATTCATGGTATTTGACTAATGTTGTTGTTCCTCTATTTTGCAATATTTTATAAATTAGTAAAAGGTTCACCTTTTTTTACAATTTTTTAATAATGAAGTGAAATATTCACCAAGATTTTACAATATGTTATAAATTAGTGAAAAAATCGTCAATATTTTACAAAATTATATAAGAAAATGAAAGATTCGTCACAATTTTACAACATTATATAATAAAAATAAAGATTCACCAAATTTTTTTATATACATTATATTATTAATAAATTTGCCTTCAAATTTTCCTATATATCGGAGAGATTCGCCCATTTTTTATACATATAAATATAGGGGGTTCTTACAATCATCTTGGGTTTTTTCTTGGAAAGTATGTTTATATTAAGGCCATAAAAACATTACATAGTTTAATAGAAATAATTTTTTAACAATCAAGTGTGTTATGCGATTGATTTAAAAGAGTCATAAGAATTGGTTTGTGTGCATGTTTAACACAACATTAGAAGTTGTTTTGTAGTTTTGGTTATTCTTATAACATGATGATTTTTAGTATATGTATATTTTGCATAGAAGATGGTATTAAATTGTCGTTTACTAAGTATTTTGTATAGTACATTTTGCTTCTAATCATGGAGTTTACTAAGTAGAAAATATTATAGCACATGAATTCATACTATGGTATTTAGTACTCTAAAAATGGAAGCAATAAATTGCGTAGAATATAAGGGTTGAGTGATATTTTTTATATATTACAAGCATTTATACATCAAGGTGGTTTATAATTATTTATCTAGGGTGTTAAATATGGTATTGGGGTCCTTGAATAGGTACTCTATGTTTAAGTTTGTATAAGCTTGATTGTGTGTGAGATGAGATTAGTGTTTGGCTACTTATGATTTGTGTGAAGGTGGTGTGAATCTAGTTGTGTTTGGATTTAGAGTGGTGTTTGAGTAGGTATTATTTGTGATTTAATGTAATGTGGAGTGATTGAAACGATATTGAATGAAGTTGACTTGTGTGTAGGGGGTTGTTCCCATCTTGAAATATTTTCTTTCACTAAGATTTTATATTTGAAGTTGTAAGTTTTAATGGGTTTATAAAAAATTTGTGATATCACCATAATGAAGGTAAAAATACAAAGGGGTATTAAAAATGTCATCGAAAAAATGCATACCTAAGAGTGAAAATAGATTTTAAAACTGGAAAGGTGTGTTAGGAGGGGGGTTTCACAAAATGGAGGAAATCCTTATTGCACTAAGAGTACCAAGGTTCTTACAACCCGATATGGGGGATATGTTGTAATGTGTAAGGCTGTGTAATGTTATGTAACATGACAATCCTATAAAACCATAAATAAAAATGCAAATAGTGTCGGCTTAAACAAAAAAATAAATTATATTGATTATTATTTCAACATAGACATATCAAGAATTGAGAGGGATCAAATATCTTGGGGTATAAATTAAAAAAAAAAATATTATTTAATATCTTATGAACTCACACAACATATAATATGTTCCCATAGTAAACACCTAAGTTTTAACTTACTATTATGAAGTTTAATCAATTATGTAGATACTTTTAAACAATTCTAGCATGTTGTTTGTATGTATTTATTATATTCTCTTAAGAATAATTACTTAAGAGATTATTTCAATACTTAAGAATACCTAAAATAAATTATTTGTATTTCAATGCTAAGCTATTATTTCAATGATATAATTGATGCTTTCATCTTTTTGAGTTATTTATTAAAACATTGATTCAAGCAATTCATTTTGCAAGGTAGTTTTTTATTATTATGTTTGAAGTATATTGTTTTAACATAGATTCATCTTAAACATATCAGAATGATCCAAATTAAGATGTAAAATTACAAATCAAGAAATTGCATCCCACTTCATGCTTAAATGTGAATTTAAAATAGATCTATGTTAGTTTTATTTTTTATAAATTATAAGTAAATATGGGAATGTTAAGTGTGTACATTGTTTTAATTATCAAATCTACACTTAGTTCACGTTGACAAATAATTTCATAGCTGTCAATAGTTTAAAATAATAAGTTTCATTTTAACTTCATAAGTAAAATATGATTTTCTCATATATCTAAGTTAGGATTTTCTCAACTATTTACCCTTCTAATTAGTGGAGCACTTGTGTTTTTGGCCATAGAGACTATTGCTAAGTGTACCTCTGTTTTTGGCGAAAGAGACTATTGCCAAGGGTTGGGCATATTAAGGATTTCATTTGTGTCATACAAGACATTTAATTGAACAGAAAATGTTGGCATACAAGGCACAAGCTAAACCTACAAATCTTTCATATTTGAGTCATACATGACTTGTAAATTACTCATAAGAATTCCAACTTAAAAATTAAAAAAAAAAACATAAATTTAATAAAGAAATTACAACTTAAATATTTAAAAAAAAAACATAAGTTTAATAAAGAAATTAAACATATTTGTATTATACATGTCTAAAACATCAAACAGAAAAACATTAAACAGAAAATATGCTGTCTTGAAATTGAGCACAAAAAGTTTTACATATAAGGCACAAGTTCAAGTTCAACCAACAAAGTACTCCGCTCTTTGTTAATTTTGATAGAAACTATTTTCATTACAACATACTTTAATCAATTCACCTACAATAATTTATTTAATAAAAATATCATACAATAATAAATTCATAAGAATAAAACAATCTGATATGTCTATACTCTATATGTATGCATAATACATAATAGATAATGATACAAATGCAAAATGCATGTGATTATAAAATTACATTGTTTGGCTACACAAGATCTACAAAATTAAAAATGGAAAACAAATAATTAGCTAGCAATTCCCAAAACTATGGAATGTCAATATGTGACTAACTGAAACTTCGTAAGTCTGCAAGTGAACAGCTAAAATTCAATAGCTGTTGTATAATCCGTTCAGCGAAAGTGTTTTCCTTGCGGCCAACTCGACAAGAATCCAGCTTCTTCTGGGTCTACAAATGCACGAACATCAACAGTTACGGTGCCCAAGCCATCCTTAGCACTAAAAGTAATGCTGTCCTGGACTTGCGTCACGCTGCTTGGAAATATTTGATCACGCAGTCCAAGGTCAAAACTATTAGAAGGGTTTCAATACCTCTGTTGAAATTGATCTCCAATAGATTCCGCCTGCATTCTTCTCTGCATAATATCGTTGTACATAATATGATGTCCTTCGCTTAAATCCTGAGCAGGATATTGCATCTGAATATCCGTATTAACATTAACATAGTTACTGTTTGATCCCTGCACGGGGTGATTCCAGTTTGGCAAGCTTCGACCCTGGACTGATTGTTGCATGGCTACTTCTTGTCCAACAATCCAGTTGGAAAATTGATTCTCAGCAGGGCGTGGCCCTCCTTGCAGATCTCTACTGTTGGTCTGAAATTGATTCTGCTGCGGATTTTCTTGGAGCCAACTACTAGTATCGTTTTTTAATTGCAACGGGTGCGGGGGTTCTGAATTAACCTTCCAAAATTGATCATGAAATCCTTGTATCTCACCAACATGAAATTGATTGCCAATAGCATTAAGGTTTGGTTCCATGATCTGATCCGGGACACCATGATTTTCAAATGATTCATGCAACAAGTTCTCTGGTTTCTTCAAATCTGCAAAATTTAAAGTCCGCGTTGGCAGTCTATCATTAAACACTGGGATTCTAAGACTCGAAGAAAACAGTGTATCTGCTTCCTGGTTCACTGGAAATTGGCCGTGAGGGATGTTAAGGGCGGACGGGTAGCGGGAGGCAAACTGGGGTGGTGTTAAAGGGGAAGGAAGGGCCGGAGGCAAATCTTTTTTATTTATTGCGGCAATGTTGTGCTGTGCTTCATTCAATAACCACTCAATGGTTTTACGACCATCTTGAAACCCCAATAAATTGTTAAGCTCCAGCAAAGGTCCATAAGTTGCCATTGCTAAAAGGCAGTCCATGGTCTGTCCAATTTCTGTAAATCCCAGCTCTTTGGTAACTTCTATCAAACGCTTGGTCTCTTTTGGCAATAACCAATCAATCGTCCGCCCAGCTTTTCGGAGGCCCAATTCTTTTGTGAGTCTTGATATACTGCTTGGCGCCATTGATAATAACCAATCAATGGTCTGACCTCCCTTCTCAAAGCCCATATTTTTTGTCATCTCAGACAAACCTTTCGTTTCATTTGGCAAAAACCATTCCATAGCATCTCCAGCAGAACTGAAATGCAAACATTTAGTAAGGTCATCTAACCGTTGCTTATTAGTCTCTTTCAACGACACTCGCAATTTCCTTTTCTTTTTCTCTGGCATCTCCTCCAATAATGTGTTTTCATTGCTCAAGCTTTCTACTTCTTGTTGCTTCTTTGGATCATTTGGACTCACTTGTTGTTCGGCCTCCGATTTTGCAGCCTGGGCCTGATCCTTTCTTTTCGCGGAGAGACGTGCAGAACTTCTCTTAGAAGTTTTTCCTTTATTTTCCCCCATGGCGACGGAGCGAGTGTCCCTGAAATCACACTGTAATTTTAGTAGAAAATCCCCTTGTATATCCACGATGCCACGAAATGAATACTATCTTGTAATGCTCAAACAATCTCATAAACAACTGAAGTTCGCAGACCAGAATGGGTATTAATAGGTAATACTAAATATTTGCGGTATCCTTGATAGTTAGAATGGTGGGCCTTCCATGTAGCTTGATGATTTATCCGTATTTGAGTTTTGCTTGCTGGTGATTCGTTTCATTTCGATATAGCCGGCGGAATCCCATTTTCTAGGATTCAATGCGATTTTCTGGGATTAGATGACAGTTTCTGGGTTTATTCAATTCATTTATTTATTTTGTTTTATTAATTATGGTAATAATAACCTCTTAAAGCTATTCATACGTCAAATACATGTTCTTTCCAATGATACATTCAAGACCTCGCAAGTTAGATATATTAGTTATTTGAGATTCAAGAGGGGTTAAGACCTCATGTAAGTTCAATACATGAGTAACTTGTGACTGCATAAAAGCCTTTCGAAACTCACAATCCTTTGAGAGATCTCCCAAGTTAGATGGGTTAAGACCTTATCTAAATTAAATAGACGAAATTAAATATACTTATTACTTATAACTTTGATATGATTTTCTCAATCTTTTTTGAATTATGTAATTTTAAGAGTAATGCTTTTCACACCAAATTGATTCCATGAAGTTGTTTGTTTACAATTTTTTTTTATGTATTGTAACTTTGAATTTATTGGGTCCACAAATTTAAGAATTAAGAACCACGCCGAGGAATTATTTAACTTTGACTTTATTGGGTCCACAAGAAGTACAAGTCATTATCAAGAAGTGGGTATTAAATCTTATTTTTAAAAAAATTAAAAAGTTGTGTTTTGGTGTATGATGGGCTATTGTGTTGGTGGGCTCCCATGAGATTGGTTCTTGGGCTTTGGAGCCAGAGGTGTGTTGGCATGCTAGTGTAACTAGGTTTTAATTGTGTTTTGGTGTCTTGCTATGGAATATAATGCAGTTGAATATTCGCTAGCGTTGTGGGTTGGCTCGTTATTTTTGCTTTCCGTCGAGCTTGTTTCATTTTCCTGGAGCGGCAATCTTGTATTGTTCTCTCGTCTGGTGGATCGTTATTTTTTTCTTTCACTATTGCTTGTTTCATTTTCATGGAGCTTTTGTCTAGTGGCCTGTTATTTTTTACTTTCCCTGGAACTTAATTCATTGGTGTAGAGTGGTGGTCTTGTATTCGACTCTCGTATGGTGGCTTGTTCTTGGTTCCATTGGCCTCGAGGTGCTTTGGTTTGAGGTTTGGACTGTTGGTGTGGTGGTTTTGTAGTGGGAGCTTGTCTGGTGGCTTGTTCTCAATGCAGTTTAGCATAAGTAAGGTGCTATCGGTTTGTTTAGTGTGGTCTTGTACTAATGCTTATCTAGTGGCATTATGAGTTTGCTTTGTGTTTTCTTGGTTCAATTTTCCTGAAGCACATTACATTTGAGGGTTGAGTTGTTAGAGTGGTGATTTTGTAGCTCGTGGTTTTCTAGTGGCTTGTTCTCATCACTGGT
This sequence comes from Pseudotsuga menziesii, assembly GCA_001517045.1. Lineage (NCBI taxonomy): Eukaryota > Viridiplantae > Streptophyta > Pinopsida > Pinales > Pinaceae > Pseudotsuga > Pseudotsuga menziesii. The sequence continues at coordinate 176,283 of LPNX010971412.1, read as the reverse complement.
TTGGTGTTTTCCTTAGCGGTTTGTGATCAGTTTGTGGCTTGCTATCAATAATCACATCCTGGGTTCGATGAAGGTATTCTATATTTGCGTTGCAATTTTTATACGGTGTTTTATATTTGCATTTGTGTTCTAAATTGAGTTAATTACTAGGTAAAAAATGGGGTTCAATTGTTTCTTTTGCATAACTACATTTTTTAGGGTTGTGGGTTGTTCAATTTTTTTTAGAGATAAGCTATTTCACTTAGTTGGGGATGACATTCTCTCTAGTGGAAATAGTTTGAGAGAGGTATGTTTATTCATCCTTTGTTGGGTTCGCCTATCGTTTTCTATGTTAAACTCTGTGTTTGTTGTGTCAAATTCAGTGTTAAACTAAGCAGGAGAAGAGGTCAGTGTTGCATTGGCCAAAACGTCATTTCCCTAGCCCTCGATTGTGGTTTCCCTATGAGTTAAACCATGTGTAAGTGGATTAGGAGTAGAGTTTTAGAAGCGTTGTTTGGTTTGTTTTGCAAACGAAAAGGTTGTTAATGCTAAGGTTTAATATCTCCAGTGTAAATTTTGTCGTCAATTCATGAATTGTTCTATGGACAAATATAGAACAGTTTTGGGGCTACTAATATGTGCATGGTCATTCTATGCTAATGTTCTTGTTACTATTTGTCTCTCAATAAAATTTTTGTAACCTTGCCAAAATGCTTAGATGCAATGATTGTTTATCAGCTACAATTTTTTTTCCTATTTCCCACTAATATAATCTTCATTTTCTAGTCGCAGAGCTAACTTTTATTAACTTTACATTGGTTTAAGCTCTGGGAAACTTGTTTGACACTCACAAGTTCTATGTGGGATTAAAGAGAGTCGGCAAGTGGGGCACTTATATGGACCAATTTGTTCTATCATTAATGGGTATTCTATTTCTCTACCCATGTGCGAAGGATGCAAATGCTCTTTGACTCATCCATAGAGATTGTACTTGTAACTAAAGAAGGCTCAAGAGTTCACAAGTATGAAATTACATGTACAGACTCTGTTTCAAGGGATCTAGGCCAACCCTATGCACCTAGTTTTGTAAATACAATGAAGAAAGGTGTGCCAATGCTTGTGATGGATGGAGAAATAAATGTATGGCTTCTACTTGGTTCTCCCTATATTAAAATACATGTACTAAGGAATACATTTAATGTTATCTATGCCTACATTGGACATTGTGGTTCTAAGAAAATTGCTTGCAAAAATTTCGAGGGATTCCATAAATTAGAGCATGGTTGAACAATGTGATGCCTTTTTTTTTATTTCCTTTTCTTAGTGTTGAAATAATGTAACTGCGGAAGATATTCTTTTGTAATTTTTATTATATTATTATTGTCCCTCCCTTTTGGAGATGTTGTTCCTCTGATTAGGGATGTTATTGATGTAATTAGTCATGTAAATTCTTGAGGTAAAACCTTCATTGTAAGTCAGATCAATATTTCCCACAAAATAATTATTAAAATGTATTTTTTTGTCTCCCAAGGCAAGTCGGCCTTATTGGGGAGGTGAAGTTGGCCTAGTTGGGTTATTAGACTTCCTAGGTGATGTATATAAACAAATGAGGCACCCTACTCATTTCGACAGACTCACAATTTAAGCAAGTTCTCTAGAGAGAGAAAGAGGAGTCCATCTAGAGGAGAAGAAGCAATCTATCTTATTTTTGGGTCATACATTGTACTTGGTTGGATTCAATATCGAGGAAGTTTTGCTGGGGTATTTTTTCCACAAGGGTTTCCCATGATAAATATTTTTCTCTTTTTTCTTTTTGTGCTTGTCATTGTTTCAGTCTCCTTCTTCTTATTGGGCATAAAAATTTTAAAAATATAACATGGTATCAAAGGAAACTTGAAAGAACACATTGTAAAATAGTTTTCCCACAGTACAAGAAACAATGGTTTTCTATTCCGGACAACTCCCTCATCATATCATCTAGAAATGAAGGATATATCAAATTTCCCTAAGAGGGTGCACCTTTCTATGGTGACATAATTCATTTTTGAAGACTTTCACTTTTTTGTTTTTTCACTGTTGTCGGGAGGAACTAGGGCATAAAATTTTACAAGTTTCCATCCACATATCCAGGAAAAGAAAGATACAATATAGAATTCCTTGGGGATGTGCATATGTTCCTCCAATCAACCCTGCAAGTGATCACAACTGAAAAATTAGGTTTTTCCTATCAAAACCTAGGTCATCCTCAAGAATGTTTGAGAAGAAGACCTCAATTTGGTAAGTACTATCTCCTGTATTTCCATTTAAGGTTCTCATTCTTTGAAGTTGAAAAACATAACCAAGATTGATGAACATCTTGAAGGGCCATAAAAATTTAGGGCATGGAAAATACATAATCATGCTTATTTTTGAAGAACATGATATAGAAGTCTACATCAAAGAAGAGGTCAAGGAACCCGAGGGAGATGAAGCAAAGGCCAAGAACAAGAATAATATGATTAAATCCAAAAGGACCGTAGTTGATTCTATCAAGGATCATCAAATTCCCCAAGTATCATCAAGGGATAATCCAAAAGAAATGTTTGATGATTTGACAAGTCTATTTGAAGGAAATAACATAAAAATAAGAATGAACTTGAGTAATAAACTCAAGGGAGTGAAGATTCAAAAGGCACAAACTATGTAGTCATACTTCACAACAGTTAATATATCAAAGAACAATTAGAGGCTATTGATGACAAGGTGGAAGAAGAAGTTGTGATGACCACCTTTAATTCTCTCCCAAGGGATTGAGAATCCTTCATGAGAGGTATATGTGCTAGAATAAAGATGACCAATTTTAGTAAACTTTGGGAAGAATGTGTGTAGGAAGAAGGAATAATATATAAAAGAGAAGACAAACTAAATGATGATGAAGAAACAGGCTTATAAGCTCATGCAGAGAAAGGATCAAACAAGAGAAAGGATCATGATAAATCTCCGAGAGGAAATCAAAAGTTTCAAAGGAAATCAAAACCCAACAAATACTTCTCATCTTTTGAATGTTTCACATTGCAAGAAATTGTCAACTCAAAGTAGAACAATTCAAGAAGGGAAATAAGAAGTTCCATGCCCATGTTGTTGAATATGATGATCCATATGAAGAAACAAACAATGAAGATGAATACTCCACTGAGTATTATGTTTAGATTTCATCCTTTACTGGTTCAATCTCTCATCAAAGTGACACTTGGCTCGTAGAAAATGGATCTTCCAGGCATATGATAGGTTATAAAGATTCTTTCCAATGTCTTGTTCAAAAGGAATGTCCTCACCAAGTAAATCTTGGAGATGACTATCAATATCCAATCAAAGGAATGGGAGAATCCTATTACATGTTGGACTCGAGAAATTCCATGAAGCTAAAAGAATTCTTATATGTCCTAGGATTGAAAGAGAATCTACTTCCTATCTCATCCCTAGATAAGAAAGGTTTCAAATTTTCTTTTGTAGATGGAGAAGTCTTGATATATCCAAAGTAAAATACAATAGATGATGTAGTTGTGATTGGTGAGGAAGGAAGAGGAATTTTTCAAGAGGAAGGGACACTGAGAGATTTTTACCAGAGATTCAAATCAACCATGAAGTACTTTGCAAAGGATGTGCTCAAGGGAAGAATACAACCAACACATTTCCAAGCAACAAAATTAAAAGAAAATGGATCTTGGACATTTCTCATTTAGATGTATGCGGCCCAATAACAACCACTTCATTAAGTGTGTATGTTTATTAGGTTTCTTTTATCAATGACTATTCCCACAAGACATGTTTTTATTTCTTGAAAGGAGACGATTAATTGTTTGAAAGATTCAAATAATTGAAGGCTCTTGTAGATAATTTATTTGAAAAGAAGATCAATATCTTGATATCTGACAGTGGAGGAGAATTCACTGTAAATGAATTCAAGTATTTTTTATAAGGAAATTGAATTAAGAGAAAGTTCACCAACCCTATAATACTCAACAAAATGGAGTAGCAGAAATAAATAATGTAACTATCATGGAATATGTGAAATCCATGATTCATGATAAATACATACCCATGCACCTGTGGGCTGAAGAAGCTATAACCACAGTCTATGTTCAAAACAAATTATCCCATATTGATATTGGGAACAACTGCATAAGAAATGTTTACTGGAGATAATCTTGAAGTTAGACACTTGAAGATATTTTGATTTCATGTATTTATATATGTTCCCAAGGAGAAAAGATCAAAATTGGACCCTTGTGGAAATAAGGGAATACTTGTTGGATACAATGGTCAGTCGAGAGCTTATAGAGTATACATTCTAGGTTATTTCCATATCCCCCATATTTGAAGAAACCTGTAGAATCCCATTTCACAACGTTGAAGAAGAACCATTATAAGAAGAACATGACATGGAAGAGACTCAAAAGCCTATGGAGATAACTCAAGAAATTATTTCACAAAAGAAAATAATAAATTGGGCTCCATATGTGAGAATTGATTCATAGCTGGATCTAGAAGCCAAGAAAATCTCACTAATTTGCTCTAGTTTTCAAAACAAGCACAAAAAATCCTGAAAGAGTAAAAATTACACACACAGGTGAGCACAATAGTGGATATTATTGAAATGTAATATGTTTATATTACACATATATTATATTTGGTAAAAATTGTGAGGATTAGGAAGCCATTTGGAAGTGCACATGTGTCATGACAAGATTTGACCTTCACCTCCCCTAGGTGGACCAATAATCTCTCAAATCACACCAAACAGTCATGAACCATGGTGTGAACATTGGTGAGGCATGTTGGGGCATAAATGAGTCCAATACAGGAGTGGTTTAGGAAATAGAGGTGTGGGAGTGGATCAAGGTGAATAATAAATGCACTAGGAGGGCCAAAATGGACTAAAGACAACACTAGCACCCCTAGTCAAACCCAGATTCCCAAAAAAAAGGAAGGAGTGATCCAAGACATTAATGATGGCACACATGTTCTAATTTGACCAAGTTAGAGCACTAGTGTGTGTGTGAATGGGATAAAATAACCAATTCACCTCCTAGACCAATTTCCCTAAGTTTAAACCATAACAATCAATGCATAGAAGCAAAATAATTTGACTAAGGTCTAAACTAAGGTAATAAGGATGGATTACTGTTCCAAAATCCCCCCTTAATCTTGAATTAGTACAAATTAACCAAAAATATCATTGAGGCCTTGGAAACAAAGGCTCAAGCCACCTCATACAAGGGAAAATTTTATTTTTCCATGAAAATAAGGAAAAGAGGAAAACCACATGGGAACAAAACCTCTCCTCAAAGATTGACATGGGGTCAAAAATATGAAGGTGAATGGAATCCATCACCATGCATCACTCATTTCAAGTAATGATATCAAGTAATTGAAGGTATTCTCATGAAACACTTTGTAAAAATATCAGCATTTTGCTCAACAGAAGGGCAATACTACAAAGAAATCACTTGATCATGCACTAGCCCCGAATGTAGTGCATATGAATCTCTATGTTTTTGGTCTTCTATCTCTGTACTAGATCTGCAAAAATATTGATTCCACTTTGATTGTCACATGAAATGACAGTGGGTGAATCAAGTTTAGCATCATCTTCCCGAAGAATGCCTTGCAACCACACACACTGTGTAGCTGCGTTCACTGCTCCTCTGTACTCGAAATCAGCTGAAGAAATGGAAATAGTGTGTTATTTCTTAATTTACCAGAATATGGTACCATTGGAAAGCATGAATACATAACCTGAAGTGGAATTTCTTCCATTGGATTCTCCATCCCAATCTGAATTAGAAAATCCTACTAATTCTAGTGGAGAACTAGCAGCATAGTGTACCCCAAAGTTCCTAGTGCCTTGAACATACTGAAGGATACTCTTGGATGCCTTACAAATGATCTCATCAGTATTATGCATATATATAGCCACATAACCTACAACATATGCTAAATTAGGTCTAGAATGAGTAAGATACAATAAAATCCCGACTAGCTATCTATACAATGAGCAATCCACCAATGGAGAGTCACTAACTTCACCTAGTTTGATACTAGAAAGGAATCGTAACTTGGATTACTTACATTCAGAAATATTAAACTTAAATAAAAGGTCTGAAGCATACTTTTGTTGGCTGATCATGATACCTCTTTCATATTTCTGAATTTCCAAACCAAGAAATTGTTTCAGCAATCCTAGATCAATCATTGAAAATTCACTGTGCAAAGATCCTTTAACTGACCCAATTTCTTTCTTGCAGCTACCTTTAATCAAAATATCATCAGCATAAAATAAAATGACCTGCAATACATCATCACTATTCTAAAAATAAACATTTGTATCATAATTGCATCTAAAAAAGCCAAGTGATAGCAGAAAATTGTCCATCTTGGCATACCAAGCCCTTGGGGCTTGCTTGAGGCCATAGAGTGACTTCTTTAACCTACGTACAAGGGAAGGATTATTTTGGAAACCTTCAAGTTTCTTCATACATATCACTTCCTATATATCGTGATGAATAAATGCACTTTTGACATGCATGTGGTGAACCTCCCAGTGCTTACTAGCAGGAATGAATAAAACTAGCCTGATAGAGTCCATATTTGCAACCGATGCAAATGTCTCTGTATAGTACACTCCTTTCACTTGAGAGAAACATTTGGAAACTAATCTGGGATTATATTTTATATCAGACCCATCAGAAGCAACTTTAGTCCTATATAGCCACTTGCATTGCAAAAGCTTCATCTTGGGAGGAAAAGGAACCAATTCCCAAGTCTCATTTTCCTATAGAGAGTTGAAATATTCTTGCATGGATGATTTCCATATTGGGTAATAAGATGCTTCCTAATATGATTGTAGATCAAATCCAACCATCATATATCAATTCTCATCAATACTCAATTAATTTTCAAAATAAATACCATGGAATTGTGATCTAGTCTTCCTAGAATCTACAAGATTGCTTGCTAAATCCCCAGCAACTTCTATGGTTTTCTCTTCCCACTTGGGCCTTGAGGGTGAGTCATGTTCAGAAACATAATATTCATCCATCTCAAAATCATAAATATCATAAAGGTAATCATCACTTACATCATCTAGGTGTTGAGGAGAAGAGCATTCCCCCATTGCTAGTTCAAAATATGGAATAATTTCCTCTTCGAATGGAACACTTCATTATATGAAGGTATTGTGTGTGGATGGATCAAAGAGATTGTATCCCTTTGTGTCTTCACCATGATGCACTCCTTTATTTGTGGCTGTAATACCTTTCTCTTTTTTGAAGGAACTGGAGCTCATGCCCTTGAGCCAAAAATAATGAAATGTGAAATATTTGGCTTGTGACAAAACCAAGCCTCATAAGGTGTTTCTCCACTCATTTATTTGCGTAGAGACCTGTTTTGAATGTATGTAGCAAAGTTAATGTCTTCAGCCCATATCTTAGGACTCAAATCCTTATCCTCTATCATACATGTATCCATATTCTTGAGTGCCCTATTTTTCCTCTCAGTCACACCATTTTTCAATGGTGTGTAAGGGACCGAATGCTGCATTTGGTTGCCACATTCTTCACACAAGTGATGCAAATTTTTATTCACATACTCTTTACCATTATCAGTTCTAGGTATTTTGATCTTGTTCCTACTTGATTCTTAACCAAGGCCTTCCAAATATTTAGAGTCTCAAAGAATTCAGATTTGATCTTGAGGAAATAGACCTAGAAGAACCTTGAGAAAGAATCTATGAAAGTGAGAACATACCTTGATTCTCCATACTAGAGAGTGGGAAGAGGACTAATGATATCTGAATGCACCAACCCAAGCACTTGTGTAGCTCTCCTTGCCTTCCCCTTCTCATAGTTGCGCTCTAGATGCTTTCCCATGACACAACTAATGCATGCACAATTGGAGGTCTTGATAGGAGGAATACCTTGCACCATGCCATCCTTGTTCAATTCCTAGAGGTATTTGTGGTTCATATGGCCAAATCTCTCATGCCACAACTTGATGGTTTCATTAGCATGAGACGGAAGTGCTTTCCCAGTAGAGTTAGGAAGAAATTGGAAGGTGTCCCTCCCTTACATAAAAGGGACCATTGACAAAGTGGAAAATATGCTTAAGAAGAAAAACATAGGCATTACAGTCACACCCCGAAAGACATTGAGAAATATCCTTGACTCGATGAAAGATGCAATAAAGGAAGGATCTAAAAAATGTGTCTATCATATTCCCTGCATGTGTGATAATTTTTACATTAGAGAAACAAGAGTATCATGGGAAACAAGATTGAAAGAGCATATGAAAGATTTAATACATAACAGGGTCAAGGACTCAGTTATTGCAGAACACGTGAATAATAGTAAACATATTATTTTCTTTGAAAAATCAAGGATCATAGCCACCACCAACCACTACACAAAAAGAAAGTTCAAAGAGAAGGTTGAGATAAGTCTCCATCCCGATAACATGAATAGAGACAACATTACCATACTAATTGAAACCTGGAATCCTTTATTGTGAACCCTATTAATTGAAAGGAATGAAAGGCGACATGAAAAAAATTAAATGAAAAGAAATATTTCTTACATATTTCTAGATGCATGCAACCTTCACCATTGAGCTCTTAGACCCCTGAGGATGATCCCTTTGAGGGATTGAAATGTCGAGGATTAAAAATATAAATAAATGATGAAGTTTTGGTACATCTATTATTCCCTTCATAAAATATGGTATACAATATGCTTCTTCATAGTTGGCAAGGATTTCTATCAATGATGTTACTCTATAGTTCCACATAAATGGAGTGTGTTCGAGGCCTCTTACTTTATTGGAAGTCCCTCCATACTTTTCTTCATCTTGGATGATATCTTGTTCCCAATATTTTCCTCATCTCTTGAGGTGGATCTACTGCTCTATTTAATTCATATCATGATTATTATATTCGTTTGAACCTCTTTCTTCCGCTACAATGTCTCTCACCCTAGGAGCTTCAAGTTTCTTTGCATGTATGGTTGTTGGGGTGAATCTTCTAGCTGAATTATCATCATGTTTTCTTCGAAACAAGTATCATCCTTATTTTTTTATAGGTGACTGTACATGATCTTTCCTACAAGTCAAATTTAGCTGCATGATTAGAAACATTTCATAATTTCCCAAACATATTAATAGTGCCAAATTCTAATGCATAAAGTTATATGTCACACATTCATGCAACTATATTAGCCAATGCTACAATATTCATCCATATCTCGTATACATATGGTAAATTTATATATTCCTTCCATCTGTACCATAAAATTATTGACATTGTGCACTAATCCCAATACTTCAGCAAATAAATTTCATTCTAGATAAGTAGTAATGTAATATTGTACCACACCATCGACTACTCACCCATGATATGCAATTTAGTAGTATATTGTTCATAGATGCAGACACACAATCATGCATAATAAATAAATAAAATATAAATATGTACACAACTAAAAAATATTTAAGTAAGTAGATATTTAAACACTTATATTTTTTTTAGGTGGGTGGACTCCCTCTTGGTCCTTATGTCTTTGTAGGAATGACTGGAGTCTTTGTTGGGTGTTATAATGCCTAGATTAATTCACCTAATATTTAGTTATTGATAGGGGTTGGTAGACTTAGAGTTGCTACAAAATATATGCGAAGGTAGAGAGGTTCCTAGGGCGTTATAGAAATATTTTAACAAACAAAAGATCGAAAGATCTTTCAAAATGAAAAACCAAGTCAAAGTCCTAAGACTATCTCAATAATTGGACTCGGGTGGAATATCAAATTCTAAATAGCTAGTAAAAAGAAAGACATAAACAATAATACTTATAACTTGAGACACTAACCCATACATAAAATAAATTATAACAACTAAACTAACAAATAACCAACTAACTACTCCTTAAGCTGGACAACTTATCTTATAAAGAATAGAAAACTGAAAAAGAAAGTAGAAAACTTAATAACGATATTTAAACTTTATTTTTCAATACACACATAAAAACAAGAATGATTCCTATGATTACAAATAACTTAACTTCCTCTTAAAAATAGTACACCTAACCCTAAACTCTATACGCAAACGAAGATGGTAAAACAAAAGCAGTATTTAATATTCAAGAAATAAAAACAAACTTAATTCATATTTAAAAAAAATGATAAAACCTTAATCAATAACTTAAAACAACCAAACTTTAATTGAAATGCTTAAATAAAACTACCAACTACAAACATAATCCAAAGATTGACAAAACAAAACTAGAAACAATCTGAAAATTGCATAAAAATAGTAGAAACAAAACCAAGGGTTAAATGACAGACTGAACAGTAGGTCTGTAAAGGGTGAGTGAATGGCAGAGTGGAAAGATGTCTCTAAAGGGTGACTGAATGGCAGAGAGGACAGACAGTCCGAATGGCGGTTCGTACAGTTTAAAATGGTAAAAACTAGCCTAAAAGAACTACTTCTTCAGCTGAAATTATGCACTTTTAAACCTAATGCATGGAATTAATAAACAAACCTATTTAATCAAAAAATTAACTTCAAACTAATTCTTAAACAGAAAGAAAACATTGCATTGTAAACTAATTAGCAAACTGGAAATTAACTTGAACAAACTAGAAATTAACTTAAACACACTAGAAATTACCTTGAACAAAAAAAATAAAAAAGACTACATTGAAATGAAAACAAACTATTCTACTTAAACCAATTCATAACTAACCAAAATTAAATTCAAATGGAAATAAACTACTCTACTTGTCTGAAACTAAAAATTAAAAGCAATACTGGAATGAAATGACTAATTAAAAGCAACTAAATAAGAACAAAAGCCCGAAAGCAATGAATAAAAGAAAAACAATGTGTGCATCTACTTATTTAATTATTGAAATAAAACTAAACTAATGCATTACAAGAAATAAAATACTTGGTTAACTATTGAAGGAAAACTAAGTTAATACAATACAGGAAATACAATAGCATCTAATGAAAACAAACTGGAAATTAAACTAGATTAACTAAAACAGAAAAGACAGAACTAAATTAAAACTAAGCTAATGAACCTCTAGATGATGAGGGGGCCTCTCAACAATCATGGGTGAAGTATGATAACTCCTACTCAAACGCAATCATCAATAGCAATGCATACAGCTCTTTATTCAACTTCAAAAAAAAATACAGTGTTTATAAAAACTATGAGTAACTGAATTCTGACTCTGGCTAACTAACTAACTTTCTCTTCGTTAAGAGACTAATATATATAGTTTTACATGAGAGATGAGCAATTCAACCCTAAAGGTCGACTACTCTCTAATTTTAGGCAATCTTTAAAGCACATAATTGATTTTCAACCAATGCATGGTATGGTTCTTCATTCAGTGTGATCATGGCATAAAGTGACGAGTTTGCTCCTTCTTTAGTGTGGACAAGCTTCTTTAGCGTGCTTGATGTGGCGTTATATTCTTCCTTCGCATGGGCAGATCGTCTTCATCATGGTGTGAATCCCTTCCTTGGCGTGGAGAATGGATTGGTTTTGAGTGCGGGTTTGTACAAAACAACAAGTTGTAGAAATAATAGATCAATGCTATGAGAAATGATGCTAAGAAGAAGCATTGGAAATAGATCTTGCTACTAAGAATTCTCACAAGCATACACAAGAAAAATAGAGAGATGAAAAGAGACTGAATCACATGAATGAAGAGATGAATATTGGTGTGTATCCTTCCATTGAATAATTATGAATAATAGTGTACATAAATATTACATACCTCATAGGAAAATTGAATTGTATGGAAACAACTCAGTAAAGCTCAAAAAGGATGACTTACCAAAATATAGCAAACCCCCATAGGTGGCTAAAGCACTTACCAAATCTATCAAGGACCTCATGAGTTGGAAAAAGCATGAGTGAGTTGTCAAGGATATGGAAATAACATGCTAATCCTAGAAAATGGATAAAAACTAATGGAGGATGGGTTGGAAACAAAAGCTCCCAGTTTCCTAGTTGACTAGCTTTTATCTTATCCATAGAAAAGCAGAAAAAGCAGAAAAAGTAGAAAAAGAAGAATAAAGCAGAATCTACTGTAAAGTCCTATATACTAATTCTAGATGGTCAAAAGGTGGTAAAGATCAACCCATAATTGGAAATAAATCATTCCTAGGATATATATGGCATGTATTGACTTTAAGGTGCAAGTGGATGCCAACTAATTAAGCTAGTGGGTGAATAATTAATCAAATAATGGTTAATTATATTATCCTAATTTGTGAGTGGGTTTAATATATTCCAAAACCCCCCTATAAGTCTGACTTTATTATGGTATGACAAAAAAAATATGGATGCATATGGATGCATATAGGGCCCAGCAACAAGGCTATGGTCACGCTTTAACAATTATTATGTCCAAAAAAGTGAGGAAAGAGGCAAAACCACATGGGAAAAATCCTCCTTCAAGATAGGACAAGGCACAAAATTTGAAATAATATGTCTTCAACATATCCTTATCTTCACTTGAATCAGCTGAGTGAACTGCGTCTGGATGGAAGACTTGTTGAAGAAATCATGAACTCCATGATCATGTGCTAGAGTGTAGAACCTGCAAGAAGGAAGAGGAGAGACTCCTTGTATCTCATCATCTAATGAAGTAGGAGCATTATCTGAATGTTTTTTGCTTCTGTCAAACTCTGATCTGCAAACATAATCTGAAATGGAAAAGAGATCTGTGCATACTCCTTCCCAAAGAGCACAAAAGTTAAGACAATTTATTTCACACCCAATTCCTTGAATAGATGCAAAATTGTGATGTGAATCACATGTCAATATTCCAATCTATTGTAGCACCTATACAGATCTAATATGAGGCTGATAAAAATATGATATATTAGAAACATTAGCATAAGGAACAGCAAAGACAAAGGATTCAATGGCTCCATGAGGATATAGGGCTAGACTAGGAAAATTATGAACAACTGGGGAAAACTGATAGGTGTAAAAATATGAATGATGGATGGGATTAAGATTTGAACAATAAGTGTTTAGAACAGATCCAAACATTTTTAATATCAGTCCAAATATGACTAATGACATGGATAAACAGCCAATTAAAGATAGGAAAGACTTCAAACCATGTAAGATAAATATCACTGCATAAGAGACCAATGAAGAATCAACTAGTGATCTTGGGATTTGTATAGCCTTTGGATTATTTAGAGGTATGGTAGATGGTATGGATGGTGGTATTATATGTGTCATGACATGCATATCAGCCTGCAAAAAATCTTCTAAATCAGATATACAATCTTGTGAGGAAGAGCTGCTCAAAGGTAAGTCAATATCTAGTGAAAAATCACAATTTTTGGGAGATGAATCTAGTAGACTGAGAGGAGGATCATCAAAGAAAGGTTATGATATTTATGATTCTGATATATCAGAGAATAAATATATATCAGAGACATGAGAAAAGCAAATAACTCTGGCACTCAAAGCATAAGTTATATCACCTTGGAACTGCACAATATGACATTGTTCTGAGGAATCAACAGGCTTCTCTAGTTCATCTGGAACTTCGATCTTGTGCTTCTCAAGAAGCTGAGACATGATGTCCATATTCTTCTTAAAACACTTCTTCTCTAAATGAAAACCCTTTCTGCAATAAGAACACTTGGATGTGCTCCCTTTCTTCTTAACTTTCTTCATTAAATCTTCATATGAATCTTCATCTTCAATTTCTGACTTTGGCTTCTTCACAATTTGCTTCTCTTTTGATTTGAATTTATTGCTTCCTTGAACTAAGAGAGCATGATCCTTGACCTTTGAAGAATTAAGGACACCCATATGGATCAATTTATCTTGCTCTGTTAGTGAATCAAGAAAAGAATTTAAAGAAGGCATTTTCCACTTAGGAACAACAAGCCTAGTTGCATGAAAAGTAGACACAAAAACTGAGTAATCAAGACCCAATTTTGAAAGAATAGAAATGATTAATTGATAATATGATTTCTCAATCCCACATTGCTTGAGAATTATAACAAGTTACTTGAACTTGGTGAAGAAACCCTCAAGAGATTCAAGATTGCTTGGACTCGGTGAGAATAACTCAATCTCCAATTGATGCGCTCTTAGCTCATCTTGAACTCCAAAGAGAGACTCCAATTGAGTCCATACTTGGTTTGGAGTGGTCAAACCATCTAGATGAAAGAGTATATCAGGAGAAATAGAGAGGCAAAGCAATACATAGGCTTCATCCAACCTATTATGCCACTTAGCTTTCTCAATCACAGCATTGGGCTCATTCTCCAAAGCTAGTGTAACTCTGTATAATTCTCTACTATGCAATAGAATGGAGATTTTGGATTTCCATTCATGGTAGTTGAAGGAAGTAAGAATTATAGCTGATGAAGAATCCATATTTCTGAATTGATGTGCTCAAGAATAAAATCTCTGCAACCTGCAAAACAAACTAGGAGAAAATCTTGTAAGCTAGACAAGCTCTTCTTCAGAGAGGGATAGGAGAGTGGATGTGCTCCTCAACTCTATAGAACTTGATCAAAATTGCTGCTCTAATACCATGTAGAAATAATAGATCAATGTTGTGAGCAATGATTCTAAGAAGAAGCACAGGAAATAGATCTTGCTACTAAGAATTCTCATAAGCATACACAAGAAAAATAGAGAGAAAAAAAGAGACCGAATCACATGAATGTGTTGAGGCCTGGAAAATCGCAGGTGGAAACAGTAAGGGATTCTCCCCAATCAGCATTCCCAACTAGCCCGCTGACTGTTTGGAATAGGGAATCCGTCCGGTTTGCAGTCCGGCCATCATAGGTCAAGAAACAAAATTAAAGGGTTTACCGGTTGCGGCCCGGTCCACCGAGTTTTTGTATTTTGACTTAAAGAAATGATATGCAAGTGCCTAACTAAATGCAGGGTGATCAAGATGCAGGGAGTGGTCACAAAGTGGTGCGCAGGTTCTTACCTCTCGTCTTGTGCTCACCGGCAACCAAACCAGATACAAACAGAAATAAACTAACTATCTAAACTATCCCTGGGGAGCAAAGTTATCATTTTAGATGAGCAATACATTTTCACATACAATAAGAAGAACCACAGGGAGCTGGTACTTCTTCTACAGCACATGAACGCTTACAGATATTCAAATAACCAGATAGCCGATCATTTTATAACACATTTATCGCTCATAGTGGAAAGATACCATAAATTACTGAAGTGCATTCAACAAGAACATAGGTTCAAAACATTAAATACTCTTACAGTAAATGAAATACCGCTGAAAACAAAATAGTTCCTCTTCAACATCATTCATTGAATTGCATCGATACATTCCACATTTTACTCTTTCCAGCAGGCAAAATTGTAGTTTCCTTAGCAAAACGAGGTAGCTCCTCTTACAAGTAAACAATTACAAAATCTTCCAGCGGGAAAAAAGCCCTTTTCCAGTCCTACCTCTCTCTATTTAAAATAGAACCCCTGTCTCTTCGGTCCCCCTCAGCGTGTAACCTCCACTTCTCCTTAACGATTCAGCTTCTTCTCCCGTTGTTGCGTTTTCCCAATCATTTTCCATAGGCGTTTACCTTCTGACCGTAACTGCTAAAACTGCCTCCTTGGTGCCTCTGTCATTCGCTTATTTTGTCCTTTTTCTTCGTTCTAGGCTGCTTTAGCGATCTACGGGGTTCTTCCTGCAGACAACTTCGGTGCATTACCCACTAAACTGAAACATTAAGCGTTAAAACTTCAAATTATAATGATAAATCTACAAGGAGCTAGCCTGGTTCGGGCGAGAATTTGCGGCACAATAAATCGGCGGTCGGGCGATACTTGGATCGCACGGGAAAGACTTCTACTACGGATGGGACCAGGATTCAGGAGCCTCCACGGCGGATGGGCACACGAACCAGGTAAGTGACAACATGGGCGACACAAGCAATCGGGCGGCGGAGAAGAGTGGATCGGAGGCTAGAATGCTCTGCCACCCGCAATAGCGGACGGAACACAGGTCGGAGACAGGCGACGAGGTAGAAGAATTAGCTCAGGTGGGGGATGACAGGTCGGAAAGCGGCTGATATTTGAATCGGAGGCCAACTCCTTTCTTCCGGTCGCAACGGCGGGCGAGCCGAAACTCTAGAGCAAGCGATTTACAACAACGAACCGGGCGTCGGATGAAACTTCAATCGGGCGGAAATTTTGGTCTAGGAGCCGCAACGGCGGGTGAGATGGGGCTCAACATCTTTCAAAAGAGGCTCGATCCAAAAGAGGAAAACAACAGCGTGAAGGGTCGATTTGCAGCCAAAAATCAATTTTTTCTCGTTAAGGAAAAATTTTAATGTTCTATGGGGAGTGAAAACAACCAAAAAACGACTCAAACTAAACTGTATGCGGCAAACAAAATAGCAGGCATTCAAACTTCAAGATAAAACGAACAGATAAGCTTCAAGGGTGCCAATCCTTTGACAATCAATCCAAGCAAACAATGATGAGGAGGGGTCCCAGAGTTTGAGTAAAAATAAATTCGGGGAGAAACGTTGCGGTAGCAACAACTGGCGATTACCTGGGGAACCTAGATCTCTGGGTGACTATTGTCTTTGAGTAGCAGACTATTTTGCAGCGAATGCATCCATTGAATACTTTCAGCTATACAGATTTCGCATATCACCCAAGTGCGTACCTTAACCATTGATGCCAGTCCTTTTGGGAAAAGGAAAACCAAGACCCTCAAGTCCAAATAACTATGCCGGGGCCAGAGTATGATTTTCATTATTACCTCTGTTTTCGGGTAGCTAGCAGTGTGGACACCACAGGATTGCAACATATAGTAAACAGCAGTATCTGTTTGTTCCTCATTTCCATGCCACTTTAGCATCTTGGTGCTTTTGGACTTTTGTCTTTTTCATTTGAGTCTTTCTGTGTGCCTTTTCTTACTGAATTTTCATTCAGGATCCTCTATCCCAAAGTGCCCTTTTGTGTGAGTGGTGTACTGTAAGTTCCAGCTCACGGATGGAGAGGATCTTTTGGCAATTTAGTGTTTATGCTTTAGCAATTGCTTTAAATCATGGTACTTTTCAAGAAGTCTGACTCTTTAACTGCCTTTAGGAATTTGTTTCTTGGCATGGGATCATTTATATTTAGTACGTTGTTCACCTTGCTTCCTCCCATGGGTCCTTTACTGTTGCTCCTTAGAACATTTTTAAATGTGACGTGGATGGAGCCCCGACATAGTACTCCCGACTCTCTGAATCTGGTTTAAATCACGGGGGTTAAGCAGGACTTCAATGCACACAATATTTTCATTTGAGAGAACTGTTAGGCTGGAAGAATTCATTAAGCAATACACAGGATGATACTCACCACACTTGCTATTCCCAAAAGACCTTAGTATCCTCCAGGCAACCACAAGTTTGTTCCCTTATTGAAAATCAAGACTAAAAATCAAAATGAAAGAAAGCGTGACTCGAAACAACTACACAGCTTATTTATGTACAAGGCATAAAAGATCACAGAAAATTTTTCAAGAAAAGTAAGGTTTGAGAACCAAACCATTGACTAGCAAGTTCTCTTCCCATCCCTGTAAATCTTGCAACTTATAAGTAGCAGGGCCAAGTTTGGCTACAATTTGAAAGGGGCCTACCCATAACTGCTGGAATTTGGTATGCTTTCCTTTTTCATCATGGGGGTGGTCCCACTTGAGGACCAAGTCTCCTACTTCAAAGTCCCTTTTTCTAGCTTTATGTTTGTCAAACCATCTTTTGACTACCTCCTGCTGTTGTCTGAAGCGTTCTTTGGCTTTGGATATGGCTTCTTCTGCTTTTAGAAGGTTATATATTCTTATTTGCAGAACCTCATCATCCGACCCCCTAGACTCCTGTGCTAGTATGGAAGAGGGTAGCAGAATATTGGGGGGAAGGATGGCTTCCTTTCCGTACACAAGGGTAAAGGGTGACACTCCTATGATAGACTTAGGGGTAACTCTATCAGCCCACAGGGCATTGGGTAAGGCTGTGTGCCAACTTCGCTGGTTTTCTATGACAGTTTTCTTTAGGATTCTAATGAGGTTTTTATTTGAGGATTCGGCCAGGCCATTCCCTTGCGGATAGTAGTTAGCAGAGTAATGCAGTTTTATTCCTTTTTCATGAGAAAATGCAGTCAATTTAATGGAATAAAAGTACTTAGCATTATCAAAAACTAACGAACTTGGAACCCCAAACCTGGTCATGATATGATCTTGTAGAAAATTGATGACTTCGTCTTCATTTATCTTGCGCAATGGAATAGCTTCGACCCAGCGGGTGAAATAATCAGTTGCAGTAAGAATATACTTGTGTAGCAGGGAGGAATTTGGCTTTATCTCTCCAATGACATCTATTCCCCATTGGTCGAAAGGCTCAGTGATCATTACGGGCTTTAGAGGTGCTGCTGCTCTGGGTTGTCTTCCACCACACCTCTGGCAAGTATCACATTTTCTGACGTGCGCATGTGCATCCCTGAAGAGTGTTGGCCAATAGTAACCGGCCCTAAGGATTTTGTGGGCTGTAGTGTCTCCTGAATAATGTCCACCGGCCGGGCCATCGTGTAATTCAGACATTACTTTCTCAGCGTCCTCTCTTTCCAGACATCTTAGAAGGACTCCATCATAGTTTCTTCTGAATAATATGCCTTCTACGAGTTGGTAGGAAGCTGACTTTAGACGCAAAGCTCTTCTTTGTTTGGAACTCCAATGTTCAGGCAATACCCCTGACTGCAGGTAATGTACAAGGTCTCTATACCAAGATTCAGGAGCTGTGAATAAAGGACAAACATCCATTACATGCAATTCAGCTTCATTATCCCATGCCTGTTCTTCACTATTACTGCTTCCAGTCATCAGCTTGCATAGCCCCTGACCTTTCACTATAGTGGCTGGTTTGAATTCCAAATCGTATTCTTGAAGGGCTGTTACCCAGTTGCCCCTTCTTTCTCCCAATTCCTTTTGAATGAGAAGGGATCTTACGGCTGGGTAAGGGACTATTACCTTGGTTCGATTTTTTAGTATATAAGGTCTGAATTGCTTGACTGCCTTAAATACTGCGTATGCCTATTTGTCAATGGCTGGGTAGTTTAATTTAGCCCCCTATAGCCCAGTGCTCATGAAAGAAATTGGGAATTCATCACCCCCATCTTCCTTTTGTGTAAGTACGGCTGCCAATGAATCATCGGACGCAAAAGTATACATAATAAAGTCTTTGTCAAAGTCTGGACTTTTAAGAGAGGGCGCATGTGCAACAGCGGTCTTGACTTTACTGAAAGCATTCTTTTCGATTTCAGTCCACTTAAACTGTGCATTTTGCTTGACCATCTGCTGCAATGGTTTGACAGTCTGGGCAAAATCAGGCACGAATCTTCTTACAAAGTTTATTGTTCCCATGAAGGATTGCATTCCCTTCTTATTATGAGGCATGGGAATTTGTTCAATAGCCTTAATCCTTTTGGGATCTATGGATATACCCCTCTTCGAAACTATATGCCCCAGTAACTTGCCTTCGGTAACCGTGAACACGCACTTTTTAGGATTGAGAGAAATACCATATTTCCGACAACGCTCGAAAATTTGCTTTAGGTGGAATGTGTGCTCCCCTCTTTTCTTGGAAAATATTGTGATATCATCAAGGTAAACCACCACACTTCGTCCTATCAGTCCTCGAAAATCTATGTCCATAGCTCTCTGAAAAGTCGCCCCTGCATTGATCAACCCAAAAGGCATTCTTCTGTAGGCGAAAGTTCCCCATTTAGTTCTGAAAGTTGTCTTTAATCTTTCTTCCTCGGCTACTAGCACTTGGTTGTAACCAGAGAAACCGTCCAACAATGAAAACATTTCAGAACCAGAAACCATCTGAAGCAATTGCTCCATGGGAGGTACCGGGTAGTTGTCTTTGTCTGAGGTGCGATTTAGATTTCTGAAGTCTACGCACAGCCTGATCTCTCCCAATTTTTTCCTGACAGGTACCAGGTTTGACACCCATTCAGAATGCCTGACTTTAAAGATAATCCTAGCATCCAGCAATTTCTTCACCTCGCTTTGAATTAGCGGCTCCAGCTTCGGGTGCATCTTCCTCAACGGCTGCTGATATGGTTTGACGCCTGCTTTTATAGGAATGATATGTTTGATGATATTAGTGTCATAAGTTTTTAAATCTGCATACGTCCACGCGAAGACATCTTTGTACTGTTTAAACAAACTAAGGAACTTGTCTCTTTCCGCTGGTGAACAACATTTGCCGAGGTTCACAAACTTGGGCTCCGTTTCAGTCCCTAAGTTTATTAGTTCGAACTGTAAAGTTGAACTGTGCGTCTTCACGTTAGCGGGTCTCCTAAATTTCTCATTCAAGTCAAACATTTTCTCCAGCGTCTTGACTCCTTTGGGAATGAAATTGTCATATTT
Organism: Pseudotsuga menziesii; assembly: GCA_001517045.1. Taxonomy (NCBI): domain Eukaryota; kingdom Viridiplantae; phylum Streptophyta; class Pinopsida; order Pinales; family Pinaceae; genus Pseudotsuga; species Pseudotsuga menziesii. The sequence goes on along the minus strand of LPNX010971412.1, from coordinate 155,829 downwards.
CATTTCAGCCTGATGTTCCTCATCGTCTATGATAGCTCCTTTAAAAGTTTCATCATTTGTCAAGCATTCGATTATTTGCTGATCGTCGTCAAATACTCGCAAGTTAGTGATCATGTCAGGTACTGATGGCCTGAAAAGAAATTCAATTGAGCATTTATTATTGGTGGGAACCAGCCTAGCAGTTGATGTAGCTAGAAGATCAGCGGCTGCATTTTTTATTCTAGGAATTGAAATGATGTTAAACGCATGAAAACATTTAAGAAATTCCCATACCTTGTTTTGGTAAGTTTTTAAATGAAGGGAAACACAGTGTATTTGATTTCTTATTTGCTTTACAACTATTTCTGAGTCCCCAAAAACCTTCAAATTACTCACTTGTAGCTCAATTGCTTTCTTGAGTCCCTGCAGCAGTGCTTCATACTCAGCTGTATTGTTAGTACACTCAAACTCTAATCTACAGGACAGGAAATGTTTATTTTTTTGTGGGTCAATAAGGACGCAACCGGCCCCCGACCCTTCTAATGTTTTTGAGCCGTCAAAATATAAAGTCCAGAAAACATTATCTATTGAAAATGAATCTATTCCTAGTGCTAAATCTACTATTTTACAGTCAAGCTCATCAGCCTGAGAAAAACGAAGGAGGTCAGGCTGAGTGTCAGATGAATCGCTAGCCTCTTCCGCTTGATAATTCCCTGGTTCTAGTTCAAGAAAGTAGTTTCCCAATACAGATTCCACCGGTACATTCTTCTCATCCAATTGAGTGATGTTATACTTCATGTAAGGTTCTCTCAAAACTTTGATCTGATTAGGACTCCCTTTGTATGGCAACCAAAGGTGTGACCAGTCTGAGGCGAAATACCCATTTAATTTAGCTGACCAATCCCTACTCAGGACCAGGCCGTAAGCGTCTGGTATGTCTGCCACTACGATGTTAATAACTTGGCATACTCTGTTATCAGATGCTAGGCGGATTAGTACGTCCTCCATTTCACCAATCACCTTAACGTCTGTCCTATCCAATTGCACCACCCTCCATGTGGACGGCTTAGGCTGCCCATTTATTTTCTTACCTACCGATATGGGCATGACATTAATCGATGCCCCTGAATCTACTAAACAATTGTGCACGTTATAATTAAAAACTTCGAATGTCAGGAGGAAAGGTGGATGTTTAGTTTTAGACATACCTCCGGTGCTAGCTTCACTGATTTCTTCTCCATCCCGGGGCTGATTTTCAGTGGGCAGCTTCTCTTCAGGTGTTTCAAGTGCTTTCAACAACTTCTCTTTCTGTTGAGGTACTTTGCACATTTCGAACAGTGGGACGTTTGCCTTTATCTTCTTCAAATCTTCAACAATGTCATATTCAATTTGTGATTTAGTGGGCTGAGATTTTTCAGCGTTTCCATTCTCTTCATTTGGCCTAGGCAATGTTCTGTTCTGTTTAGGGTCTTGGCTTGTAATGGCAAACTTTGGTACCTGGTTGGCTAATGACTTGTCTTGAAACTTCTTCCTGACATTTCTTTGCAGCCTTCTGATCTTTGGGAGTAAAAGACTGTCATCGCTGACCGTCCCCTTACTCCTAGTTGTCACGTTAGCCTCACTGATCTCTTTGCATCCCTGACTATTCTCTTCTTTTGCGTCGAGTACTGAAACAGAGATCCATAAAGCCATAGCCTCTTCTTCCTGTTCTTTTGTAGAAGTAGAAGCAGCATTTTCTTTCTTTTCATCATCATCCTCTTCTGTTAATCTTGAATCCAGCATCTGATTCATGATCAATGTCATTGAATTTATCCATTGCGGACAGTTTCTTTCGGAGTGAGGCTGTTGATGAAAGGTACAGAAATTTTCCATTCCCATGTCTGTTAGATTCATGGATGCATTCTTTTGAGGAGGAGGTTGGGACTGGGTGTTGTCATCCCTCTTCTTATAATATGGCCTGTAAAACTTTTGTGCTTCTTTCTCCTTTTCTAAGTCTATGATTTTGTTAGACAGCTTCTGTACCATTTTGGCCATACCTTCATAATCTGGTGTTTTCTCCTCTTTGGGCTTAGCAAACAGCAAAGTTTTCCTTTTCTCCCCTGACTGTTCAGGATAATCTTCAATGCTCTCCCTTTCAGCTTCCACTACCTCTGCCTCTTCATAAGTCTCCGTCAAAGTGGGCTTGGTCCTACCTTTTGCGAACATGGCCAAGTCAGGGCCCAAAGCTGATGTATAATACTCGATTAGGACCTTCTCTGAAGGTTTATCTGCATCAGAGAAGTTTTTTAGATATGCTGTAAATCTTTGCATAAAACTGTGCACTTTTTCCTTCTTTTCTTTCTTCAAGGCACAAAGTCCTTTCATAAGGGCAGCGTGAGTCTTTTGGACTGCATACTTGCTTCTAAACATCCTTTCGAAGGTATCCCAATCTGGAATGGAATTGGCCGGTAATCCAAAGTACCAGGAGGCTGCGGCTCCTTTAAGGGTATGTGGGAAGAGTCTACAAACCACATCTTCATGCTCCCCTGCCTTTAGTCCTTCTATAGCCAGATAGAAACTCTGCAGATGGTCGTCTACCAATATCTTCTCATTTGGATCAAACTTAGGCAATAACTTTTCAAAGGCTTGAGGTAGGTCGTGCAAAGGTGGGGTCAGATTCAGTGGTGATCTGGCTTTCCATGCAGGTGGCGGGTTTGGAGGATTGAGTGGCTGGTTGGCGTTAACTCCTGCCATAAGTTGGGGTGGCGAGTGTGGAGGTGAACCAACAGGAGTGTGAACAGGAGAAATGTAGGGAGTCTCCAGGCCTTCTTGACTCAAAGGGAGCTCAACTTCTTGTAAGGCAGTCTCTACAAGCTCTTGCCAATCTCCAACCAACACTGAATCTTCTATTAAAGGACGGTCTCTTCTCTTGTATTCTCTTCTAGGAAACTCGAGAATGATAGGAAATCCTCCAATCTTCTTTAAGTATGCCCTGGTGTGTCTTCTCAGATCATTAACAATCTCATTGCGGACAGGGTATAGATGTTCTCTTTCTTCTTCTTCCAGAATTGAATTGCGTGGTACACTACTTTCAGAACTGTAACCAGCGGAATGTTCTCGGGAAAACTGGTTTCCTCGGCCAGCCATGCACTGGTGGCCCTCCTTCTAGTGCCAAAACTGTTGAGGCCTGGAAAATCGCAGGAGGCAACAGTAAGGGATTCTCCCCAATCAGCGTTCCCAACTAGCCCACTGACTGTTTGGAATAGGGAATCCATCCAGTTTGCAGTCCGGCCACCGTAGGTCAAGAAACAAAATTAAAGGGTTTACCGGTTGCGGCCCGGTCCACCGAGTTTTTGTATTTTGACTTAAAGAAATGATATGCAAGTGTCTAACTAAATGCAGGGTGATCAAGATGCAGGGAGCGGTCACAAAGTGGTGCACAGGTTCTTACCTCTCGTCTTGTGCTCACCGGCAACCAAACCAGATACAAACAGAAATAAACTAACTATCTAAACTATCCCTAGGGAGCAAAGTTATCATTTTAGATGAGCAATACATTTTCACATACAATAAGAAGAACCACAGGGAGCTGCTACTTCTTCTACAGCACATGAATGCTTACAGATATTCAAATAACCAGATAGCCGATCATTTTATAACACATTTATTGCTCATAGTGGAAAGATACCAGAAATTACTGAAGTGCATTCAACAAGAACATAGGTTCAAAACATTAAATACTCTTATAGTAAATGAAATACCGCTGAAAACAAAATAGTTCCTCTTCAACATCATTCATTGAATTGCATCGATACATTCCACATTTTACTATTTCCAGCAGGCAAAATTGTAGTTTCCTTAGCAAAACGAGGTAGCTCCTCTTACAAGTAAACAATTACAAAATCTTCCAACGGGAAAAAAGCCCTTTTCCAGTCCTACCTCTCTCTATTTAAACTAGAACCCCTGTCTCTTCGGTCCCCCTCAGCGTGTAACCTCCACTTCTCCTTAACGATTCAGCTACTTCTCCCGTTGTTGCGTTTTCCCAATCATTTTCCATAGACGTTTACCTTCTGACCGTAACTGCTGAAACTGCCTCCTTGGTGCCTCTGTCATTCGCTTATTTTGTCCTTTTTCTTCGTTCTAGGCTGCTTTAGCGATCTACGGGGTTCTTCCTGCAGACAACTTCGGTGCATTACCCACTAAACTAAAACATTAAGCGTTAAAACTTCAAATTATAATGATAAATCTACAAGGAGCTAGCCTGGTTCGGGCGAGAATTCGCGGCACAATAAATCGGTGGTCGGGCGATACTTGGATCACACGGGAAAGACTCCTGCTATGGATGGGACCAGGATTCAGGAGCCGCCACGGTGGATGGGCACACGAACCAGGTAAGTGACAACATGGGCGACACAAGCAATCGGGCGGCGGAGAAGAGTGGATCGGAGGCTAGAATGCTCTGCCACCCGCAACAGCGGATGGAACAAAGATCGGAGACAGGCGACGAGGTAGAAGAATTAGCTCGAGTGGGGGACGGCAGGTCGAAAAGCGGCTGATATTTGAATCGGAGGCCAACTCCTTTCTTCCGGTCACAACGGTGGGCGAGCCGAAACTCTAGAGCAAGCGATTTACAACAACGAACCGGGCGTCGGATGAAACTTCAATTGGGCGGAAAGTTTGGTCTAGGAGCTGCAACGGCGGGTGAGATGGGGCTCAGCATCTTTCAAAAGAGGCCCGATCCAAAAGAGGAAAACAACAACGTGAAGGGTCGATTTGCAGGCAAAAATCAATTTTTTCTCGTTAAGGCAAAATTTTAATGTTCTATGGGGAGTGAAAACAACCAAAAAATGACTCAAACTAAACTATATGCGGCAAACAAAATAGCAGGCATTCAAACTTCAAGATAAAACGAACAGATAAGCTTCAAGGGTACCAATCCTTTGACAATCAATCCAAGCAAACAATGATGAGGAGGGGTCCCAGAGTTTGAGTAAAAATAAATTCGGGGAGAAACGTTGCGGTAGCAACAGAATGAAGAGATGAATATTGGTGTGTATCATTCCATTGAATAATTATGAATAATAGTGTACATAAATAGTACATCCCTCAAAGGAAAATCGAATTGTATGGAAACAACTCATAAAGCTCAAAAAGGCTGACTTACCAAATTATAGCAAACCCCCATAGGTGGCTAAAGCACTTACCAAATCTATCAAGGACCTCACTAGTTGGAAAAAGCATGAGTGATTTGTCAAGGACATGGAAATAAAATGCTAATCCTAGAAAATGGAGAAAAACTAATGGAGGATGGGTTCGAAACAAAATCTCCCAGTTTCCTAGTTGACTAGCTTTTATCTTATCCATAGAAAAGTAGGAAAAGCAGAAAAAGAAGAATAAAGCAGAATCTATTGTAAATCCCTGTATACTAATTCTGGATGGTCAAAAGGTGGTCAATATCAACCCAAAATTGGAAATAAATCATCCCTAGTATATAGATGGCATGTATTGACTTTAATGTGCAAGTGGATGCCAACTAATTAAGCTAGTGGGTGAATAATTAATCAAATAATTATTAATTATTTTATCCTAAGTTGCAAGTGGGTTTTATATATTCCAACAAAAGTTTCTGGAACGCATGTCCCTTATCAGTGTGAGTGTGCAGACTAGTGGTGTTGTGGAGAGCAGGGGTGGCGACACAGTTGGTCTTCTGGAATACAAGCCGTTCTATCCCTTAAATGCACATGCTTATGATAGTTGAGTATTAAAACAAAGGATGTAGCGAGTTAACAGCAAATTTCCACCCATTTAATTTCCAAAAATGATAACAAAATGAGGCTCAATAGTGTTTGATAGTGTGTTACACTTCATTATATAGTTGGGAACTTGTTTCTATCTTACTCATGCTTGACAAAGTCTTCTATACCATAGGTCACATGGGACTGTGTACTGGTTTTGAATATCTTCATTTAAAACTACATTCCTTCTTATCCAAATACTAAGATGGATAAGAGTATGATATTCATCTTCATCGGTAGAATTCTTCTTGACCAAACTACATATTCCTCATCAATTGAGGAATATTCCTTTTCTTCTATGAATATTTTATTAGTTGGTTCATCATCATTATCAATGTGAGCAAGATGTCTTTTCTTGTTTGAATTATTGTTGGAGGAGCCTCTATTTCTAGGATAGTCTACAGAGTAGTGTCCTTTCTCATCACAATTGTAGCATCAAATATTGGAATAATATCTTTTGAATTTATTTTGTTTTTTTTTATGATGGCCCTTCCTTATGTTATTATGATGGTCCTCCTTCTTTATATTATTTATTCTCGTTTGAACTATGAGAGGTTGATCTTCAGTTGTTCCCATTTTCTCGTCTCTTGTTATGAGCCAAGATTCTTCTTTTGTGTATTCTTCCCAAAGTTTGCTGGAAGAGATAAGCTTCCTTCTGGAACATATTCCTTGAATGAATGAATCCCATGATCTTGGGAGACCATTCAAGGTGTTCATAACAATCTCTCCTTCTACATTTTCTTCGACTACTTCAATTTGTTCCTTGATTTGGGAAACCCTTGTGAAGTAGGACTGCATGGTCCATGAATTTTGTATCTTCACATTCTTTAGCTTGTCGCTCAATGTCATCTTACGAATGATGTTCCTTCTTTTGAAAATATTCGTCAAAGCATTGAACACTTCCTTTGGTGTCTTCAAGGATGACACATGGGGATTGAGATGAGCATTAATACAATATGCAATGATTCTCTTGAACTTAAATTTGAATTTTAAACATATGATTGGATAGGAAGATGCAACTCTTCAAGGTGATTTTTCCATTGTATCCATATTCTAAAAATTGTGGTGGGAAGCACCAGGAACAGGAAGCCTTGGGTTCTCCAAATTCTTCTGTAAAATTGTTTGATATTGATTTTGTTGTAGTTCCAAAATTTATGCTCCTAAAGGTCAAAAACGTCATTGTGAGATAGCGTTTTCCGTCGTCTTTCCAACCCCATAGGTTAGAGAATAATTGTATTCATCAAGTAGAAATTATGATAAGTTTCCCAAGGCGAATTGTTTGAGTACTGGTTCAACATAGAGAACTTGTATGGACTTCAACATTGCAGTGTTTCAACTTCGTGGTATGAAAATCAGACCAGAAAAACAAAAGTCTGTTCCCTATCTAAAATATCTTGCGAGATTCTATTTGGACCTTCATATTCCAAGATATTGTTAGGATTATAATCCTCCCTTTTCCGATTTGGTCATTTATGTCTAAATCAGGATTCATGTCTAAATCGGGAGTCTTTTCAGTCACTAGCACTATTGGGTCCACTTGGCCTAATTGGGGCACATGTACTAGTTAATAAAGTGTGGGTAACACTAATTGAGGCCAACTGCCACTAATTGCACTTGCGTGCATTAGTTTAGGATCCTCCTAGATCAATCCCTACAAATTAGGAGCCATTGGGAGTGTCGATACCAACCTCCATTAGTTGAGTTCAATTGGTGACTAGTCAAGCTCAGTTAGGAGTCAGTTACATTCAGTTCTACTCAGTTAGCACTAGGATTGCATGGTTGCATGCAGGTGAGGTGAATTTACTCACCTACCTCAGTTAGTTAGACTAGTTAACACTGAATTTGATACTTGAGTTTGGATTTTGAACTCCAATGAACTCCGATAATGATTTAGACAAGGTTAGTTAACCATTCAATCATGTAGAGTCCAACCAATTCGAATTTACTCACATAATTTCAAATTGCATGAGGCTATTTAGTCATTGTACTTCATTTTAATTAATTATCTAATTACTTTTTATTAATGAAAGCATTCACAGTTGCAAGCCATTTTTGCACTATTTCTTTCTTCAATTGCTAATCAAATTGTATGATCTATCTTATGAGTTGTGTGTTGATCCATAGATATATGTGCTCAATTTAATATAGTATTAGATCTTCAGCAGTACAAGGCACTTCTCCTACTAGAGATTCATACTTGGCTCAAAATGTTTTGAGCAAAATTGCTTCTTCCAGTACTCCACCAGAAGAGGAGAATTTACCACTTAATACCCCAAGCAAAGGAATTGTTGATCAAGCTTGCTTGATCAGCTAAGCTGGGTGTGAAGGAAATTCCAAAAGTGCAGACTGTCAACCTTACTTTATCTGTTTGATTGTGTGATTTACAGGTTTATCAGTCTCCTTCACTAAATTCAATACAAGAAGCTCAGTCCTCTTCTTTGCATTCTAAATGGCTCCTCCAATGGAGCTTCTCACTCCTTTCAACTACCACCAGTGTAAGGAGGACATGGAGATGCATATATGCTCCAAAATTCTCTTCAGACTCAAAATGGAGACAGAGGCAGAGCCAATTCATTATGTTGACAAAGAAAAGTACTTGAATAGGCTTGATGAAGCATATGGATTCTTGTGCCTCTCAATCTCTCAAGATATTTTCTTCCAAATCAATAGATTGAAGACTTCCAAAGAGGTTTGGGATAAGCTTGATTCCTTATTTGAAAAGAAGGATGATTGAGGATCTATCATCTAGAGAATGAGCTGATTTCTCTTCATCCAACCAATTTTTAAACACTAAATGACTTCTTCACCAAATTCAAGAATCTAGTGTTCCAATTGAAGATGTGCAAGGTTGAAAAGGAGGATTATCAACTCATCCTTTCCATTCTCTCAAAAATTGGTGCAGACTACTCAGTCTTTGTATCAACATTTCATTCAGTGAAGCTCACTACTCCAAATTGGAGGATGCCTACTCTTAAATCCTTCATTGAATCTGTCACTTAGGAGCATGACAAGTTGATCCAAATTGGGATCATTTGATCTTCTAGAGATCAAGCACTGCTTGTAGGAGGACCTAAGATAGCGAATGATAAATGGAAGCAACAGGATCAGTCTCCTATGTAGAAAGAGTGGTCAAATGATACTTTATGTATGCCTTGAATCCTTGTCTGATTCCCTTGGCTATCTATGCACAAGATTGATTTGTTCAGGAAATCGAGCATGACATAGTGTCATTCCAACTAGTCCATGCCGATAAGTACATTGTATGATCCTAAGGGTAAAATATTCAAATCTATTCTTATAGGGAAATCGTTCAATTTCACCTCACAATATCTAACTATTTCAGAAAACCTTTTGTTTCGTACTTGTGGTTAATTGAACCAGCCATGGTTTCTCATGTTTCAGTTTGTTGAGTTCACATGTCTCAACAACTTTAGGCGATACATAGCTTCGACAAGCATCGGGGTCAATAAAAATTGAAATAGAAGTGTTTTAAATTTTACCTTCTATTTTGACCATAGTACCCTAATGGTCTACTTATAGGCCATCCAAATCTGCATAAATACTCAGTGTTCTAGCTATGTCCTCTACTGTTGGGTCTTCTTGTAGATTGTGCAAGAGTCCATTAATATTGTTTTTGCAATTTCTGGCATAATGGGGCCCTTGGAATTACTAGCATTTGATTTGTAGCGAGGAAGCATTGGCTCCTCCATTTGCCGCGGGTTTGTTTCCATTTGGTGCAGGCACAGTGGGCTTTGTACACGTCTTGTTGAATTTCTTATTGGCTGCAAAAGTATTGTTTTGTTTTTGGTAAGTTAGTGGGTTCTAGACCTATCTCGAATTCTAATGATTTTTTCTTTCCTGAGTTGTCCAGGCTCATAGTAAATCCTAGCTTTGTGTAGGGTAGTGTCCATAGTTGTAGGCATGTCAAACTCATTTATCTCTATAAAATTGGGAGGAAGAAATCCTAAAAACTGTTTTATTTCAACTTTCTCATCCTTTATGTAAGGTACGTAGTGTAATAGATCCAAAAATATGTTAATGAAAGCATCCATGCTCATGGAACCCATCCTTAACTCATGAAATTCTTTCACTTTCCTGTAAAAGAATATTTTAGAGATGTATTTCTCTTGAAAATTTTTGTGAGTTACTCCATGGGATTTCTTTTACTGATTCCTTTTTGGTATAATTTAGGTCTCTCCACCATCTAGCTACTTTTCCATTTAAATTATAAATAGCTAGAGGGGATTTCATTTCACTAGAGTAGTTGTGTACTTGAAAGTATTTGCTCATATCTAGAAGTCATTCTTTTGCTTTCTCTCTCGTGTTCATCTCTCCTTTGTAGGTTGGGTCTCTTATAGTTCTGAACTCTCCTTGGAGGTTGTCATCATTCCTCTATTTCTTTCTGCAAGGAGAAAGGGAATTATCACTGTAAATACTATGATAATCTCTTTCTAGAGGTTCAGGTGTGTGTTCTTCTTTTCCTTCTTCTTTTGGGTTGCTGGCCCGTTTACGATAAAAATATATCTTAGATTTAATGGTTGAATGAGTAGGTTGTCCATGCAATCTTCCTCCCATCATGTTCCGCACTAAAGATTCATTGATTGCAGTCTGCTCTTTTCTTTCACTCATATTATCATCCTTGAAGCTCTGTAAGTACGCTTTAATACTTTGTATGGTTTTAAGTATATCAAAATGTAATTTAACCACTAGTTATTCCTCTCGTGTGGGGGTACTTAGATTTCCTTGTCGGCTGTTTCCTTCTTCTATACTATTGCTCTGAACTGTTCTTTAATCCTGTAATTTAAAAATATTTAATAACAAACAATTTTATGTTAGTTAACACAATTTCAAAATACAATTTTGAAATGTTTTATATCTACAACGAATGTTTGGTAACACCCAATAGGTCTCTTACTGTTTGAATATGGGCTCTGATACCACTTGTAATGTCTCTATAATTCATACATTCATAAATTCATAAATAAAATTTGTAGGCTAATAAAATACTAAATTCGAGGACATGGTTTAAGACTTATGCAGAAAAAAAAAATTGGTTGTAAACTGGACCTAAGTGTCATAATTTGTTTCCTTCTATGTGTTCTCCTGTCTGATGATGATGTTTTACTTGATTTCATTCTTATTACTTTGACATGTTTTTATGTTTACTTTTCTTGTATATTAGTCACAGACATTTGTGGGCACTTATGTTTATGTTACGTTTTTCTTTTACTTTACATGTCTTTAAATTTGTTTATGGTTTATTTAATAAGAGGCTGACTTACCTTTGTATGTTAAAGGGTGTACTGGAAGGGTTGTTAAGGGACCACTCAGAAAGGTAAGGATTCCTATTGCTAAGGGGATTACTTAGTTCGTCATGAACTAATGCAGGCTCTTATTCTCTTGTGCAGGTTAATTCATCGGTGAACTCTGTCTATGATCGTGGCAATAAAAACATTCTATGTCAACAACATACTATATATATGCTACACTATTCCTGTGCATAGCTATGCAAAAAGAGGACTAAAGTCCTAGGAATAAACTATTCCTAATTCCTATGGTAATAAGGTTTATGCAATTTATATTTATGCTTGTTTATAAAATTCATTGTATGAACTCTATGCTAAGGTTTTAAACCTTAGATGCATTGTAATATAAGCTTTGAAATATATGGTAAATGGTTTATGTTTATAGAATAATCTATATGCCATAAAAAATTTGTATTAGCATGAATTTTGGAGGGTTTAATACTTATACGATGGTGGTTGGTGAACTATGGTGCAAACGACATGAACCAAAACTATAGTGATGTGGGTTTTGATTTAATTGACACTAGTGGACATGGTGGAGACTTTAATTCTCCTTAGGAAGCATGTGCAGAATGCCTCAAGAACTATGTAGGGTTTGTTATCATTTCATTTGGCCTTTTCATCATGGAGGTTTGTGGTCTCATGCTCCCTGGTGTGTGATGTGTCTCCCATGCTTTGAAACCAACAAGATTTCCCACTCTCTCATCAGGTAAGTGATAACATTGGTATGCACATTATAATGTTGGTTTGGTTACAATTTCAAATGCATGCTTGTGATGTCATTTGTGTTTGTTTGTGCAAGTGACATAGCATGTCTCTATGTGTGGCTTGAGGGTGGTGCAGTAGGCTATTTGCACAACCATTCTTTAGGTAATCCCTGAAATTGACAAGCCCCTTACACTACTATGTGTTTTTAGCATAGGTTTCAAGTTTTGGGTGGGAAAATGTATTGTTGTGTTGTTTTGTTGGTTGGGATTTCGATAGTTGCTTTGGTATTTAAGGAGGAAACTATGTAGTCGTTTCATGGCTCAGCCATATGTAAAATTTTGGGGATAAGGGTTTGATTGTCCGAATCTTTGCTCGACTCTGTATAAGAATTCATCGTTTTGCAATGATATGTAATGGGTTTTATTTAACTTAATGGAAGTTCTTTGTTTATTCTTATGACGTGTTTATTTATATTTACAATTCCATTTCTTTCAATGGAACAATGGATGATTCAACTGTGTAATTTATGCAATTTATGCTTATGGTAGTAATATGTAAATGCATGAAAGCATTAGTTAATGTGGTTAGGTTTTCCCTTGCGGCTGTAAGCATAAATCGTGTCTCGGCTCTTAGTGTGGATACGCAACCAAATGTGTTTTTATGTTTTTAGAAGGTGATAAGTGTATTTGGTTTAGGGAAAAGAGTGTAGCTCTTTCAAAATTGTTTACAGAGTTGATTACTTTTAAACCCTTTTGGGAAGTTGTTGAGGCCTAGAAAATCATAGGTAACAACAGTTAGGGATTATCCCTAATAAACGTTCCCAATTAGCCTGTTATTGTTTGGTATGGGGAATCTATCCAGTTTATGGTCCGGCTACCGTAGGTCAATTAACAATTAAAGTGCTTTACCGGTTACGGCCCGGCCCACCATGTATATTTTTTAGTTTTTTATGTTTAAGGTATGATGTGCAAGTGCCTAACTAAAATGCAGACAATAGAGATAAAGACGAGGGTCACAATGTGATGCACAGGTTCTTACCTCTCATCTTACCTCTCTTGCATCTAAATCACAAACAACAAGAAACTAACTAATACTTACTAACCTATCCCTCGGGAGCAAAACTATCATTAATGATGAGTAATGTATTGTAGTGCATGCATAAAGAAAATCACTGATAGCTGTTAATGTTTCAGAACACATGAATATCAATAAAGATATAAACAACACGATATCTCATTGTTAATTAACACCTTCATTACTCAATGTGGAAATTTCACAGAATAAACCAGAGTACATTCATAACATGAAAAGAAATTCAATGAGTTAGAACGATCTCATAGTTAATGGAAAAAGTTGAAAAAGAAATAGTTCACATCCAAGTGGCCCATAGAAAACATTTGAAAACATCCATAGAACCTTCTCCAGCAGAAAACATCTAACTCTTTATTGTAAAAGGAAATAGTTCTTCTTACAATACTCTCTCAAGATTGTCTGGAAAAAAGGTCCCTCTACATCTAAAACTCTCCTATATTTATACAAAAACAAAAATTTTGGGCTGCTCCTTAATGTCTTTTGAGCTTCCCTAGCCTTTCATTTTCCAAAATTTTGTCTCGTAGCATGTGCACATAATTAATACAATATATTAAATTTTGAATCAAAATTTTCAAAACACTTTATGAAGAAGGGATAGCTTGGTCATTGATGTACTTCTTCCATGCATGGGCATCTGCTGTTATGCCTTCAAAGCTGGAAGGATCAAGAAATCGAATATTAATCTCATATTTAGCAGCCTATTTTTTTACCCCCTCTATCCTGACAGGACTCAGGCGCAACTGGTCTTCTAGAAGATGTATGCTTACTGCTACATGTGCCACCGCATTCTTCAAGATCTGTTCATCTAGGTATTTGACCTGATTTATTTCTTGCTCATCTTCTTGATATCTATCCTGTAGATGTTTCAGAAACAATTCATGTTTCGATATCGCATCTAATCTTTTTTTCGCAAAAGTCTATCATTTATTGTACGTGAAAAGCACTCTCCTGCAATATTGAGCACATGCTCCCTATGTCTTCTTTACAGTTTTCTTGAACTCTTCTGCTATATTAATCGTATTCACTTCTATATTCTTTGTATATATTTCTAAAGCATTCTTATTCGCTTGCAGAGACTGGTATTCCGTTCTTGAAGTCTTAACTTCACTCATCATATATTCATACTTCCTTTTTATCTTTTGGCCCTCATCTTTTTCCTTCTTTAATGTTTCTTTTAGCTGGGATGCATTCTTTTGAGACTCCTCAAGATGGGTCATAAGCCTATCCACATTGTCTTCAGTTGCTTGGGTTAGTGCTACCCCATCGCTCGCTATCAACTGTGGATTAGTATGTGTGCCCTGTACCACTATTTTTTCTGTTACCATTTTTCCTGACTGCCCTCCAGTATCGATCTTCTTCTCTATTCTTTTAACAATCCTTTTATTTTCTTTATCATAAAAAATGGTACTAAAGTCAGGAACCTCTTGCCCCTCGGTAGGAGAGAATGGGATCAAATTTATCCCATAGAATGAAGCTTTTCCAAATATGCTGCCAGAAGATGTAGTAGGTTCCGAGGGATCGGGATCATATTGTCCTTGCCCTTGATCTATTTGATCTTGGACTCCTTGTGTATCAACCTGCTCTGCTTCCTGTTGATCCTTTCGGGATCCTATTAGTCTCAAACCTTCACTTTCCTCTTGTCTCTTCTTGATTTCAGCTTCTTCTTTTCTCTTTCTTTCTTCCTCTTCCTGTCTCACTACTTCCTCTGCAGCTTGCTTCTTTTCTTCTTATTCATTCTTCAACCAACTTTTTGCTTCTTATGCTAGACTTCTAGCATCTTCTTGTCTCCTTTTTTCCTCTTCTTGTCTCACTGCTTCTTTGTAGCTTGCTTCTTTTCTTCTTCTTCATTTTTCAACCAGCTTTCTACTCCCTGTGCTAGCCTTCTATTATTTTCTTCTCTCTTTTTCACCTCTTCTTCTTCCAATTTCTTAGTCTTTTGTACGGTTTCCCTTTCCACACATAGTAGTTATTTTTTGTTTGAATCTCCTCTTAAGGGTGATTATTTTCTTCGCATTTCTGAATGTCTCCTTGTCCTTATCCCAAAAATTGGTATATTCAAAATGAATCCATGCTTCCTTGCAGTAATTAGCTATTTTGTTGCGAGAGTCATTTCTATGAAAACTCATTTCTCCAAAATGAAAATGTTCCAGCTCCTCAACAAATTTTCCCCCTTGCTTTACCTTTGAAAACTTATAACTTCCAAGCCAGAAAGGTATTGTAGGATATCCTGCCTTTTTATGTTCAAATAGAAAATTTCCTACACCATCAATATACACTTGTCTAACTGCCTCTTTGTGGAGTATATAATCCGTGGCATACTTTGGTAGTAGGGAAGGACCTCTGGAACCACTGTACATTCTTATATACAACCCATCCTCCATCAAATAGTAATCTCCAAACTCTTGGATGACTTTGAATGCCTCTTCAAACATGAAATTGCACTCAGTGAACAAAATGAGGGTATATAAGGGTATGATAAAATCCTCACAAATTTCCCTATAATAACCATGGTACTTATGTGCCCATAACATTTTGTAGGCTGTGTACACTAGGGTTCTATCCCTCTCCCATTTACATCTTAAAGCAGAAAAAGACTGATTACACAATATGCAATCGATCAATATAGAGCTCATATCAAAATCTGATCTCTTTTGAGAGACCCCTCCTAAGACTACTGATATGCATGCAGAGAGGCTATTTGATACAATATTTTCCCAGTTAAAAATGGTTCCTTGGGTAGCTACAAAGAAAATAACTGGTATCCATCCTATTTTGAATCTCTTCCCATGTGCTCTACCAAAAATCATATTTAGCATTAATGCAATGAACCTATAGGGAGCTCAGAGAGTGGAGGTGTCATACTCTCTGGAAGGTCTAGTTTGGAAATTTTTACCAGGTATCATCATTCTTTTCACTTTCTCCACTAGGTCCATAGTTGTTTCCTTTAACCAACTTTCTGTCAAATAAACCTGGGGTGAGGGTAGATGATAAGCCATAGAGACATATGTAGAGCTATAAGCAGCGTAGACTTACTTAACAGTGTTCTCAAGAATCATTGATGTTACATCTGCCTTAGGAGGAATCCATCCTATTACTTCCGAACAAGGAAATAACTTAGGTTTGGTAGCTACTTTCATTAGAGATGATTTCTCAATGTTGGCATATATAGTCAGCTCCTCAAAACCGACATTAGGCACATTCTGGTTGGAAATCATTCTATAGATCTCTCCCCACTTGTAGTCTGGTTCAACCCCAGTGGAGGCTTTGGTATCTTCATAAATATATTCTACCTTGGTGATGATCTCTACTTCAATCTCTCCTTCAACTACAGGAGCTTTCTTCTTTTGTCTCTTCGACATATTTTTGTTATAACAATCGCCCTCTCATAGTCAAAACATGTTATTAGACCCACTGAGATATTAGCAAGTGTTTTAAACAATAAACAAGAAACTTTATCAATTTTCTTACCTCCTTAATATGCATGCTAAAAATGAAGTCAACACACAGTATTCAATGCATGAAAGAATTAACAAGGAAAAGAAAAAAGTCCTGAGGCTGCTTCCTAAAACTGTCTAATCCCCACTGTCTGTAAACTTCACAACATCGAAAAATCCTTTATATTAACCCAGGCCACATCAAACTAATCCGATGTCAAAGATGAATCAAGCTAATCCTACCGCTTGTCTTCAAAACCAAACTCAAGAATATTAGACCCTACGCAACGCTCGACTTGGAGAAAAACCCTAAACCGACCAAAAATGAAAAATCCTTCGCAGTTCCATGGGATAAGGTAAGTGTAAGCAAAAAGGTTTAAAACCCCTTGGGAGGCTATGGACAACCCAAGAAATGGGTGGTGTAGACAGCGAAATGCTTGTCTGCACCTTTCCCTAATCTTTCACACTGGAGCAAATGCATCCATAATGGGGAAAAAGATCACACAGACCTCCTGAATTCTTTGTTCCCACTAAAAAAATGCAAGAAACTAAAAACCCCCCACGCTCCCAGTAAAACTTACCATGAAAAACCTAAGGGGAAAAACCTTTTATGTGGGAAAAACCTTAACCAATGAAATAAAACTTAACAATTCCCAAATAACCCAATAAAATCAAAACAACAAAACCATAATCTACCTACCTGGAAAATGGTAATGCAGTTTACGGGATGGATAAAATTCCATGGTAGCAATGTGAATGAATCAAGTTTGGATAGCTGGGCACACGTGAATCGGTGCAAACGACAAGGACCAGTTCAAACGACAAGTCATAGCAGATAAAACAATTAAAAAAAACATGCTCCTCAGATTTATAATACTCAGCGGGAAACTTATTGGCGGTTGAAAACCCTATCAGCAGCCAAAACCTAAGTAAATCGAAAGGATACAGTGGAGGACTGCCGCAACGGTGGGTGCAAACCTAAATACGAACCCGAGATATTTTAACTTTATCGGACATTGAATAAACTAAACTCTAAATTCGCAGAATCGAGACTAAGCTTCTTCTGCAACGTCAGGAACATAAAACACTATCATCGTGACTTGCTCGTTCTAATGGGTTTCGAAACTCGGAACTTATAAGTTCTAAGTAGTTGACGAGGAAACGACTAAAACTTTAGAACGTCTCAACACTACTCTTCCGCAATGTCAAAAATGCCAAGCACTAAGACTCCAGCTCACTCTTGTAAAACATCACGATAGCGATAAAAATAATCAGATATTGAAACCACTAAATGTTAAGTTTGAAAAATAAAAAATGATGAGGAAAACACCCATGGTTCGACGTATCAGTGGGGAAAACAACTATTCTTTTAACGGCTAGACAGTTTGGCTTTTGCAATGTCGGAAAGATAGTCTACCATGCTTCCGATATCGGAAGGATAGTCGACTACTCTTCTGATGTTGAAAATTCAACAGGTCAAGTTTTTTAAGGCAAAAAACTAAACTTCATGGTAACTTCAGTGAAAACACAATACTCCTACGCCAAACTTAATAAAAATAAATAAAAGGAGGGGCCCTAAAATTGAAAATTTTGGGGAAATTGTTGCAGCTGTAACAATTGGCGACTACCCAGTGAAAATAGATCTCTAAACAATTTTACTCTTTGATCAACAAACTGTTTTGACAATACGGACATGCTGAATTCTTCAAGATATCTAGATTTCCCAAATGGTATATGTATGCACTTTAATCATTGATTATAGTCCAAGTAAGGCAACAAGGGAACCAAGATTTCAAAGTCTAGATAACTCTTTTGAGGCTAAGAATATGAGTTTCATTTTTACCTGTCTTTGAGTAGTTTCTAGCTTAGACACCACAGGATTGTAACATATGGTGAACATATATATCCATTTGTTCCTCATTTCCATGCCATTTTTGAATTTTTGTGCTTTTGAACTTTTTTCCTCTTTTGAGTCCTCCTGCCTGCCTTCTTTTTGAAATTTTAATTCAGGCTCTTCTATCCATAGTGTCCTTTTGTGTGAGAGATATCTTTATCTTTCACCTCACGGATGGAGAAGAACTTTGGCAATCCTATATGTACTAACATGGTTCAGTACTTTGTTTTGATGCATACTGCTTTTCTTAGGAGTTTTTTTTACTCTTATTTGCCTTTTGCCTTTCAATTCATGGCATGGAATCATTTAAATATAACATATTGTTTACCTTGCTTCCTTTCCATGGGTCTTTTCCTGTCACCCCCTAAGACATTTTTTAGTGTGAGATGAATGGAGCCTCGAAATAGTATTATGGATCTTTTGATCCTGATTTATTTTACAAGGATTAAGCAGGACTTCAATGTGTTCATAGCCATGTATGAAAACTGCTAAACTTGAAGAATTTCTTTCACAATATTAAATGAATTAATAGTACACAGTCTTGTAATCAAATATTTTAGTTAACCAAGAATTCTGATGAACTCCATGCCACCAAAATTCATGCTTCTTTATTGAAATGAAAATCAATCAAACTCTAACTAAACAAACCAAAAACCCTAAAAATAAACAAAAACCAAATGTTTATTTATGTACAAGACAACCAAAATAAAAGAAATCAAGGAAAACAAGGTTTGAGAACTAAACCATTTACTGGTAAGTTCTCTTCCCACCCCTGTAAGTCTTGCAACTTGTAAGTTGAGGGGCCAAGCTTTGCTGCAATCTGAAAAGGGCCTACCCATAACTGCTGAAACTTGGTGTGCTTTCCCTTTTCATCATGCAAGTGATCCCACTTAAGAACTAGGTCTCCTACTTCGAATTCTTTGTTCCTAGCTTTATGTTTATCAAACCAGCACTTCACTATTTCATGTTGATGCTTAAATCTTTCTTTGGATTTGGTCCTAGACTCTTCTGACTTGAAAAAATTATGGATTCTGATTTGTAGAATTTCATTATCGGTACCCCTAGATTCTTGAGCTATTATGGAATATGGCAACATGATATTTGGAGGAAGGATAGCTTCTTTTCCATAAATCAGAGTGTATGGTGACACACCTACGGAGTTCTTGGGTGTGACTCTATCAGCCCAGAGAGAATTAGGTAACACTAAATGCCAACTTCTTTGATTTTCTACTACGGTTTTCTTTAGAATCCTAATCAGATTTTTGTTTGTGGATTCTGCCAAACCATTTCCTTGTGGGTAATAATTTCCAGAATAATGCAAATTGATTCCTCTTTCATTAGCAAATGCAGTTAATCTAATAGAAGAAAAGTAAGTAGCATTATCAAAAACCAGGGAAATTGGAACCCCAAACCTGGTCATAATGTGATTATGTAAGAAATCCATGACTGCATCTTCGTTTACTTTTTGTAATGGAATATCCTTGAACCATCTGGTGAAGTAATCAGTTGCTTGCAGAATATACTTCTGTTGCAAGGAATAATTTGGGTTTATTTCTCCAATAATATTGATTCCCCATTGTTTGAATGGTTCTGATACAATTACTGGTTTTAACGGTCTTGCTACTTTAGCTTGTCTTCCAACACATCTCTGGCAAGCATCACATTTTCTAACATGAGCATGAGCATCCTTAAACAGTGCATGCCAGTAATATCCAGCTCTGAGAATCTTATGTGTTGTTGTGTCTCCAGAAAAATGACCTCCAGCAGGCCCATCATGCAATTCTGCTATGATCTTCTTTGCATCTTCTTGTTCTAAGTACCTGAGAAAAACTCCATCGTAGTTTTTTCTGAACAGTACTCCATCAATTATCTGATATGAAGGTGATTTCAAACATAATGCTCTTCTTTGCTTGGGACTCCAGTGCTCCGACAAATTTTCTTTTTGGAGGTAATGGACTAGGTCCTAATACTAGGAATCTGGAGCTGTAAACAAAGGACATACATCCACCATATGTAGCTCGGCTTCATTATCCCAGTTGTTTTCTTCATTGCTTTGAATTTGAGTCATTAGTTTACACAATCCTTGTCCTTTTACTATGGATGCTAGTTTGAACTCAAGATCGTATTCTTGTAAGGTGGTCACCCAATTGCCTCTTCTTTCTCCTAATTCCTTTTGTACAAAAATAGATCGTACAACTGGGTGTGGAACTACTACTTTAGTGCGATTCTTAAGTATATATGGCTTGAATTGTTTTACCACTTTAAAAATTACATAATCTTGTTTGTCAACTGCTGGATAATTCAATTCAGCTCCCTGTAGACCATTGCTCATAAATGATATGGGGTACTCGTCTCCCCCATCTTCCTTCTATGTAAGCACAGCTGCTAACGAATCATCGGGCGCAAACGTGTACAAAATAAAATATTTTTTGAAATTTGGAATTTTGAGTGATGGTGCATGCACAACAGATGTTTTTATCTTGTTGAATGTGTTCTTCTCCAAATCAGTCCATTTGAATTGTACACTCTAGTTAACCATTCGCTGCAAAGGTTTGACGATTTGAGCAAAGTCTAGTACAAACCTTTGCACAAAATTTATTGTCCCCATAAATGATTGCATACCCTTTTTATTATGGGGTAAAGGAATCTGTTCTATGGCTTTAATCCTCTCTAGGTCTATGGAGACCCCTTTCTTATAAATAACATGACCCAATAGCTTTCCTTCTGTGACTGCAAACACACATTTCTTAGGATTTAGTGAAATACCATATTTTCGACAATGCTCAAAAAATTGTTTAAAATGAAATGCATGTTCCTCTCTCTCTTTTTGAAAATATTGTGACATCATCTAGATAAACCATAACACTACGGCCAATCAAACCACGGAAAGCTATATCCATGGCCCTCTAAAAAGTAGCTCCAGCATTAATCAATCCAAAGGGAATTCTCCTATACGCAAAAGTTCCCCACTTGGTTCTGAATGTGGTTTTAATCCTATCTTCTTCAGCTACTAATACTTCATTATAATATGAGAATCCATCTAATAAAGAAAAAAATTCAGAACCTAAAACCATCTATAGTATTTGTTCCATGGGTGGGACTGGATAGTTATCTTTATCAGATGCACAATTAAGATTCTGGAAATCTACATAGAGCCTGATTTCTCCTGACTTTTTCCGTACTGGCACCAAATTACAAACCAATTGTTAGTGTTTGAATTTAAATATGATTTTAGCATCCAACAAATTTTTTACTTCGCTTTGAATTAAACGTTCCAGCTTAGGATGCACCTTCCTCAAAGGCTGTTGGTAAGGCTTGATTCCACCTTTAATTGGGATAATATGTTGTATGATTTTTGTGTCATAAGTTTTAAGCTCTTCATAGGTCCAAGCAAACACATCCTTTTACTGCTTGAAAATATTGATGAACTTACTTCTTTTTCCTGGAGAACAATACTTCCCCAAATTTACATATTTGGGTTCAGCTTCAGTCCCCAAATTTATCAGCTCGAATTGTAAGGACGAGCTATGGGTCTTGACATTCGCTGGCCTTCTGAATTTGTTATCTAATTCAAACATTCATTCCATGGTCCTAAATCATTTAGGAATAAAGTTCCTGAATTTTAATTCTGCTTGATGGTATTCATCATCTATTATTGCTCCTTTGAAAGTATTATCATTCATCAAATATTCCAAAATTTGTTGATGATTGTCAAAAACCCATAGATTTGTGATCATATCTAGAATAGAAGGCTTGAAAAGTAATTCAATAGAGAATCTATTATTTGAAGGTACTAGCCTTGCAGCTGAGGTAGCAAGTAAATTAGCTGTTGCATTCTTTAATCTAGGAATGGACACAATATTGAATGTATGAAAAATTATAAGCAAATCGCAAACTTCATTTTGGTAAGCTTTCAAATGTGGTGAAATACAGTGTATCTTGTTTCGAATTTGCTTAACAAATATTTTAGAATCTCCATATACTT
Organism: Pseudotsuga menziesii; assembly: GCA_001517045.1. Classification (NCBI taxonomy): domain Eukaryota; kingdom Viridiplantae; phylum Streptophyta; class Pinopsida; order Pinales; family Pinaceae; genus Pseudotsuga; species Pseudotsuga menziesii. The sequence goes on along the minus strand of LPNX010971412.1, from coordinate 133,657 downwards.
TCAGATTTTTTACTTTCAGTTCTATTGCTTTTTTAAGTCCCTGAACTAGTGCTTCGTATTCAGCTATTTATTTGTGCATTCGAATTCTAACCTACAAGAAAGAAAATGTTTATTTTTTCTTGGATCAATCAGGACACAGCGAGCTCCTAATCCCTCCAATGTTTAAGAACCATGAAAATAAAGAGTCCAAAAACTATCTACCTCTACTGAATTTGAATTACAGACTACATCTGAAACTAGATATACTATATTACAGTCAATCTCATCAGCCTGTGAAAATCGAAGGATATCATCTTGGGTGTCAGGTATACTGTGGGCTTCTTCAACTTGGTAATTTCTCAGTTCCATTTCAATGAAATAATATCCCAATACGGAGTTTACTAGTTCATTTTTCCATCTAACTGAGTGACATGTATTTCATTTGAGGCTCTCTTAATACTTTTATCTGATTCAGACTTCCCTTATGAGGTAACCATAGATGTGACCAATATGAGGAAAAATATCCTTCTAACCTTGCTGAATAGTCTCGATGAAAAACCAATCCATAAGCATCTGGTATGTCTGCTACTACAATATTGATGTACTGAAATACCCTCTCATCCGTGGATAAGTGGATCAGAACATCCTCCATATCTCCTATTACTTTTACAGCTGTCCTGTCTAATTGAAGAACCTGCCAAGTAGATGGTTTAGGTTGACCATTGATTGTCTTGTACACTAAAAGTGGCATAACATTGAATGATGCTCCTGAGTCTACTAAACAATTGTGTACATTGTAGTTGAATATTTCAAAAGTTAGGATAAATGCTGGAGTTTTATACTTAGAATTCCCTCCTAAACTTGCCTCACCAATTTCTTCCTCAGGTTGGTTGTCACTGGGAGGCTCCTCTTCTGGTACTTCAAGTGCTTTTAAAAGTTTCTTTTTTTGCTGAGGTAAATTACACATTTCAAATAATGAGATATTTGCTTTAGCTTTTTTAATATCTTCCACAATATCATATCCCATCTCAGTTTCTTTGAAATTCTTCTGGACATTATCAGTATTAACTTCAACAGGCTTAAGAGGTATGTTGATTTTCTTCGGATCTTGACTTGAAATGGTAAATTTAGGTATTTTAACAGTTGCAGTATTTTTTTGTATCTTCTTCATGTTTTCTTGAAGTTTCTTAATCTTAGGAAGTATTGACTTATCTTCTTTTAACAGACTCTAATTTCTTGTCGTTTCATTGGTTTCTGGTGTTTCCCCTTGTATCAGAAAATCTTCTTCTTCTGTATCAAACATAGAGACATTGTCCCATAGAACTAAAGTATCTTCCTCTTGTTTTTCCGTGGGTTCATTATCCTTTTCTTCCTCACCAGTTTTTGTCAGTTTGGAGTCTAATAATTGATTCATTACTAACGTCATAGAATTAATCCATTGTGGGTAATTCTTCTCAGAATGAGGCTCCTGATGAAAGGTACAAAAATTAACCATGCCTACATCGGTTAAATTCATTGCTGGAGGACTATGTGGAGGAGGTTTAGGTTGACTGTTGTCTTCCCTTTTTTTTCATAGTATTGCTTATATGGTTTGTGAGACTCCTTCTCCTTTTCTAAGTCTATCACTCTGTTGGATAACTTTTGCATCATCTTCAACATCCCTTAAAAATCCTATGAGCACTCATCCTTAGGTTTAGTTAGTAATAAAGGTTTCTTGTTTCCAAAAGTCTTTTCTTCTGACTTCACAAGGTAATTTTCTATACTCTCCATCTCAGCCTCTACCTTCTAAGATTCTTCGTAGGTTTCTTCCAATGTAGGTATAACTGATCTCTTGGAAAACATGGCTAGATCAGGCCCAAGAGCTCAGGTATTGTATTCAATTAGAGCATTTTTAGATGGCTTATCAACTGTAGTGAAATTGTTGAGGTAAGCAACAAATCTTTGAGTGAAATTATGCACTCTTTCTTTCCTTTCTTTCTTTAGAGCACATAACCCTTTCATTGAATCTGCATGAGTTTTATGGAATGCATATTTACTTATAAACATTCTCTCAAAGGTGTTCCAATCTATGATTGAATTTGCAGGAAGTGAAAAATACCATGAGGTTGCTTTTTCCTTCAGGGTGTGGGGAAACAATCTACAGACCACATTTTCATGCTCTCCAACTCGTAATCCTTCTACAACCAAGTAAAAACTTTGCAAATGATAATCTATCAGAATTCCTTCACTTGGTTCAAACTTAGGTAACATCTTGTTAAAATCCCGAGGCAAATCATGCAAGGGAGGTGTCAAATTTAAAGGCGACCTAGCCCTCCAAGTAGGTTGTGGAGGTGGTTGGTTTACATTTACATTAGCCATAATTCTGAGTGGAGAATGAGGTTGTGACTGAACAGGGGTCTAGAAAGGTGAACAGTAAGGTGAATCTGGATCTAGTTGATTTAAAGGTTGGTCAACTTATTGTAATGCTAATTCTACCAGTTCTTCAAAATATTCTACAAACACTGAGTCTTCTAATTGAGGGCGATATTTCTTCTGATATTCTCTTCTAGGTAGGATAGAGATAATAGGTAATCCTCCAATCTTTTTCACATATGCCCTGGTAATTCTCCTCAAATCATCAACCACTTCGTTATCAACAGGATAAAGATACCCTTTATCTTTATCTTTAGGAGTGGGATTGTGCAACAAACTACTTTCAGAACTGCCACCGGTGGAGTGATTTCGATGAAGTGGGCTTCCTCATCCAGCCATGCACTGGTGGCCCTCCTTCTAGCGCTAAAAACCCTTGAGGCCTGTGTTAACACCTCTATTTTGAACAATTGTGAAAGAAGCATGATGGAGGAAAAAATAAAAGGTTACATGAAACATTGGCTAAGATTAATAATTTGAGTCTATTATAAAATGGCGCATAAAAGTTAAATTGGCTCATCATCTGATGATGTAGAATAAAAGAGGTGAATATATATGGTTTGGAACATATTCGCTCTATGGAGATGTGCGAGAGATAAGGAGAAGTGGATGTGATTAACAAAACACGAAGATCGACGGTGATGGAACAAAGCGGATGAAATCTACGGTTGATAGAGACTCCACGGAGTAAAGATGCACGTTTAAAAAATAGAAAAGGGATTAGCAGAATGTGTACGTCCATTTTTAATCTGACGGGTTAAACAAAAAGCAGAGATTCATCGATGGTTGTTAGCAGCTCCGGAGGATAAAGTCACACGACGATTGAAATGGAAAGACGGTAGAGGAATAAAAACCGTGATACACGTGGCGGTTCAGAGTGCATTCCACGGAGGAAAGTGGTTAAATAAAAACTTCTTAGTGGAGCCTCTGGAATAGACTATTCTATAAAGGTGATGTTGACTTGTTTTCAAAAATCATTTTTATTTGCATGCTATGGACAAGTGAAGGAGACAGCTCGCCGTCCTTTCGCAGTCAAAGTTACGTATATACAGTTATAGTCACAGGTAATACTCGAATACTTAAGCTCTGTTTAGAGAATTATCACCATTGTCAGTTATGGAGAGAGAGCAGGGGTTAGGAGTTCTTAACCAAGTTCTGGATGAAAGAGAGGAATTCGTGGTTGATAGAGACAAAAATGTGTATGACCCATTTTTGTCGGTCAGAAATGTATCCATTTCTAAAGAAATATTATGGTAGTATAATTTACAGGGAAATGACGTTTTGAGTGTCTACAAGTCTTTTTTGTATTACTTCACCATTGAGCAGACTTTACCATTTCCTAAATTTGTTGAATGGTGTGCAAGCAGCTATTCATCTTCTGAGAGAGTAATCATGAGTCATTCCACATCCAAGATATTATGTAAGATTGATGCAAAGACCATTTGTGGAGTTCTTAATTTTCCTGATAGTTTCCCTGGCAGTGGTGAGTCTAAGAATAAGTCTGTATTAGTCGAAGTATACAAAGGTTGTAAAACTGAGATTAGATGTGAGTTTCTGTCCAACATTATTAACGAAGGTTAGTCATTAGAGGGTCTTTTCTTGCCGTATAGTATTCACATTTTCAAAAAAGAAGTGGAATTGGTTGTGTCTTTGGTCTGCCAAATTTTAGGTCTAGATGATGACATTCATGTTAACGAATTTGTCTTAGGTTTTTTATTGAAAATGAGTTTAGTCAATCCTGAGTCCGAGTCCCATTCAGTCCAATGCTTCAGTTTGAATGAGTATTTAGCAGAAGTCATTCATATCTAGTTAGTTGAGTTCCCAAAAGTTATATTTTTCAAATACCAATCATACTTGTTGAACATGTTGCTATGTTCGAATGTAACGAAGTTATAATTCTTGTCTACTATTTTCTCTTCGGATCTTCCAAAGGAAATAAATATGCTTGAGTTCATGAATTACATTATGTCCAAGATGTACAAGTTGTTGTTTGACGAAGTATTACCCAAAGTACTAGAATAAATGAAGCTTATGATGTAATCATCTCCGGAAGACAGAATTGGGATTGGCTTTTATATAAAGACTTTACTGTGTTAAGAGTGTATGGTTTCACCAGGGAACCATACAGGCTACCTGTTTTTCTTACCCCTAGAATATTTGCACTTGAATTCATGAGACAAATACTATATGTAGAGGAGGAGCATTTCGGAGCTTTCAATAAGTCCTCTAATATCAAATTTCCCCTTAAAGTTGGTCCATTTATCTTTAAAAACAAAAGTGCATTGATGATTGTGGAAAACTTATTAGAGAATATGGATTTCCATAAAGAACAAAAGGTCAATTATGATCCATATCATATAATTTCTCAAATGAAACAAGCAAATAAGAAAAAACCATTTGATCGTCAAGTTGTTCAAGGATTGGAGGAAATAGCCAATTTGTCTTGTTTTGTAGAAAGTCCAGGAAGTAATGAAGGTAAGAGCAGTGGATTGATCACAACAGTTCAAGAACCAGAAAATTCTAGCATTTTGATTAAAAGAAGTCTTTTTGAGATTGAAAATATGGAGGTAGATCAAAATAGTTCGTGTAAAAAGACTAAAACATTTTCTCAGGATGATCAAGTTTCAAGTGAAATAGTTTCATAGGATTTGAAGAAAGTAGTTTTGATCCCTAAGAAGTCAGTGCAAATGAACCAGTTTTCTTTTGGAAATGAAAATAGTACAGAGTCCAATTCAATTTTTAAATCCAAAGCAGAGTTCATGACAAGTTATGTTGAAAAGCAGATGTAGTCCTTGGAAGAGACTAAAAATCTACTTCCTCGAGTAAGAAGTCTGGGCAAACAAAAAACATCATTGATTTCTACTCGGGATGTAGAGAGGAACACCTTAAAATTAGCTATGGTAAGTGAGAAAAAAGTATTTGAGATGGAGGTAAGGCTAGATAAAATCAGTGTACCTGACAAGATACAGCTTCATAAGAAGACAGGAGATATTATTTATTTAGATTTATTACATGACATTATGAAGATTAACAGATTGCAAGCACTTGTGGATAAATTGGAGGTCCAGTTGAAACACAAAAAGGTAGAGAATAAAGAAAATTTAATGCAGATTATGAAGCTGCAGGTAGATGTTGTAAGTTTGGGAAGCGAACCAGGAAATGCACAGGCCACCAAAAAATTTTTGGAGGAGAAAGATAATACCATCTAAGTATTGAAAAAGAGACTTAAAATACCAAATTCTGAACACGCTGAGTCCCCATAACTATTGGCATTACATGAAGAGAAAGACAAAGTTTATCAAGAAATGATGGAGTATAAAGGCAAAACATTGAAACTACGAGAGGAAAGGAGCAAATGGGAAATGGAGAAAACTGAATTGATGACACAAATTTTACAGTTGAAAAAAGAACATAACGACAAAAGAGAAATTATGGAAGAATTGATGAGCCAGACTCCTGCTGATACAGATTTATCTCTTATAAATATTGAAAAGCATTTAAGTGAATTTTCTGCTGATGATTTGTTAATGCCAATGTCACAGGTGAGCCTGAAGGATGTGGAAATCAAGGAATTAAAAGAAGAAAATGAGAAGATCAAATCTGAACTGGCTAAAATGGTTGAAAGTAAGAATAAAATATTACATGATAAAAATCAATTGCAGAAAAAGTTTAATGAATTGAAAGAGAAGAATATACGGAAGGCCCCTCTACAAGGAGCTAAGCATATAATATGGGATACATTATCTGTAGATGTTACTAAGTTTAGACATTATCTAAATTTTATTGATGACAAGAGTGCATTGGTTAATTTATCCACTCAGAGATTAAAACTGGCAAATGAAACCATGGATAAGAAGCCCTTGAACACAACTCAGAATGCTCTGAATTTATTGAATTCTCTAACATATCAAAAATTGCAGTAGATGGGGATTAAAGACAGAGTAGACATTGTACTATGGTCAAAAAAATTCATTAACAAACATCAGCTCATGAAGGTTGTACAAGATAAGGTGAATCAAATGTCTTCATAGGTAAATGATTCCAGGCGTGCTTTTAAGGCATTATTTGAAGACGGCCTCCATTCTTCTGGGACGAAGAGGGAAGACTATTTTCTCAGGAACATTATCATAGTATGATAGTACAAAACCACATGGACCACTCCAAATTTGATGACTTGCTAAAAGGACTGGATGGGAAAATCATTGTGGACAAATTAACAGAAGACTTCGAAATATTGCAAAAGTTCCTAATTGTTAGAGGAGGAATGCCCACTGTATCTTATGAGGCCTATGTGGATCTGGAAGTATCTATCAGAGAAATGACAGAGTATGACACACTAAGTGCAGAACAATGGAGGACTGTGGAAATATTCGGGAGAACCAAGTATATTCTTCATCCTTAAAAAACAGGTGTTGCCCGTTGTGGAGCTGCTTATTCAGGCCTTTCTGTCACCAAGTTGATTATAATTAAACAATCTATTGTCAAAATAGAAGCATGTAGTTTATTCCTAATAGTTAGGGATGCAGTTACAAAGACTTTGATTAATAGATTATTCAATTATTAATCTTCTTGGGAAGAAATTATTTATGTATATATTTGCATTTACTTGATGTATTGGGGGTTGGAACCCATATGTTGGATCGATGTTTTTTGAGGACATATAATTTTTGAAATAACAAAGACAAACGTTGGTTGACCATCAGAGATTCCTGTGTCATTTACATTACAGTCTATGCCTTTCCTTTCTATGTGATCGTTTTCTCAGTGCTTACATTTCATTTTGTTTTCCTCATATATGAAGCGTAGCATTGAATAGTTCAAAATTTATGCTTGTTTTGCTTTGACTATTGTTTTGGATATTTCATAAATGTTTCTGCTAAAGTTAATATGGAATTCATCTTATGATGCTCTATATTGATGGATTGTTCATGCTTCTACCTTATCCACCTGAAATCAATGAATGACTGTAACTAGATGGTTATCTTGCCTTTGTTGAAATCCTATGTATGAGAGCTTTGTGTTATCTTTATATATTTGAATCCATTGCCCAATTGTTATGTGTATTGTTTCAACCATCTGCATAATGTTAAAGTATTGATTCTTATATCTGGCCTTAATAAATTTATATTTGAGAGATCCCTCTCTGGAAAGAAAAGCTAGTTTCTTTCTAAAGTGGTTTTTGTTTTTACCTTTGGGATTTACCTTTTGCAACCTAGGTACATTCTGAGTGATAACAAATTGGCGCCGTTGCCGAGGAACGAAAGTGTAAATCTTCCCTGGGAAGAACGATGGGTTTAAAGATAAAGGAAATATTTTTGTGGGCAAACAAGAATGTTTTGTCAGAAAAGGAGGTTGTATATTTGCCTTGGCAATTCCATTTTAAAATCTTTTGAAAATTCCAGAAGTCATTCTAGCTTCGAAAAGACATACACGAGGTAATTCTGATACTAAAATTTTAAATAGTTTGGAAGATCCAGAAAAGTTGTTTAAGAAAAAATATAAAGAAAAAATAGATATTTCTCTGTTTGGTGCATCATCTTCTCGGGATTCTCATAGTATATTTGATCAAGAATGGGAATTTAATATTGGAAAGGGTTTGTTGAAGTCTAAGTTTGAATATGATCTTAAAAATGATGAATTTAATCCCTGTAGATTAGAGTCTTATTTACTTGATTCCCTTTGGAGAGATTTGCAACAGTCCGCAAAAGTTGAAGAAACACTTGTTGTTCAAAACACCCAAAATTCCTCAGTACCTCTAAATTTACCTAGACCAATGGCTGCTAGATTTGCTCCTTTGCATTTTCCTACTGTATTGCATGACCTTCCCCAAAATTATTCCCAAAGAATTTCCTTGTTTGATGGAGAAGGAGACATAACTGCAAAACAACATGTGGCTAAATTTGAAGATTTTGTTGATTTGGAGGAGGTTGATTATGCAGATGTTAAAATGTGGTTGTTTGCTCAAATTTTATCAGGTGAAGAAAAGAAATGGTTTAAATATTTGCCGGCTAGATCTATATTGACTTTCCGAGCTTTCCAAAATGCATTTTTAGAAAGATGAGATGACAAAAAAAGTCATTTGCAGCTTTTGTCCCAGTATAATAGTCTAAAAAAGGGGGGTTTTGAATCTGTTCATGAATTTTCAAGTAGGTTTATGAGGGTTTATAATTATATTCTAGAATATATAAAACCTTCTGTGGATGCTACTAAACTTCATTATTCTGGAGCTTTTGATAATGACTTTTCATTTTCATTAAGAGAAAGAAAATCAACAACTCTTGCCACCATGTTTACAGATGCTTTAGAAGTGGAGGCAAATATGATGGCGAGTGGAAAAATGAAACATAGATACATTGATAGGAGGAAAAAGGAATAAAATATGGCTTCTACTTCTTCTTCTACCACTGATATTAAATTTGAAATGATGTTGAAGACAATGGAGAATTTGATGGATAGATTGACTATGGACAATAGGTCATTCAACAGGGAACAAGCTGATCCTCAAACCAGGAATCCAAATTTTAGAAGACAAAATCCTCCTATGCCTCCACAAAATAGGCAGAGAGACATGAGAAATCCAAGAAATCAAGAAGAGCAGCAAATTCGACCACCATTCGCTGAAAATTATGTTGCTGATGAAGGAGATCCTGCAAAAAATAAAATTCATCTCTTTGGGGAATTAGATTCAGAGATATATCTTACTGAAGAAGAACATAGCATGTTTGCACAAGAGGGTGGAAATGAAGAATTTGAAAGGGACTTAGAACAGTATCAAAGGGGTTATCTGCATGCTATGGATGATGTACAGAGGAAAATTAGATTGAGAAACAGAGAAGTTGTTATAAATAAAGGGAGGTTAAATCCAAATCAACCTTCCACTAGTTCATTGAATACAGAAAAAGGAAAAGAAATACAAAAAGAGTCTGTTGTAAATAAAGAAGTTGAGAATGAAATACAGAAAACAAAAGGAATGAAACAAGTAGCACCAATAGATGTAGAAAAAGTTAATTCTAATTTTAATTTGCAGAATGAACTTTCCAAGCTAAAAATATCTGCTCCTTTTAATGAGTTGTTGAGAAATAATGAGTATAGAGATACCATAACAAAGATGGTCAGAGGTCAAGGAGAATTTCAGTCTGACATTTTGGAGTTAACATATGACAATCCTACTATTTCATTTGGGTCGAAAGTTGAAAATATAGATAATGAAGAAGTTCCTCCTTTTTATTTGAGTTTGAATGTGTATGATATGGTGGTTCATAATGCAATGTTAGATTCAAGTGCATGACATAATTTAATGCCTAAAGGAGTAGTTGAAAGTTTGGGACTGGAAGTGACAAGGCCCTATAAGTATTTGTATTCCTTTGATTCCAAAAGGGTGAAATGTCTTGGTTTAATTAAGGGTATGGTAGTAACTTTGAATAAATTACCATCTAAAACAATAGTAGCATTCCACCAAATTTTGCGGTGTTGTTATCAAGATATTGGACTTGAAAATTGAAAGGTAGTTTACAAATGGATATGTCATATGCTACTATTCCTGTTCAAGATGGGAGTAAGAGGATGTATAGTGAGAAAAGAACTCCTTATGTAGTGAGCAGTCAAGATAAACCTGAAATTCATCATATATATGTTGTTGATACTGATTTGGGTTCTTCTATTTTCTTTAATGATACTGTCCCATGTGACTTGGAATCTACATTGCAGACGGATCTTGAAGAAAATAAAAAGGAAGGAGTGATAGAACAAAATGATTTGGAAGCAAAACAAAAAAGAGAAGGCTTGTGGACTATGTATTTTGATGGATCTGTGGCAAAAGTGGGTGTTGGAGCTGGTGTGTACATAATTTCTCCTATCATGGATTTTAAAGCTTTATCATATAAATTAACATTTGAATGCACAAATAATGTAGCTGAATATGAAGCTTTATTACTTGGGTTGCATGCATTGAATGATTTGGGAGCTTAGAGGATAAGGGTTTTGGGGGATTCAGAGCTGGTAATAAATCAGGTGGATGATAGTTATCAAACCAAGCATCCTCGAATGAAGTATGGGATATGATTGGTAACTTTTTTACAGAGCATACAATTAAGGTAATTACTAGATATGAGAATACATTAGCTTATTCTTTGGCAGTAGCTGCTGGAAAATTCAAAACCCCAAGTGTTGGTCAGAAGGAATACCAAGTGGACATAGTGAACAGACCTTCTATTCCTGATAATTCTAAGTATTGGTAGGTGTTTGAAGATGACATGTAGATAAAAAGGTTTTTAGAACTGTCAGGAGAATTTGTAAATACTCATATTGATGCTGAAAACGACAATTGTGAAAATTTCCAGGATGATGAAGAACCTGAAGGAGAAAGGAATGGTGCTGAAAAATTGAAGGGAACCTTAGGAGGAAAAGATATTATTCAATTGAAAAATAATTTTATACCAAGAGGTTTGATCCCTTTGGAAAAACGTTTTGATCATAATGATGTTGCTAAGAATCCTAAAGTGAAGCCTGCTGAAAATGCTATTGAAGACAAGAATATTGGTACCGAAGAAAATCCGAAGATTGTAAAATTGTCCAAAAATTTGCCTGTAAAAGAAGAAGAAGAGTATGTGAACTTAATGAATAGTTATACAGATGTATTTTCTTGGAGCTATGAATATCTTAAAGAATATGATACATCTATAATATAGCATACTATTCCCATAAAACCTGGAGAAAAAGATTTCATGAAAAAGCTTAGAAGAATAAATCCTAAACTGCTACCAATTATTGAGAAGGAAATTAAAAAATTATTTGATGCCAAGATCATCGTGACTCTAATATTTTCAAGATGGGTTGCAAATTTAGTTCCTGTTAGAAAAAAGAATGGAGAAATAAGACGGTGTATAGACTTTCGAAACTTGAACAAGGTTTCTATGAAGGACAATTATCCCTTGCCAAAGATGGATCATATATTACAAAAGGTAGTTGGAGGAGAAAGAATTTCAATGATGGATGGCTTTTCTGGTTACAATTAGATTAAGGCACTACCTGAATATCAAGAGAAAACTTCCTTTACTACACCTTGGGGCACCTTTATGTACGCAAAGATGCCTTTTGGTTTAATGAATGCAGGGGCTACTTTCCAGCAGGCCATGGACATTGATTTTGCAGGAGAAATTGGAAAGTTTGTGGTAATTTATATGGACAATATCATAGTTTATTCAAGATCTAATAGAGAACATATTCATCATTTAGAAAAAAAATTCATGAAGTGCAGGAAGTTCGGTATATCATTGAACCCAAAGAAATTAAATTTTACACTAGAAGAAGGAAAATTGTTGGGTCATATAATATCTAAATATGGAATAAAAATCAATCCTGATAGAGTTAGCACAATCTTAAAAGTAGGAGAACCACGGAGTAAAAAGGAAATACAATCATTCTTGGGATAGGTGAATTTTTTAAGAAGGTTTGTGCCCAATTTTATTGAAATCTTAATGAACATTACAAATATGTTGAAAAGGGGTCATGAGATAAAATGGACAGTGGAAGCCAAAAGGTCTTTTAGGGAAATAAAACAATCTATTTCAGAAGCCCCAGTGTTGGTAAGTACATATTTCACCAAAGATTTCCTGGTATTTTCTTATGCTTCAAAACATACTATTGCAGTAGTTTTGTTGCAGAAGAATGATGAAAACATGGAGCAACCCATAGCATTTTTCAGTAAGATGTTAAGGAATGGAGAATTGAAATTTGATATCATGGAGAAACAAGCATATGCTTTGGTCAAATCTTTGAAATATTTCAAAGTGTATATTCTCCACTCACATGTAGTTGCTCATGTTCCAAGCGTTGCAGTAAAAGGGATTTTGACACAACCTGATCCAGACGGTAGAAGGGAAAAATGGATAGCAACATTACTAGAGTATGACATAGAGATAAATCCTACCAAGCTGGTAAAGGGACAAGGATTGGCGAAAATGATGACAGATTCAAATTGTGAGTCTTTACAGCTCAATTTATTATCCAATTAGTCTAATCAATTGGATACAGAGGTGGAAGTAATGATTTACTTTGTTGCATCTATGTGGTACTCTAACATTGTTCATGTCCTTCAAAATTTACAAGCACCAGCAGGATTGAGTAAGTCAAGAGCAAGATCAGTAAAGTTGAAAGCTGCCAAGTTATGTATTATAAATAAGTATCTTTATTGGAAGGATCCTGGAGGTGTGTTACTCAATTGTATTTTGGAAAATGAAGATCACCCTACAGTCAAAGAATTCCTTAAAGGAGATTCTGGAGGGCATAATTCTTGGAAGGTGATGACAAATAAAATTCTGAGAGCAGGTTACTATTGGCCAACATTATTTTCAGATGTGTATAAAGAAACTAGCATGTGTCATCAGTGTCATATTTTTTACGGTAAAAGAAAGGTACTTCCTCTTCCTTTAAATCCAATAACAATAGAAGCTCCTTTTCAACAATGGGGTTTGGATTTCATTGGAGAAATAAATCCCAATTATTCAGGACAGCATAAATGGATCTTAACAGCTACATATTATTTCACAAAATGGATCGAATCAATTCCTACTAGGAGAGCGACTGAGACCATAATCACGTATTTTCTTGAGGAAAAAATATTGGCTAGATTTGGGTGTCCCAAAATAATAGTAACAGATAATGCAGCAGCCTTTAAATCCAAGAAAATGATTAATTTTTGTCATAAATATCATATCATCCTAAATCACCCAACTGCTTACTATCCACAAGGAAATGGGTTGGATGAATCTTCAAATAAAAGCTTGGTAAGGATCATCAAGAAGCTGTTACAAGATAATAATGGCATACCAAACTCAAATATGCTTTATGGGATAACAAGATTAGTACCAAGAGAGCAATTGGGATGTCTCCTTTCCAGTTAGTATATGGAACTGAAGTTGTCTTTCTAGCATCATTGGGTGTTCCAGTTATCAGGTATTTTCAGGAGCAACAAGAGGAACCAAACCACATGCAAAGGCGGATAAATCAGATTATTGAACTAGAAGAGAAAAGGAATAAGGCCTATGACAAAGTGCAAACACATCAGGAAAAAATGAAAAATACCTTTGACAGAAGGGTGAAGGAAACACAGTTCCAGATTGATGACCTGGTCTTAAAATGGGATGCTCCTAAAGAAGATAAACATGGAAAATTTGATCACATGTGGGTAGGTCCTTATGTTATTGCTGGACACAGAGGGAAAAATGCATTTCTTTTGGAATATCCGAATGGGGTTTCTTTGGATAGTAACCCTGTCAATGGAAGATTTTTGAAGCATTACCTGTCCTAGGAAGGAAGGTAAAATTTGTATCATATTTTGTAAATATTTATTTTCTTGAAAGCAGTACAGATGGTGAACCAAATATTATTGAAGCTCAGAGTGAAGGCCCTAAGATTTATGAGGTAAACCATTTTTCTCTAGTAAAATATATCACCTAAAAAGTAAAAAGTTTAGAAGTTTTCATACAAATATTAAAGACATGCACCTGGTCTACGAGTTCTTTGATACCACGTAGGGAGGATATCATCCCCAGATGGAGCCAGTTGTTAACACCTCTATTTTGAACAATTGTGAAAGAAGCATGATGGAGGAAAAAATAAAAGGTTACATGAAATATTGGCTAAGATTAATAATTTGAGTCTATTATAAAATTGCACATAAAAGTTAAATTGGCTTGTGATCTGATGGTGTAGAATAAAAGAGGTGAAGATCTATGGTTTGGAACAGATTCTCTCTATGGAGATGCACAGGAGATAAGGCGAAGCGGATGTGATTAACAAAGCACGAAGATCAACGGTGCTGGAATAGAGAGGATGAAATCTATGATTGATAGAGACTCCATGGAGTAAAGATGCACGTTTAAAAAATAGAAAAGGTACTAGCGGAATGTGTACGTCCAGTTTTAATCTGACGACTTAAACAAAAATCGGAGATTCATCGACCGTTGTTAGTGGATCCGGAGCATAAAGTTGCATGATGATTGAAACAGAAAGATGGTAGCAGAATAAAAACCATGATACATGTGGTGGTTCAGAGTGCATTCCACGGAGGAAAGTGGTTTAAGAAAAACCACTTAGTGGAGCCTCCGGAATAGACTATTATATAAAGGTGAGGTTGACTTGTTTTTAAAAATCATTTTTATTTGCAAGCTATGGACGAGCGAAGGAGATAGCCTGCCATCCTTCCATAGTAAACCTTACATATATACAGTTACAGTCATAGGTAAGCTTTGAATACTTAAGCTTTGTTTAGAGAATTATCGCCATTGTCAGTTATGGAGAGAGAGTAGGGGTTAGGAGTTCTTAACCGAGTTCTGGATGAAAGAGAGGAATTCATGGTTGACAGAGACATGAATGTGTATGACCCAGTTTTATCAGTTGGAAGTGTATCCATTTCTAAAGAAAGATTAGGGCAGTATAATTTACATGGAAATGATGTTTTGAGTGTTTGCAAGTCTTTTTCATATTACTTCAACATTGAGCAGACTTTACCATTTCCTGAATTTGTTGAATGGTGTGCATGCAGCTATTCACCTTCTGAGAGAGTCATCATGAGTCATTCCACATCCAAGATATTATGTAAGATTGATGCAAGGACCATTTGTGGAGTTCTTAATTTTCTTGATATTTTCCTTGACAATGGTGAGTCTGTGAATGAGTCTGTATTATTTGAAGTATACAAAGGTTGTAAAACTAAGATTAGATGTGAGATTCTGTCCAGCATTCTTAATGAAGGTCAGTCGTTAGAGGGTCTTTTCTTTCCGTATAGTATTCACATTTTCAGAAAAGAAGTGCAATTGGTTGTGTCTTTGGTCTCCCAAATTTTAGGTCTAGATGATGACATTCATGTTAACGAAGTTGTCTTGGGATTTTTATTGAAAATGAGTTTAGTCAGTCCTGAGTCCGAATCCCATTCATTCCATTGCTTCAGTTTGGATGAGGATTTAGAAGAATTCATTCATATCCAGTTAGTTGAGTTCCCAAAAGTTAGATTTTTCAAATACCAATCATACTTGTTGAACATGTTGCTATGTTCAAATGTGATAGAGTTACAATTCTTGTCTACTATTTTCTCTTCGGATCTTCCGAAGCAAATCAATATGTTCAAGTTCGTGAATTCCATTATGTCCGAGATGTACAAGTTGTTGTTTGATGAACTATTACCCAAAGTACTAGAAGAAATGAAGCTTATGATGCAATCATCCCTAGAAGATAGAATTGGGGATTGGTTTTTATATAAAGAATTTACTATGTTAAGAGTGTATGGTTTCACCGGGGAACCATACATGCTACCTGTTTTTCTTACCCCTACAATCTTTGCACTTAAATTCATGAGACAAAGACTATATGCAGAGGAGGAGCATTTCAGAGCTTTCAAGAATTCCTCTAATATCAAATTTCCCCTTAAAGTTGGTCCATTTATTTTTAAAAACAAAAGTGCCTTGATGATTGTGGAAAAATTATTAGAGAATATGGATTTCCAGAAAGAAAAAAAGGTCAATTATGATCCATATCATATAATTTCTCAAAGGAAACAAGCAAATAAGAACAAACCATTCGATCATCAAGTTGTTGAAATATTGGAGGAAATATCCAATTTGTCTTGTTTTGTAGAAAGCCCAGGAAGTAATGAAGGTAAGAGCAGTGGATTGATTACAATAGTTCAAGCACCAGAAAATTCTAGCGTTTTGATTAAAAGAAGTCTTTTTGAGATTGAAAATATGGATGTAGATGAAAACAGTTCGTGTAAAAAGACTAAAATATTTTCTCAGGATCATCAAGTTTCAAGTGAAATAGTTTTAGAAGAGTTGAAGAAATTAGTTTTGATCCCTAAGAAGTCAGTGCAAATGAACCAGTTTTCTTTTGGAAGTGAAAATAGTATAGAGTCCAGTTCAATTTTTAAATCCAAAGCAGATTTCATGACAAGTTATGTTGAAAAGTAGATGTAGTCCTTGGAAGAGACTAAAAATATAGTTCCTTTAGTAAGAAGTCTGGGAAACCAAAAAACATCATTGATTTCTACTCGGGATGTAGAGAGGAACACCTTAAAATTAGCTATGGTAAGTTAGAAAAAAATATCTGAGATGGAGATAAGGCTAGATAAAATTAGTGTACCTGACAAGATACAACTTCACAAGTAGATAGGAGATATTATCTATTTAGATTTATTACAGTCCATTGTGAAGATTAACAAATTGCAAGCCCTTGTGGATAAATTGGAGGTCCAGTTGAAACATGAAAAGGTAGAGAATAAAGCAAATTTAATCCAGATTAAGAAGCTGCAGGAAGATGTTGTAAGTTCGAGAAGCGAACCAGGAAATGCACAGGCCACCAGAAAACTTTTGGAGGAGAAACATAATACCATCTAAGTATTGAAAAAGAGACTGAAAAGACCAAATTCTGAACATGCTTAGTCCCCAGAACTATTGGCATTGCAAGAAGAGAAAGACAAAGTTTATCAAGAAATGATGGAGTACAAAGGCAAAACATTGAAACTACGAGAGGAAAGGAGAAAATGGAGAAAACTGAATTGATGACAAAAATTTCATAGTTGAAAAAAGACTCGAACAATGAAAAAGAAATTATGGAAGAATTGATGAGCCAGAGCCAGACTCCTACTGATACAAATTTATCTCTTGTAAATATTGAAAAGCCTTTAAGTGAATTTTATGCTGATGATTTGTTAGTGCCAATGTCACAGGTGAGCCCGAAGGATGTGGAAATCAAGGAATTGAAAGAAAAAAATGAGAAGATCAAATCCAAACTGGCTAAAACAGTTGAAAGTAAGAATAAAATATTACATGATAAAAATCAGTTGCAGAAAAAGTTTGATGAATTGAAAGAGAAGAATATAGGAAAGGTCCCTCTATAAGGAGCTAAGCATATAATCTTGGATACATTATCTATGGAGGTTACTAATTTTAGACATTATCTAAATTCCATGGATGACCAGAGTGCATTGGTTAATTTAGCCACTCAAATATTAAAACTATCAAATGAAACCATGGAGAAGAATCCCTTGAACACAGCTCATAATGCTCTGAATTTCTTGAATTCCCTAACATATCAAAAATGGTAGGAGATAGGGATTAAAGACAACGTATCTATTTTACTATGGTCGAAAAAATTCATTAACAAACATCAACTCATGAAGGTGGTACAAGATAAGGTGAATGAAATGTCTTCATGGGTAAATGATTTTAGGCATGCTTTTAAGGAATTATTTGAAGATGACCTCCCTTCTTTTTGGGACAAAAAGGGAAGACTATTTTCTCAGGAACATTATCATAGTCTGATAGTACAAAACAACATGGACCATTCCATGTTTGATGACTTGGTAAAAGGAATGACTGGGAAAATCATCGTGGACAAATTAACAGAAGAATTTGAAATATTGCAAAAGTTCTTGATTGTTAGAGGAGGAATGCCCACTGTATCTCATGAGGCCTATGTGGATCTAGAAGTATCTATCAGAGAAATGACAGAGTATGGCACGCCAAGCGTAGAACAATGGAGGACCATGGAAAGATTTGGGAGAACTAATTATATTCTTCATCCTTAAAAAATAGGTGTTGCGCATTGTGGAGCTGCTTATTCAGGCCTTGATGTCACCAAGTTGATTATAACTAAACGATATGTTGTCAAAATCGAAGCATGTAGTTTATTCATAATAGTTAGGGATGTAGTTACAAAGACTTTGATTAACAGATTATTCAATTATTAATCTTCTTGGGAAGAAATTATTTATGTATATATTTGCATTTACCTGATGTATTGGGGGTTGGAACCCATATGTTGGATCGATGTTTTTTGAGGACATATAATTTTTGAAATAACAAATCTGAATGTTGGTTGACCATCAGAGATTCCTGTGTCATTTGTGTTATATTTTGAGCCTTTCCTTTCTATGTGATCGTTTTCTCAGTGCTTACATTTCATTTTGTTTTCCTCATATCTGAAGCGTACTGTTGACTAGTTCAGAATTCATGCTTGTTGTGCTCTAACTATTATTTCTGATATTTCATAAATGTTTCTGCTAAAGTTAATATGGAATTCATCTTATGATTCTCTATAGTGATGGATTGTTCATGCTTCTTCCTTATCCACCTGAAATCAATGAATGGCTGTAACTAGATGGTTATCTTTCCTTTGTTGAAATCCTATTTATGAGAGCTTTGTGTTATCTTTATCTATTTGAATCCATTGCCCAATGGTTTTGTGTATTGTTTCAACCGTCTACATAATGTTAAAGTATTGATTCTTATATCTGGCCTTGCTAAATTTATATTTGAGAGATCCCTCTCTGGAAAGAAAAGCCAGTTTCTTTCTGAAGTTGTTTTTGTTGTTACCTTTGGGATTTACCTTTTGCAACCTGGGTACATTCTGAGTGATAACAGCTTGGAAAATCGCAAGTAACAATAGTTAGGGATTCCCACCAATAAACGTTCCCAATTATCCCGTTATTGTTTGGTATGGAGAATCCGTCTTGTTTACGGTCCGGCTATCGTAGGTCAAGTAAAAATTAAAGTGCTTTACTGGTTACGGCCCGGTACACCATGTATCTTTTTTAGTTTTTTACATTTAAGGTATGATATGCAAGTTCCTAACTAAAATGTAGATGATAGAGATAATGAGGAGGGTCACAATGTGATGTGCATGTTCTTACCTCTCATCTTACCTCTCTCGCATCTAAATCACAAACAACAAGAAAATAACTAAGACTTACTAAGCTATCCCTAGGGAGCAAAAATATCATTAATGATGAGTAATGTAATGTATTGCATGCAAAAAGAAAATCATAGATAGTTGTTAATGTTTCAGAACACATGAATATCAATAAAAATATAAACAACAAGATAGCTCATTGTGAATTAACACCTTCATTACTCAATGTGGAAATTTCATAGAATAAATCAGAGTACATTCATAACATGAAAAGAAATTCAATGAGTTAGAACGATCTCATAGTTAATGGAACAAGCTGAAAAAGAAATAGTTCACATCCAAGTGGCCCATAGCAAACATTTGAAAACATCCACAAAACTTTCTCTAGCAGAAAACATGTAACTCTTTATTGTAAAAGGAAATAGTTCTTCTTACAATACTCTCTCAAGACTGCCTGGAAAAAATGTCCCTCTACATCTAAAAATCTCCTATATTTATACAGAAACAAAACTTTTGGGCTACTCCTCAATGTCTTTTGAGCTTCCCCAACATTTCATTTTACAAAATTTCGTCTCGTAGCATGTGCACATAATTAATACAATATATTACATTTTAAATGAAAATTTTCAAAACACTTTATGAAAAAGGGCCAGCTTGGTCGTTGATGTACTTCTTCCATGCATGGGCATCTGCTGTTATGCCTTCAAATCTGGAAGGCTCACAAATCAAATATTAATCTCATATTTAGTAGCCTAGTTTTTTACCCCCTCTATCCTGGAAGGACTTAGGTGTAGCTGGTATTCTAGAATATGTATGCTTACTGCTACATGTGCCATTGCATTCTTCAAGATTTATTCATCTAGGTCTTTGAACTGCTTTATTTCTTGCTCATCTTCTTGATATCTATCCTGTATATGTTTCAGAAACAATTCATGTTCCACTATCACATCTAATATTTTTTCGGCAAAAGTCAAGCATCTATTGTACGTGAAAAGCACTCTCCTACAATATTCAGCACATGCTCCCTGTGCCTTCTTTACGATTTCACTAACTCATGCTCCACTAACTCATGCTCCACTAATCACAAATTCCACTAACTCATGCTCCTGTTTTAAAATATGCCGATCCTTTTCTGCTAGCTCCATGGGAGATTCCTCATTTGTTTTTGCCTAGACCATTCTTCCTTTTATAATATCCAAAATATCCTGAGATATATCCAAAAAGTAGGAAGTGGTGTCCATAATATCCTTTAGTCTAGTGTTTTTTCTGCAAAATTTTACACCTTTCTTCTTCTATCTATATCTGTAATTGATGAATCTTCTTTTTTTTAGTAAGAACATGTTCTTTCAAAGGCTGAATGTTTGTTTTCTATTTCGAAGCATCCTTAATTGATGCGATCAATAAAGTGTTTTGCTCTTGTAAGGCTATCACCTGCATTTGATACTGCTTCTCTTTTTCCACTATGATAGCCTTCTCCATTTCTAACTCAACAACCTTGCTTTGCAACTGGTTCTTCTCTGCACTTAAATTCTCATATGATACTTGGAGATCATCCCTTTCAGTTTTTAACATTTGATGTTCTAGCTGTAGCTTTTGTAATTCAGCTAAGCTGTCTTGAGCATTCTTTTCTGTGTTCTTTGCGGATATTTCTAAAGCATTCTTCTCCACTTGCAGAGCCTGGTATTCCATTCTTGAATTCTTAACTTCACTCATCATATCTTCATACTTACTTTTCATCTTTTGGCCCTCATCTCTTTCCTTCTTTAATGTTTCTTTTAGCTGGGATGCATTCTTTTGAGACTCCTAAAGGTCGGTCATGATCCTATCCACGTTGTCTTCAATTGCTTGGGTTAATTCTACCCCATCACCCGGTATCAACCATGGATCAGTATGTGTTCCCTGTACCACTTTTTTTTTTGTTACCATTTTTCCTGACTGCCCTCCAGTATCGATATTCTTCTCCATTTTTTTAACAGTCCTTTTATTTTTTTGTCACAAAAAATGGTACTAAAGTCAGGAACCTCCTACCCCTCGGTAGGAGTGAATGGGATCAAATTTATCCCATAGAATGAAGCTTTTCCAAATATGCTGCCAGAAGATGTAGTAGGTTCCGAGGGATTAGGATCAGATTGTCCTTGCCCTTGATTTATTTGATCTTGGAATCCTTGTGTATCCACCTACTTTGCTTCCTGTTGATCCTTTTGGGATCCTGTTAGTCTCAAACCTTCACTTTCCTCTTGTCTCTTATTGATTTCAGCTTCTTCTTTTCTCTTTCTTTCTTCCTCTTCCTGTCTCACTGCTTCCTCTGCAGCTTGCTTCTTTTCTTCTTCTTCATTCTTCAACCAGCTTTCTGCTTCCGGTGCTAGCCTTCTAGCATCTTTTTCTCTCTTTTTCACCTCTTCTTGTCTCACTGCTTCCTCTATAGCTTGCTTCTTTTCTTCTTCTTCATTCTTCAACCAGCTTTCTACTTCCTGTGCTAGCCTTCTAGCATCTTCTTCTCTCTTTTTCACCTCTTCTTCTTCCAATTTCTTAGTCTTTTTTGCAGTTTTTCCCTTTCCACCCATAGTATTTATTTTTTGTTTGAATATCCTGTTAAGGGTGATTGTGTTCTTCACATTTCTGAATGTCTCATCGTCCTTGTCCCAAAAATTGGTATGTTCAAAATGAATACCTGCTTCGTTGCAGTAATTAGCTATTTTGTTGCGGAAGCATTTCTATGAAAACTCATTTCACCCAAAAGGAAAATGTTCTAGCTCCTCAACAAATTCTGCTGTGTAACACCCTGGTTTTGACCCCGTTGCATTAGATATATATGATGTATATATTGTAAATGATCATGGTGCGGAGCTAAAGGCCAAGGCCCCACCATTGATTTGTTATGCTATGTTTCGGATTTAAATTGTCACTGATGGTATATCGAGGCATGCGGCATACATATTGAGTTGGTCATCATGTAAATATGCATATTTAATTAAATAACCCAACCAGCTACATTTGCAGTATCTAAATTGATAAGGGGCATGATTTCCACAAGGATAAGGGTGGGGGAATGTCAAACCTTGGCCAATGGGGGAAAAAGCCATGTGTCATCTTTCCTTGTTTTACCCAACCACCACCATTAAAGACTGCTGCTATTAGTTGGGGTAGTTATGGTTGGGAGTGGAGTGTGGCAGGACTCTCAGTCCTTTCCCACATGCACACTCCACCGGCGGATTGAACCTCACGTTGGGCAGAAGAATGAATACTACGCATTTTTCACCATTGTCTGTTCATTATTCTCGCACACAATATTTTTCCTAGTTTTGACTCACACAGCGAGCTGGGAGCTGTACTCTTTCATCCATGATTTTCCTATGAAGGACCATTCACGTTTTCGGCTGTATGATCTCCTTACAAACTGGTATGGCCATGTAATTTTCCGTCATTTCGATGTTGATATTGGGACCATTGTTCTTCTCGTGAGTTATGGTTTCCTCCATTCTCCTTAAGATTCATTGTGTTGCTGTGGTCTCCCTTACGTTGTGTTTGTTGTGGTCTTCTTCACATTTTGGGGTTTGGTGCAAGTTTCCCTTACGCACAGCTAGGAGACTACATTTTCATCCCTAGTGTGGGTTGCGTAAGTTTTCCCCAGTGGCTTCGTTTGTGCAGAATGGGTTGTTGTTCCCTATGTTTGTTGGTTGTGTATGTTGTTACGCTTTGGGGCTGTCGCAGTCTATTTGGAGTCATTTTCCCTTGTTAAGCTTTAATTGTTGCTTAGTTGCATGCGTGCAATGGTTGGTCCTCGGATTGTGTTGTGAGCAGGGATGGGGGCTCGATTTGCTTGATAAAACTAGTCTTTTTGGAAACCACACAGACAGAGCTAGAGGGCTGGCTTTCTTCTCCACAACCCCTGAATAGCACTGGAAGGTAAGGCAGGGCCTGAGGGACTGTGTAGCAGAGAAGGGACTGATTCCTTGTGTTGGGTGTGTGTGGGTGTCTTAGAATTCAGGCTAGTTTTGGTGTAGGTGTTCCTAGCTCTGTAATGAGCTCACCAGCTTAGAATTTATCCTTTCCTAACTCCTAGATGGCCTGATAAACCTGACCATGTTGGCTTGGTTGTCTTATTGATGGCCTGATAAACCCAACTGTGTTGGCTTGGCTGTGTTTTGTGTATCCTTGGCTATGTGTAAGCCTGCTTGTTCTTTATTCCTTGGGGAATCATTCCTAGCTCGGGGGTGGTAGCATTGCTGAGAGATTAAGGAGCACGTTGGCCTATGGTTGGGTGGAACATTGCAGCAACGTAGCTGGTTGCAGAACGCATTCTTTATAAGATAAGTAACATCGTCTATTTTACTTCTGCAATCTTATTTACTGTTAATGATTATCATGAACATGTTGAATGAATGCTCGTATGAATGTATGTTGCTTCCACTGTGTATGATAAATAATTGCATATGTGTATGTTCTACTTCAATACATTCTTCTTCAGCATTTTTATTTATGAATGCACATGTTCATGGGGCTGGTAGCCCAGATGGTTAACGCCATGGTAGCCTCCTCTTCGTCGGTCGGAGGGCTGGGGATGTCACATGCTACCTGCTTTACCTTTGAAAACTTATAAATTCCAAGCCAATTGCATGATATGTTGCCTTTTTATGTTCAAACAGAAAATTTCCTACACCATCAATATACACCTGTCTAATTGCCTCTTTGTGGAGTATATAATCTGTGGCATACTTTGGTAGTAGGGAAGGATCTCTGGAACCACCGTACATTCTTATATACAACCCATCTTTCGTCAAATAGTAATCTCCAAACTCCTGGATAAATTTGAATGCCTCTTCAGACATGCAATTGCACTCAGTCAAGAAAATGAGGGTATATAAGGGCATGATAAAATGCTCACAAATTTCCCTGTAATAACCATGGTACTTATGTGGCCATAACATTTTGTAGGTTGTGTACACTGGGGTTCTATCCCTCTCATAGTTACATCTTAAAGTAGAAAAATACCAATTACACAATATGCAATCGATTAGTATAGAGATCATATAAAACTCTGATCTCTTTTGAGAGACCCCTCCTAAGGATGTTGATATGCATGCAGAGAGGCTGTTTAATACAATATTTTCCCAGTTAAAAATGGTTCCTTGGGTAGCTACAAAGAAAATTACCGATATCCATCCTATTTTGAAGCTCTTCCCATGTGCTCTGCCAAAAATCCTATTTAGCATTAATGCAATGAACCTATAAGGAGCTCGGAGAGTGGAGATGTCATACTCTCTGAAAGGTCTAGTTTAGAAATTTTTACCAGGTATCATCATTCTTTCCACTGTCTCCACTAGGTCCATAGTTTTTTCCTCTAACCAACTTTCTGTCAAATAAACCTGGGGTGAGAGTAGATGATAAGCCATAAAGACATATGCAGGGCTATAAGCAACATAGCCTTTCTTAGCAATGTTCTCTAGAATCATTGTTGTTACATCTGCCCTAGGAAGAATCCAGCCTATTACTTCTAAACAAGAAAATAACTCAGGTCTAGTAGCTACTTTCATTAGATATGATTTTTCAATGTTGGCATATATAGTCAGCTCCTCAAAACCAGCATTAGGTACATTCTCATTGGTAATCATTCTATAGACCTCTCCCCACTTGTAGTCCGGTTCGACCCCAGTGGAGGCTTTGGTATCTTCGTAAATATATTCTACCTTGGTGATGATATCTACTTCAGGCTCTCCTTCAACTACAAGAGATTTCTTCTTTTGTCTCTTCGACATATTTTCGTTATAACAATCACTTTGTCACAGTCAAAACATGTTCTTAGACCCACTGAGATATTAGCAAGTGTTTTAAACAATAAACAAGAAACTATATCAAATTGTTTACCTCCTCAATATGCATGCTGAAAAATAATTCAACACACAGTATTCAATGCATGAAAGAATTAACAAGGAAAAGAAAAAGTCCTGTGGGTTGCTTCCTAAAACTGTCTAAGCCCCACTATCTGTAAACTTCACAACATTCTTAACCCGAGCCGCATCAAACTAATCCTACCGCTTGTCTTCAAAACCAAACTCAAAAATATTAGACCCTATGCAACGCTCGACCTGGAGAAAAACCCTAAACCAACCAAAAATGAAAAATCCTCCGTAGTTCCACGGGATAAAGTAAGTCCAAGAAAAAAGTTGTAAAACCCCCTGGGTAGCTATGGACAACCCAAGAAATTGGTGGTGCAGACAGCGAAACGCTTGTCTGCACCGTGCCCTAATCTTTCGCACTAGAGAAAATGCATCCATAATGGCGAAAAATATGACATAGACCTCCCGGATTCTCTGTTCCCACTAAAAAAATGCAAGAAACTAAAAACCCCGCACCCTCCCAGTAAAACCGACCATGAAAAATGTAAGGGGAATAACCTTTTATGCGGGAAAAAACCTAACCAATGAAATAAAACTAAACGGTTCCCAAATAAACCAATAAAATCAAAACAACAAAACCATAATCTACCTACGTGGAAAATGGTAATGCGGCCGATGGGATGTACAAACTTCCATGATAGCAACGTGAACGAATCAAGTTCGGACAGCTAGGTGCACGTGAATCGGTGCAAACAACAAGTCAGAACAGATAAAAAAAAAAAACATGCTCCTCGTATATATAATACTCGGCGAGAAACTTATCGGCAGTTGAAAACCCTATCGACAGCCAAAACCTAAGTAAATTGGAAGGCTATAGTGGAGGACTGTTGCAATGGCAGGTGCAAACCTAACTACAGACCTGGGATATTTTAACTTTATCGGACATCGAAGAAACTAAACTCTAAATTTTGAGAATCAAGACTAAGATTCTTCCACAACGTTGGCAACATAAAACACTATCATCGTGACTCGTTCATTCTAACATGAATTAGAACTCATACCTTCTAAGTTTTAAGTATTTGACGAGGAAACAACTGAACATTCAGAATTTCTTAACACTAGGCTCCCGCAACGTCGGAAATGACAAGCACTAAGACTCTGGATCACTCTTGTAAAACATCCTGACAGTGATAAAAATAATCAGATATTGAAACCACTAAATGTTAAGTTTGGAAAATCAATAATGATGAGAAAAACACCCGCAGTTCGATGTATCAGTGGGGAAAACAACTATTCTTTCAGCAGGCTAGATAGTTTAGCTTCCGCAATGTCGAAAATATAGTCTACCATGCTTCCAATATCGAAAGGATAGTCGACTAGTCTTCCGATGTTGAAAATTAAACAGATCAAGTTTTTTAAGGCAAAAAACTAAACTCCAGGGTAACTTTAGTGAAAACACAATACTCCTAGGTCGGACTTAATAAAAGCAAATAAAAGGAGGGGCCCTAAAATTGAAAATTTTGGGGAAACTGTTGCAGCTAGAACAGAAGCATGAGAAGTGAAACCTATAATGTATGATTCGTCGTGTTTTGTTTGGATATGTTGGATCCTACAGGATTGGATTTGTGGTATGTTAACTCGTTTGACTTGTGTTTTGATAATGTGATTTCATGGTTTAGTTAAGAGATTCCACTAGCGTAATGCGCAAGGAATGACTTTGTCTTGTTATTTTTAAATGTGTAATGGGTTTATTTTAATTCGATGTTTAACGTTTGATTTGTTATGTAATAAGGTAATGACCTACAACCAATCCTTCATGAGATTCGATGGCTAGGTTAGTTTCAAGATCTCATGTATAATTTATGAAGTGAAATATGTAAAATCCTGCAGCCAATCCTAGACAGGATTCAATGGCAAGCCTCAGTTAACAATACTTGGAAATGTTATATAGTTTTCGTAGCATGGATTATAGTGTTTATTTAAATGTTTGGTTGGTGTTAGGATATGATGTTTATGGTTATTTATAATGTGCAAACAAAAGTGTTTTCGCTGGCAATCATGAAATCTACCAACGTTTTGGATTTATGTTTAAGGGTTTGAATTTAATGGTTTTAAGAGATTTGATCTCTTGTTTGTTTATTTCTTTCATCTTGTAGTTATTAGTTATTTTTAAATGTTTTAAACATGGTTTAAATAAAAGAGATCATAGTTTGGATCTCTGGTCTGTATGTTTATAATTTATAAATAGTTTATTTTGATGAAATATCTGGTTTATCTTTACATTAATGTTTGAGCAGAATCCATTAGCTAGTTATCTTAATAACTAGGTTTTATATCTAAGATATACTTGTTGACAATTAAAATCAACACTAGGAGAATTTAAAGTATAAATTCTTATCTAGGAAATAATGGTTGAGTTTAATGTTTAAACAAATAAATCAACTTGTAACATAAAATCTATCCCTAGAGTTTATGTAGAGATAGTTCAGACTAAGATTCTATAAACAAATGAAAACGTAGCTGAAGCATGCATTAAATGTATAGAATTTCATTCAAGATTATAAAACCTACTTAGTAAAATATGTAAGAACTTAGAGAAGGTAAAAGCCTCATACCTGCAATTTGTAGTTTATTAATGGCTAGAACTCTACACACTCTAGCACACATAATTGATAAGAACATAGAAAATTTTGACCTCTGATATGTCAACCAAATAACTTGGGAACTACCATGTTCCACCCAACCATGATCCGAAACCATTCTTGGTTTCAATCCGGATCCCCTCGAGTTGGTTCCAATATGCAATTAGTCTAGAGCTCCAAAGGGTAAGGCTTCTCCTATCTGAAATCCAGGTCCTGAATGAGACTGTTTTTGCTTTTGGAATGCTCTCCAAAATTATTAGGAAATAATGATCAAATAGAATAGAATGGATATCCCCAGGCCTTTCTTTGGCTTGGGTCTTAATAGACCATCTTTAGGAAAGAGGGCAGTTAAATTTCAGTTAGACCAAGAATAATTTATTTTCTTGAAATAATCTTTTACTTGATTTATGTGAAATTAATATCTATTTAGCTTAACTTAGGAAATATTTGACTAGTTCATATTTCAACTCTTTAGGTATTAAATATTTATTTAATCCTTTTAGTAAATAATAATACAT